>JAFBJW010000112.1:692782-731281 GCA_016785235.1 Pseudorhombus dupliciocellatus
GGGGGGGGGAGTATGAGATGCTCGCAGTAACGTTGCAGATCAAAATCCACATCTTACTGTTATAATGTGACTGTCACTTTATTTCAACTGTGTGTGTGTGTGTGTATTAATTCTAAAGTGACTCAGGTGAAGCTGTGTTGGTGGAGATGTGAGAGATGGGACAATTTTAAATATTCTAGGTTTCACACAGTAGTTTTGTTATTTCTGTACAATTACCAAAGAACTGCAGCTACAGGAGTATGTCTGTAACTGCTTGTTTCTGCTAAATGTCATCTATCTGGAAGACACCCCACCCCCCCCCCCCCCCCCCCAAGGCCCCCCCCCCCCCCCCCAGCCAAATGACCACTTGGCTGGGTTATAGGTGTGTGAGGCTGCCTCACCCCATGAGGAAGGGTTTTTTCTTTCTTGTTCATCATATTTAATCTTCCGCACATTATGGAAATATAATCTTTACAATTAATACAAATACACATAATACAAATTAAATTAAAATATATTCAAACAATCCACCAAGTTGAATCAAGGACAGGACAAGAAAGTCTGTTTTTATTAATTATATTTCCTCAAGACAATTCTGAAATATATTTCCTTAATCCATTTTAAAATAAATTTAAATGTTTCAATAAGTAAAGAGTTAAAGTGCAGCTTGTTTATTGGCCTGTTTCTAACACGATTTAACTTGGGAAAAAAAACAAAAAACATAGGCTATTTTTAATTAGACTCTGCTCTTGCTGTCGTGGATTATTTCTAACCCTCTGAAAGTAAAGGTGGATCATCCGGCATTTACATGTCTGACTTTTGAAGGCAGCTGTGGTGTCAGTGTTAAGCCAGCATGAAGCCAGCAGTGTCATGTGAATGATGAGATTTCAATTGTTCTGTTGATATCAAAGATGTTATGCAACCTCACTGGGGAAAAAGGCCAAACTTTTTACTGTCCTCGGCTACGTCGGGTTTCCCTGACGCACATACAAGCATGCGTTCATGGTTTAAAGCTCTGCAAGCTCATAGATGTCTCATATGACACTGCAGCTCTGAGGCGGATTCATTTCTGCTGTATTATGAAAATATACCCTGAGCTGGATTCCCTGGCTGACTGCTTTGAATCTAAACTGCTGCTGATGTTAGCCTAGCCTATTCTAAAGCTGAGCTCTGCTCACTGAAATTCATCAAAAGCTGTATTCCGTCAGTTTGCTTTCCTTCCTGTCTCTTCATAAGTACCCTGAAGACGACTGATCCTAACTCCCAGCAGGTTCTGCAGCCTCCAGCATCAGCAGCCGTACGCCTCGATTAGCTGCGTTTAGTGCATAGACTGTATATAAAGAGGTTTAGTGCAGCGCAGGTGCGGATGTGGAGACCAAACCATTTTGTCAGGGATCAGAGGGACCTAAAGAAGTCTTATTTTTTTACAAAGCTCAGTCTCTTAACCATATTGTAAGTACATTTTAATCTACCCTTAACAGTAATTACGTAGACTTAAAAATTGCAAACAAAGCAAAGTCCCCCCCCTCCCGTTCTTTTTTTAATGGGTCCTCCCTCATTTGGGCCCTGCTTAGTCAATTCCATGTACCCGCCGTTCAATTACGACACCCCTGGTAGGGGTGAGGGATGGTGCTGCAGGTCGCAGCCCACTCTCGTTTTATACAGCGTCGTTAAATTTAATGTAAGGCTCTGTGGGGTGTCTATTTTCTCATTTCGCCCACTTCCATTCTGATTACCTTGGCCTCCGAGCTCTGACAGAAATACAGAGGCAGTAACAGTCAGAGAGAGGTTTGAGTCCGAGCCAATGGGTCTTACCACAGCCATTTGGAATAATATTCAGTCGCTCAAGTGGTATTGTTCTGATTGTCTCATTGTGCACTGTAGGCCTGCTTTTGTGGTTAACAGCACAAAGATACCCTCAGTGAAGAGATGCCCCCAGATCTGAATGTGCTGTAACTGTAGCTCTGATGAGACACTGTGTCAGCTTGTGTTTGTAGGGGACAGGTGTGTTCTAGGTTTGGTGTCATATACTCTTCTTAGACACGGGGTTTGTTCCGGGACTTGACTCATCAGTGATTCATTGTAGTGGTCCTGAGTGTCACCACTCACTCTGCTTGCTCATCAAGTCACTCCTACACACACTCAGGCCAAGACTATGAAACTTACTAATGTATTTATTCATCAGGATGGCAACTGACTCGAGTGTTGTTTTAGGAAACAGTTGAGCCATTGATTAAATTTTAGAGCAGCTCATTTATCAGGGGAGCACAACGTGACCTCGAGCTCTTAATCAGCATCATTCACTGAAGTGTATTGTTTTGTAAAATCCCATGAACAGTTGTTGAGTGGATGCCATTGTCTGTATCTGCGTTCTGTGAGAGGAGTCATCCAAGACAGGCCCTGACTCACTGGCTGGCCGGTGCAGCCATCTGCACCACTCTTCCTCCCCACCATGCCCCTCACACCTCAGTCAAAACAGATCCTTTATCCAACATCAGCCCCGTTCAACAACAGCAACAACTCACCAAGAGACAGTAAGGACATGAGATCATTCCCCCTGTAAATATCTGCAGTGTTGTCTGGCTTATCCCGATGAAGGAAAAAAAAAAAAAAAAAAGCAACGTGAACCGTAATCATGAGGAGCCTTTGTCTCACTTGTTTCATCCTAGACGCCATAAATCTTTTTTTGTGAAACCTGAAAGATTCAACACTGTGGACACAGTTATTATTAATTATGAGACTGCTATGGGATCTTAAATCCAAGCAGCCGACATAACTAATGTATTTATTTGACCCTGTGTAGCACTTTTTCCACATTAGTTCAGTGCTGTTACAGACTCACTGTAGTATAAGTAACTGTCGTGCAGACACCAGGAACTTTCGCTTTTCTGCCTGCGCTGGCTTCTAACCACAACCTCTGCAGTATGCAAGCCTATATGTACAAACAATCCATTCTCATCGCACTAGCAATTTTACTATTTATTTTACTTCTTTCATGTTCAAACCTCATTACATGAAGTCAGTTTTATTGACATTGATCTCTGCCTTTATGCAGCAGCCAGCGCAGAACATGATTTTTAGTCGTGGATGTTCAGCATGTTGTGGCTTTTGACAGGTTAGTAGTAACGTATGTGGTTTTCTGAGTGGCATGTCGCTCTATATCTCTCTATAGACTCTATACAGTCCTACACTGTATACCGGAAGCGGCCCACACGTCTCATCTGTGCTCAATGGCCACACTGCCGCGTTAACTAAGTGACACACTTGGCGTTTATGGGGTAGACAAGTGACAAACGGCATTTCTTATTTATTCCATGTGCGATTCCGTGACAATGTTTCTGAGGTCCGTTTCTGCCCTTCATTTTTATTCAACACATCCTCATGTGTTCATTTAATTCCTCTTTTATGTTTCAGTTGTCTGACGTGCTGCTAAGTGTCCCATTTGGGGCAATAAAGTGCAAATTAAAATAGAAGTACAATAGATGTGCTTATCACGGAGGAATTAGGGGCTAATTTAAAGAGAGGGGCAGACAGAGTTCCACAGAAACAATGTCAGCATAGATCTCCAAACATGACACCACAGGATGGTTGGAGAGTCTGTGTAACCTGCGGTCCCCTACAGCTCTTCCTCTTCTCCACCTCCTCTTCCTCCTCTATTTCTAGCCTGCCTGTCGCTGCCACTCTACGAGCGTCAGTGTGACTTGTCTGGATGTGTCTCCACTTACATCTGACTCATTGTACAAACCTTTCTCACCGTTGGAAGGGTCCAGGCCTGGTCACCCAGTGACCTTGCGACTCTGCACACCTTCACACTCACGCCAAGAGGGTCTGTGTGGGCATGCCGACCTGAACCTTGGGGGGGGGGGTCTGTTTTATGCGTCTGTCTGGGAAGTGAGAGGAATAATAGACTGCTATAATTGGTGCCCCTGATTTCCAGGCAGCACTGTGGACACCCGAGAGGATTGTGTGTGTGTGTGTGTGTGTGTGTTGTGCTGGCTGTGCAGTAGGGATGTGATAAACACCCTGGGCAGGGGGATCTCCATCGAGGAGTGGGCTCCATGTTTTAGTGGTGAAGTCACTGGGAAAAAGCCCTGTTGCACCGGAGGAGGAACAGACACGTGCACACACACAGAGATTACCTTACAACATGTGCACATTAATCAAAATTTTCCCTATGCTAAAATGAAACGCACCCCTCCTCCCATAATTCCATTATTTCATTATTCCGACACTCAATAAAATCAAAATGGAGCACTGGTATTTGGTCGAGCCTTTTGCTGATAACACAGAATGCGTCCGATCATCTGTGTTTTGGTGTAGAGGGCAGAGTTTCAGTACCTCAGGTCAGAGCTCTGCCAAGCCACAGTATGTGCGTGCGTCTCTCAGTGTCTCTGCTGTTGTGTTAGGTGTGAACTGTGGCCCTGCGGAGCATTGGGTAACACTAGCGATTGCCTAAGCCAGTTGTTGTGATGATGTCGTAACCAGTTGGACCTGGCCAGGATTTGTCTGTCATGTGAGGCCTTGTTCTCTTAACATCCGTCAGGGCCCGTGTGTGTGTGCGAGTCAGTAGCTTTGGAATATATTATCATTAATGACCATAAATTGTGAGTTTTAGGACCGTGTACGTATAGATGTGATCACATGCCATCAGAGGTCAAACAGACAGGCCAAAGGTCGCCTCATGACTCATGGCCTTTGGAATTTAGTTTTCACCAAACAGACGCAATGACGCCTGAACACAGCACATGAAGAGCTCAGGAAATCATAGTTTTTTATTTTGAAAAATGAGAGGCAGACGTGTTCACGGAATAAACCCTCCACAGCAAAAATCAGGAAACAGGAAGCGAAGAGATCTGGGGTTTTCCCTCCTCATCTCCTTGTTGAGCGAGAGCTTATCTCCTCATTTTGAACTATTGATTTAGTTAATTCTTTGCACAGGTTAACGTACAGACCAGGTTTAGTTTCAACCACTGTTTATTGCAGTTTTACTGAAGAGGAAAGTTATGTGATAAGATTATATTTTCATGCACAAAGCTGGAATGATGACTGGTAGATTTCCACTCTTCACGATCCGAGCGAATGTGAAGCAATTGGAACAGAGTCTTAGTTTCAAAGTTACAAATCTGAAAATGTAGTTGCTGTTTTGTAGCTTTAATCTGCAATTTACACTGTAAAATAGGCAAATCCGGACAGCGGCACCTTTTTAACTCTCAGAAAAATGTGGCGATGTGTCAGAATCGGTGTTATCGTGCCTTTGTGCCTTTGTTTGTCTGAAGCACTCATCTAAAATTGTCTTGACTCTAAAAAATACTTGGTTTCGGTGGCATTGTAGAATTTTATTCAACACATTGATTCAAATTGTCAACTGCGTTTGGCTTGTTCTTATGTTGACGTTGCACAAATGTGCTGAATCTCCACACTGAGCAGGATTTGGAAAAAGGAAAAAGTGGTTTGCTGGCATTGTCGGGCAGTGGAGATGCTGTAGTTTGTTCTCTATCTCTGGACGATAACTTAATGCTGGTCAAACTGTTTCGTTTCTGAGGTGAGGCTCGAACAAAGAAAGTGTGTGTGTGTAGATGACATATGTCAGTTTTTCTGTTTGTTCTCTGTCTTGTTTGAACTCATATATTCAAATGGGTCAAACGGTTTTCTACCTTTTCTGGCAAAAAAAATAAATAAACCCAACAGTTTAAATTGCTCCTCTTCTCGCCCCACGTCTCATCCACGAGTCACTAAGGTTGGGGTTTTTTTATTTTTACGTAATTCCCCTTAGCTTCCTTTGTTGTGGTATGAAATGAAATGGTTGCTGTATCTCGTGATATTTTACCCCATTTAGTGATTTACTGTGGTAAGTGAATGAATAATGATGAAGATCGTTTTCTCCTGATAGTACCTATGTTAACAACTTGATGTTGGTTGAAAAATGTATTTTCACTCACTGCTTAGGTTTACGATTATGTGCAATAGTATGGTCCATATATTTATGTATAGACACACACATATATGGGGAATCATTTTATAATGTGTTAATGAAGCCTCTTGTACTTTGTCCACAGCTTCTGGAAGTAATTTAATCAACTGGAGAACAACAGTTGTAAAGTTGTAGACTGGGATCCACACATGCAGCGTTTTATAGCTGTAAAACCACCTAGATTGTTAAGACTATTTATTGTTGTAATTGTTATTATTGAACTATTCCATATTTTCCTATTTAGAGAAAGAATTAAACCATTTATGGATCCGCTCAGATTAAATGTTCGACAGTAAATATATACCATTTATGTGTTTTATAACAGACCCACAAATAAATAAAACATTGTCATATGAAAGACACAGAAAAAAAAATCCTCATTGAAATAAAGACACATCATTAATTCATGTTCAAAAAATATTGTTGGTCTGTCTGGTTTCCCGCCACAGTAAATGAAAAGGAAGAAACAGAGAAGCCTTGATTAAGTTATTTTAAGTATTTGTGTATTCATTTCGGCTCATAAAATAAAATGATAGACATTCATGTCTGAGCTTGATTTTAATCATGACTTGTAGCTGAATTCTATACATTTACCACATTAACAACTACATTATTAGAACTTAGCAGTAGATCTGATGTTCAGCAAGAATACTTTCACCAAATTATGCCGACTAGAAATTTGTGACATGATCCGTTTTTGTCTGTTTAGAATTTCGACAAAAGCTTTTAGAGTGTAAAAATCAAACCTTATTGGATTTTTTAAAAAGTGCCGTCAGTAGTTAATTTCAAACAAATTTACTTCCTTGTTTCTCAAGGCCACAGTTTCAAAGTCTCACCCAGGAGAAAAGATACAAGTGGGGAGTTTTCTTTCACTCTCTCTTGAAGCAGAAGATTCTAGGAAACTAGTAGCTTGTTCAGTTGCTGCCAAGTAAATAGTTCAGGCTTATCATTTGTGAAATTACCATCTTATTTTTATATATTTTACCTTGTATCTGCTCCTGTTAACAACTCAGGATCAATCTAGGAAGCAGTAACTCCCTAAACTTTGACTGTAAATGAAGATCACCGTTTTCAGCTGTTGCTGTACAACATGAAACTATTTATTACACATACTTAATGCATGCAGATATCTACACAATACACAGATTGCTCATTTGACTCCAGCTAACAGGAAGATAATCTTCTGAACCTTTCTCTCTCACACACACACACACACACATACACATGGAAAGATGCTGGGCACAGGTACTCACGAGTCAATTCTAAACACAAGTCTCAAATCCAACAGTTTCACAAGTTCAGAAGAAAGTGAAAATATATTCCCAAAAAAGCTTAAAACGCTGAGATATTTAACGGACAGACGGTCCTGACTGTGAGGCATTAAAACGTGTTTGACTCGCAGCTCTGAGCTTCTTTGTTGCTGGATTTGCCCAGGCTCATGACTCAGTATTGCTCATCGTGTAGGAGATGATTTTGCCCGCCATTTCTCAAAACAGTTTCCCTCGCTCTTTGTTTGCTTTTATCTGCTCAGCCCATGTATTTCTTCGAGTGTTATCTGAAATTTCATTTTCACGCACAAACCCCCCATGTGGCTTTTCATCCAGATTGTGTATTTTTAAATGAGTTTGGTGAGTTTCTGAGGTGTGGAGATGTGAGGAATTTTTCATGAAGAGGGGGATGGGAATAGTGAAGGCTTTGTTTCCCTCCCAAAAAAAAAGAGAAAAAAAAAAGAACTGTAGCTTGATTTTTGATACGTGAGTCCTGAACATTCTATTGTGTCATTTAAAGCATGGCATCTGTTAGACTTTCTGTCTGCTGTGTGTACGCTCACATTGAAGATATCACTACCTGGGATAAAGTTAATCATTACTCCAAGACTTCCTTGTAATCTCATTTAACACAATCAGATTTTTTTTTTTCGCCACATGATTTTGTGTGTGTGTGTGTGTGTGTGTGTCTGTGTGTGTGTGTGTGTGTGTGTGTGTGTGTGTGTGTGTGTTAGGGAGGACGGAAATTACTTTTCCCCATCAGAGAAAGTTGCCAGCCCTAAACTCAACCGTATGTGACATGACTGCCCACGCAAACCTGTGCTCAGATCTCTGATGTGTCCCAGAGCTTTGATGATTGCCCCCGGACACGAACAAAAGACGGAACATAAGGGTGCCTTTGAACCAACAGCTCAGAGGATGTAATTATCGATGTATAGCCACAAAACCGAATAAGTGAAGGTCTTTAGTATGTATTTGTTTAGTGATTAATCACTAACTCCAGTCCAGGGATGGGCCACTGATTCTCTCTTCTCGGGCATTCTCCGCAGTCTCTCGCGTCATTTTTTTTTCTTTGAGTGTGTGTGTGAGAGGTGGGTGGGGTGGGGTGGGGGGGTGTTCAGTAGTGTGCTTGTAGTTGGTGGCTAAATCTTGTAAAGGGTTTCCTAATATGGGCCGTCTTACAGGAGCGCCCTCCCCCTGTGGGCCATCCCCCCCAGGTCCCAGCCAGTGATGACACAGTTCGGGTACGACTCACTTCCTCATTAATTGGCTGAAACCAGTTCTTACAGGAACCGCCTGTGATAAATGTGGGAGTTCTGAGAAGTCATTCATTTCTCCTCGCTGCAGCGGCAGAGGAGGCACTGCAGGGGAGTTGAACGAGTTCACCGCCGTGTGTGTATGTGTGAGCGAGAGGGAAGAGAGAGAGAGCGAGAGAGAGAGAGAGAGGAAGCCGAGTATGTGTGTAAGAGGAGAGGAGAGGAGAGGAGAGCGGGAGAGTGACTCCTGATGCCGAGGCTGCCGTGTGAGGACCAGCCAACTTTTATTTATGCTTTTCCCCCCCTTTTTTTTTTATTTTTTTTATTTTTTTATATTATTTTCTTTTTCTTTTTACTCTCTTGGTTTTGAGCACCACTATTTCCTGTGGCTGTGGTACAGTCTGTACTTTCTCTCTCTCTGTCTCTGTCTGTTTTTGTGTGTGTGTGTGTGTGTGTGTGTGTGTGTGTGTGTGTATGTGAGAGGGGATGAGCAGTAAAGGGATCGCACTCGTTGCTCTCTCGGTCTTTCTCTCTTCTCGGGGAGAGGAAGCAGGGGAGAGCGACACAGTACAGGAGATAGGACAGCATGCCTCCCTTTGTTGCTGCCCTTGGGCTGGTGAGTAACAATGATGTGACGTGATTTGTGCCCCCCCCCCCCAACACCACCCTCCCCTCCCTCTCTTCCTCCATGCCCCCCCCTCCTCATCCTCCTCCTCCTCCTCCCCCTTCTTTCTCTCCTCTTCCTTCCCTCCCTCTTTCCCTCCTTCCCCCCCCCCTCTCTCTTTCTCTGTTGGTGGAGGCAGATCTGTTCCACTGCTGGGTGCGGCACTGCAGAAGCCCTTCAGGGAGCACTTGGAGGCCCAGAAGGCCAAGCTGCACCATCGTGCCAGAGAGGGGATCCCAACTGTAAGTACAGGGGCCTCAGCCCCCAGCTCACAATCTCTATTCATTCACATGTGTGTGCGTCAAGACAAGAATGTGGCCCCCTTACTTTTGCCTCTTTCACTCCTTCTCCCTCCACTTTTTGTGTGTCCTTTTCTTCTCTTTATGTAAGGCTCCCTTTATATCTCTGACCCATTTTTCTCTGGTGAACACCAACAATTCTTTTTCCAACCTGTACCCTTTGCCGTTAGATTGCATTTAACTTCCCACGTATTTCTTGAACTTGACTGAATGTTGAGAAGCGGCGCGTCGGCGTGGGTTTTTCTGTAACCTGTAATGTTACAGCAGATTACAGCAGCTTGTTTAGGGGCCGGAGTGGCGGTGTAGGTTAGCGCTGCGCTGGGCGGGCTGGAGGAGAGAGAGGGGGGGGGGGGGGGGGAGGGGCCAAGGGGGGGGGGGGAGGAGAGGGGCCAGTGTAGGGTCTGGCTCCACTCGCTGTATTGAACTGTACTACTGTAGCGCGGGGCGTGCTGACTCATGCTCCATCTTACCAATTGGGATGGTGTGTGTGTGAGAATATGGTCACTCCCCTATGTGTCACACACACACACTTGAACTCAGTGCTCCGCCTGAACCCAGCAATGACTGTAGACCGGGGTGGGGGCCAACCCTCCCCCCCTCTCCGCCAGTGACAATCCATCAAAACCCCCTGTCTAGAACAAAAAGAGCCAGTTGTAGCTTTCTCTTTGAAAGCTTTTTTTTTTTTTTTTTGCACCACTCTTTCTCTTTCCCTCTCTCGTGCTCTCCGTGATTCATTGAAAACGTTTTTTTTTTTTTTCTTTTTTACATGTGGATACAAAGGATAGACTCTGAGTTGCACAAGGACAGATTAAGGCATTTCTAGAACAATGTTCCTTTTTTCTTGTAACTTGAGCCTCCTGCAGTTACAGGAGAGAAGCAAGCCAGTTTAACTTGGTGGAGGCTGGCTGCAGGCTGGGGTCAGCGGGGGCGTTAGGAGGGAGGACTGCGGGGGCTGCCGCGTGTTTTATTACCCCTGATCTCTATCTGTCCAGCACATGGAGCTGGATCCCCACCTAGCCTACAGCATCAGGAGCAGAGGGGAGAGCAGGGTGTCGGGTGAAGGAGGGTGGTGGTTGATGCCGAGAGGGGTGGGGGGGGGTGGGGGTAGTGGTGGGGGGGGCAGCAGCGGTGGCCGGCCTTCACTTTACTGACCAAGCTCCTCTCTCTCTCTCTCTCTCTCTCTCTCTCTCTGTTCTCCCTGTGGTTCCTGGCAGGAGGAGAACTGGCTGTCGTGGCTCTTGGAGAAGGCTGTGGTCATCATGGTATGCTTCTTTGTCTGCTCCATTGTCAACTCCGTGGCCCAGAGCTACGCCAAGCGCCGGCGGCGGGGCAAGCACTCGGAGGACAAGACGGAGTGAAGGCCGGCCGTCAATCACGGCAGGGCTCCCTCGCGGCCGATACCCCAGCATTCCCTGACGAGGCAGCGCATCTGCCCCCATCTGGTTTCTCTCTTGTTATTGTAGCAACATGTTGATGTTGAACTTGGACTTCCACTCACTCACTTTTTCAGGCGTTTGGTAGTAACTTCTGCGAGTGCTCTCTGTGAGGTAGGTGCTTGTTGGAGTGTGTGTCGGCTGCTGTGTTGGTCCTGTGCAGTTGGCGAGAAGTAGCTGCGGGCAATAATTCTTCTTAACGAGGCCATCCCCATCTCATATCGCCATTGTCCCTTTAATTCAGCTTTTAGTTTAATTTGTGACTTTTGGAGATGTTGTGAGTGTTTTATTTATCCTCTAGATTGAGTTAATTTGTTCAGAAGAGATTCTGTATTTATTACCGTCAAGAGTTGAGCAGTGTTAGTCGTGGTGAAGAGAAGTAAACGGACTGTAAATAATTATGTGCTCTTCATGTTTCTAAGTCGTAGAGGACTAAGTCAGCTGCGCATGTTGATGAATGCTCCAAAGTGTCTGTGGTGCTTTGGACGACCACTTTGTGAGTGTGTACGTGTGTGTGTGTGTGTGTGTGTGTGTGTGTGTAGTAGTAGTAGTTTTGGATGAGAAATGATAAAATGGGCCGTGAATCACCGTGCTTGTCCCTTTGTCTGCCCTTATTGTTCTGCTTCCAGGAAGAGAGCACATGAGTCAGCCTGGAGCTACTTTACCAGATGCAGCCATATATTGAATCAGATCTACGACTGAGTGTGTGTGTGTGTGTGTGTGTGTGTGTGTGAGAGAGAGAGAGACAAAGAGCTAGACAGAGATAGTAGGTTGTGTTTGCGTGGCTGCCACATTTGTAGCTCTCTTTTATCTTTTATGGATTAGAGCAGATTGTGCTCCACTAATAGACTGGGAGTCTGCCGGGAAGTGGTAGTGAGGCAGATCGTAGGTGCTCGCTGTAACTCAGACAGTCTGTGTCATGGTAAGTGTTTTTTCATTGTCTCCAGTTCTCCACCGAGCTCCTGTTTTTAATCCGTTTTACCCACGATGAAGACAGAGAGCTCATGTTTGACATCACATGAGCGGCTCCTAACACAACCGCCTTGTACATCATCCCTGTGTTTTTTGTTTTTATTTTTTACCTTTTTTTTTTCGTTCATTGGACGACGTCGGCCAGCTCTCGATATGTCCACTGCCGTCTTTTTTCCCCCCTGTAAATGCCAGCGAATTGTGCTATTTTCTCCTCTGTCTCTGTACCGCTGCTGTGCTACGCTGGACTGAGCGCAGTGGGCGCTAGAGCAGGCACAAGCAGGAGGGGAAAAAAAGCCTCAAGCGCACAGTGAAAAGCGTCTGTGCCGTTACCTCGGCTGAACCTTCAAATGAACTCGTTGCACTGCCCCAGTCATGGAGCCAGGAGACGAATCACTCGAGTAGATTCAAAACAGAGGGGCACTGTTGAGCGGGCTGAAGCCTCTGCTCTGCACCAGCTCCAGACCAAACGCTCACCTCTCCCTTTCTCCTGTCATGGTAAGTGGGAATAGCATTCTTTTGTTTAGCCTTTTTTTCATTTCTTTTGTTCCTGTACATGTGTCCGTCTCAGGCATGTCCGTCACTCTCTCGGCCTGTCAGATAGCTTATCAGACTGGTGTTGGCTGTTTAGATTGCAAGGCGACAACAGTCTGTAGGCTGTCTGACATTTCGGGCTCTTTCATCTTGACCAGCATCCTGTTTTGTCCTCCTTCTGTTACTGTCATTGTCTCAGTTAGCATCAGTTCCCATTCAGAGCTGTGCACCGGCGATGTCACTTCCCCTTTATCCAAACGTCAGAGACACGGGACTATTGTTTATTTCCTCATGCCTGTGAGGGATTTAGTGTGGTTTCATGTGGGGAACTGTGTCTTCACATGTTTTGCAAATGCTGCTGTCAACTGTGGATTTCTGTATTTGAACACGCGTGTGCGTGTGTGTGTGTGCGTGTAAGTTGGCTCTATCCACTTGAATTTCCAGAGAATCCAGACGGTACACACCTTCTTGCAACACATCACATTGTGACACCCAGCCCTAGGTACGGTACACGCAGTGCTCACCCAGCTCTCCTCTTCCCTTTCACACTTCCCTCTTCTCTTCGGCTCTGAACTTTCTTCTCTTGCTCAATAGGCACTTTTTTGTAGGAGGCTGCAGTTTATTATAACGACTCTCCTGAGGGGCTGTTTCTCGTTTTTTTTTTTTTTTTTCTCAGGGCCACACATTGGTAATTATACAAAGCTTCAAATCACTGCTTGACCAGTGGATGCTTTTTACTGCAGAGCCTCAGTTTTATTTTAGATTATCCTTTTTTTTTTCTCCACCAGTGCAAAAGTGTAAAACTTTTTCCTGGTCATAAAAACAAAATCATTGGATAACACTGGAATGGCTCGCTGGCTTAGTGAGTGTTTTTCTTGGCAGTTTCAGGATGTCCTGTTCCATAAGGGAGCCCCCTTTTGGCATGCCTGTCTCCGTGTGTGTGTGTGCGCGCCTTCATTTGTTTAAAAAATGTGTTTCTATTTCAGTGTGTAAGTGCCTGTATCTCGTGTGTATCAGTCTGTATCTGGGTCATAAAATGTAAATGTACTGTATTTTTTTCCCTCTGCTTTCACTATAAATAAAGTTGGTCACAAAGAGGACTGGTGTTCTGTCATTCTCTGATGTGTCTGGATCTCACCAGGGCCGGTGTTGACCCACAGGCCTCCAAAGAATCTCGCATGTCAGTCTGGAGCCAGGGACAAGGAGGATACCGACTCCGTCACAACTCTGATTTCCCCCGGCTCGTGTTTCACATCCAAACGGTTCTCCTGTTACAGATTTGCTCTCTCCAAACGGACATCAGCTCCATTTCAGATTCCACATTAAGCCTTAGCTGTGAGTTGTGGCATACAGCTACACTCAGGCTCTTGTAACTAATTAAACCAGTATTTAAATACATCATATCATATCATATATATATATATATATATATATATGTATATACACACACATATACATATACAGGTATTTGTGTTAGTAAAGCACAGGAGTATATAAGATCAATGCAATATTTGAATCATTTCAATTTGACTGAATATTTTTGGGCTGGGGTCAGCGCGTAAAAAAAAGAAAAGCATAATAAGCTGACGTTGGCGTGAACGCTGCTCGATCCTGAGGTCAGATTATGTGACCTCCGATTATGTGAGGCTCCTGTCAGGAGAAGTCCTGTTCCCAGAGCAGCCACACCCAGAACACCATGAAGACGACTATTTCCACCCGCCTCACCGCGCTCTCCACCCCACCCTGCCCCGGGGCTCCGGCTGAAAACCCAACATGCAAATCCTGCCTGTCCAAACAGGCTGGGGGACGGATATTCAGATAATGACACCGCTTTCATCTTTCCTCCTTTTCTCCCTCTGATCTCTCCTTATGCTGTACATGTACTTGGGCTGAATTCGACGGTGCTGGTTTCATTTCTGGCACGGTGACCTACCCACTCGCCCCCCGCGCACACACACCACCTCCCTCGCTGTCTCTCCCCCCTCCCTGTCAGCGGGCTAACCACCAGAGATGCTGAAATATCACTGACTTCATCCAACACCCACCCACAAGCCCACTCTGCATTTGGTTATCCACTTAGTTCCTTTCACACTCTGTCTCATTAAATTATGCTGACCGTGTGGTTTCTTTTTTTCCTTCTTCTTTTTTTTTTTTTTAAATTCAAAATCACATTAAGGTCCCTTGTTTTTGCAAGTGGCCGTCAGAGGGTCCCATCAGACCACACTGGAGGGAGCAGACGCAAGAAAAAAGGCGCTGACGACAGGGAAATTACAATTAATGGCGACATCACCCAGGATCCTTTGCTGCTTTTCTAGAACGAGGGATGATTGATGCGAGGGGGAGCGGCGGTCCGACTTCTAGAGAGAATTCAGTGTAGCTTGAATTTCTGATGAGCAAATATCTGATTTCAGTGTCCTCAGAGCAACAACAACAGGAAAGGGTTTAAATTTCTTTCAAAGATCTTAAACATTGAACTTGTGCGAGAAAAGTTGTGTGTCATATTTGTATATGATGAATACACAGCTATGAATAAATGTCAATAACTATTTAACTAGATATACTATAATAAAAGCTATGAAAGCAAACGGAAGTGACTTACTTTTATCATTTAAGATTCAACAACATTGTACTTGAAAATTGAAACGACATCAAAAGTTTTCAAATGTGAGCATCCAGCTCCGAGCTAATCCACACACAGTTTATATTTGTGTCACACACTTTATTTGGGACTGACTGGCGCAGCTGTGTGTGGATATCTCTTTCTCCGTCTCACACACACACACACATGTTTACATGGACACACACACACGCACACGCTTCATAACTGTGGTTACTGCAAAGCTCCAACTCCAAAAGCCTTTGTTTCCTTTCTTGTGGCTTTGGCACGTCAACATCAAGCTCATCAGCAGCTCCAGACCCTCATAACTCAGCCCGCGTGAGGCGGCACATCAGTGGATCACCAGATCAATTCCCAGAGATTGAGTGCCCTAACTCGACGTATCAACAGGCACTTGGCCGCCCTCTGTTGTCGGATGATTTACAATTATTCAAATGTCATTCAAATCGTTACGACCCGTTGATGCACTGTCTCTGCGATTCTGTTTGACACAACAAAACACGTCCTCCTGCGCCGCGTTAAACTAAATTATGTGTGGGTATTTTAACAGAGCGCAGTGAGGCAGGAGCATCTGCTGCTCCTCCCTGCACCGTGCCAGCATGGCAGGCTGCCTAATGGCTGCTGCCAGGTGGCAATGACGGGGCACTACCCCCCCCCCCCACACACACACACACACACACACTGTTGCTGTACTTCAAAGTATTTTGAGTTCAGTTCCGTATGTTTTTGTCTTCTTGCTTCGAAGTACATTCACGGATGGAGTGTGTGTGATTGTGTCGTGGTCGTGCTCATCGTGGATGTTGCGTGGGCTGGCTCATCGCGTTTCTTTACCTCTCCTGCGTTCGTGTTTCCCAGAGGCTGAACCGAGGAAACGTCACAGAAGAAACACAGGAGATGCTGGAGCAAGATTTAAAAAAAAAAAAAAAAAAAGCACAATAGAGCAGCAGCATTCCTCACCAGCAGAGTCAGCATGGAACTACGTCCTTCATGCGTCTTCACTCAAGCTCTGTCAGAAACAACACGCCACACTGACGTGGGAAAACTTCCCCGAGTCAGAATCTGGCAGAGTGAGCTCTCAGCGGCAGCAGGTTTTGCCCCCGGGCAGCTTAACCTACAGCTTCCACACGCCTCTACAGGTTTCTGTGTCATGACATGATGCCACCTCAGAAATATTACTCGGGAATGTCTCACACGCCGCCTTCCAAGCATACCAGCGCTGGGAATGCGTGGTCGGCCCTTTCCGTCGACGAAGCACATTAAGCAGAGTGAACCAGAAAAACTGCCACTAGTCGAATGTGCAGACGAAGGTTCGAGTTTTCAGGAAAGTTGTGATTTAAAAAAAACGTGAATGTAAATAATCAGTAACGACGCAACAGCAAGTGAGGAGATTCTTCCACTGGGGACCATGAGCATCTTCACCTCATGTTGTTCCTTTCCTTAACTCAGCCTCTCCAAAGTGAAAAGAAATCTCCCTCCTGGGACCATGAACAATTGAAATCTGGAAACCAATAAGGCACCGCCCGTCACTCTGCTGTAATTTGACACATTAGTGCAGCGAGGCCACAGTTTTGGGAGGGATGTGAGTTTCTGTCTTGAGCTCGACGCTTTCATCTGTCCAATTTCAAATCCCATTATTCAATCTTGGAACATAAACTGCTAACACATCAATTCAAACCATTCTGAGCTGACATCGTCATGAGGCCGGCTGTGGATGAGAGGGCAGAGGTCGTCCTCCAATCAGAGGGTCGATCCCCAGTCATGTGCCCTTGGGCAGGATGCCGAACAGGCATCTATCAGAGACACCCTCGGCCTTTGTGCCGCTGCCATCAGAGCTTGTTTTTCTCTGGTCCACACACTCTGCATGAGGCCTGTTCACCGCATGGACGCAGCGCGCCCATCAACGCGCCGCAAACGACCACAACGTGCAAACACAACCAGACGCGTCGATGCCAGAGCTCCGAAGCAAACACGCGGCGCTCCCGGCCCTGACGTTCCACCAGAAAGACTTTTACTGCGGGTCCACGGCCTCACCTGGGCTGCCTGACTGTGCACACGCATGCTGTTAGTGCCATGTCTCCGTCCTCTCCACACCAAACAGGGAGAGAGTCTGAGAGTGGAGGGTTTTTATATTAGTTCCATATGCTAACAGGGTTTAATGAAAATCCTGCAGAAATTCCTGAATTATCAAAGTACATCAGGGCTTTACTTTATCTTCTTATCCGAGCAGAATTTAGAGGGCGAGAGAACATTTACATCCATTCTGTTCCAACACATAAATATGGAGGGTCGCGACTGCCAAGTGAAGGAAATATATATCAAAAATAAAATACCATAAAGTTAAAAAAAGGCGCATGGAAGATATTTTACTTACCGTGTCAATATTTTTACATTCAGGTTTTATTTTACCTGCTATTTACCCAAATCTGTCAGGTTCCATCTGCAAGTTAGAGTCCAAGTTAGGTTTTCTTAATTCTATAGCTGCCGAACTTCTCTACTGACAAAACTAGATGTTCAATGTCCCCAGAGTTATAACTGAAGTGTGTCAAACTATTTGTTTCCTTCATCTTGTGCTCAAAACAAGCCTTGAGTCCTTCTCTCATCTCTGTGTTCTGACAGTCAGAGAGCACTGAAAACGTTCTTCCAGAAACCACCTTTTTAAACTTCTTTTTTTAAAGCAAATCCCGTCCGGCCGTACTCCTGTCGATTTAATATCAAGATATATAACCCGATACATCCTCTGAGCACAACTTTACGGAGGTATCGGCTCATTTGAGACTTTTCAAACATGGTTTAGCGTTTAATTGCTCGGATACCCATCTGAGCCAAAACCCAGCGGAAGTGACCTGACGTTTACGTTCAGGCCGACCCGTGAGACGAGTGGCCCTTCGCACAAAATAAAGTTAATATGGCGGGGTTGCAGGGGATTGCTTTACCAGATGGTTAAATATTTGGCTCTGAAACCTCACTGCCCCCCTCCCCGCCGCCCCCCTCCCCCTGTGTGTTATCATCTCTTCGCTGGATGTTGCTGTTGGGACGCAGCTCTGATCAGATATCTTCACTTGCGCTGTGGAAACGTGAGCCAGGCTGCCGTGGCAGAGGAACACCTGCCATTTAAACAGTGAGGTAGCATTTACAGGCTGATTGAGCATCATGAAAACAGATACGGGCCTGTTTTCTCACGTTGTTGGTATTTATTGTTCACATAAAAACATTCACTTTGCAATAAACGGGCATGTGCGTCCAAAAAACAAAACCAAAAAAAAAACAAAAAACTTTCAGCTTTCTCCCTCCGCTCTGGAGGAACGGCCCTCCACGCTGACCGGGGCCCGAACGTGGGAACGCAGCGTCGTCCATCGCGACGCAAAGCCATTTGGAGCGAACGCGACCCACAACAGAGCCCTGCGACTTTCTACCAGTGTCTCATCTGCTCCTTTGTAAACATAAACAGAGCTAAACAAAACAAGGGAACACACACAGAAAACATATTTTTCAACCCACCGCAGCTGGTCCTGATCACCGGGCAATCAAAGCAAAACAAACTATCAGAGGGGATGGAGGCTGCACTCCTGCAGGGGGCCCTGCTCCTGAGCCTCCTGGGAGAGAGAGGAGGTTTCAGGAGAAAGGAGGAGGTTTCCGTCTGCGATCGTCGTCACCTTTGTGCCACAGAGGTCGTGTATGGTTTCAAAGGGAAGCTGTCTTTGGCTCGTGTGAAAAAAAGAAGTGCTCGTCGGTATGTGGGGCAGCTGGGACGTTTTCATGTCTGCTGTCGTGACGCGGGAGGCTGTAGATTGTGTTTATTTCATTCCATACTTCAGATGCTCTCCTCCTGTTTGTTCCTCATGCCATCCTGTCACATCCTTAAACAAACCGGGGAGCCGTTTCCTCCCTATCAAAACTGAAAGTGGCTGATTGACGAGGCACATTTGCCCATTCATACACTTTCATACAGTCATCTGTTTCTATTGGATCACTGACACTCTGCTGGCACAGTCGAGGGCAATGTGATCGAACCGGTGATCTGGCCGCTCAACGCCCAGAGCCAAACCCAACCATCAGTCAGTCGGTCATTATTGTTCATCAGTCATTTAACTTGTATAGGTAACATTTGCCTCAGAGATAAGCCAGACACAAGGAAAATTGAAACACTCTGCTATGTGTTTACATCTCTTTGCAATCAAACGTCCTTCTCTTCCTCAAAAACTGTTGGTGACAAAGAAAACAACAAAAGTCTTGAGCCGACCCGATCTCAGACATATTCCATATTTTCAAAGATGCAACTTGACATTTCTCAACATCAATCACGATCAGCCAGTAAATACACAGAGGGGGGAAACAACAACAAGCTGCAGTGCCACAAAGATCAAGATCTCCCTGTTTATACACAACAATATCCTGCATGTTAAATATGAAATATGAAATCTTCCCCCTCAACCTCTCAGTCACAGGCTCTGGTTGGAGTTCCTGAAGATCGTTCTTTATACACAAAGAAAATTACTGCTCTCCAAAATGTTATTGTATATCACATACCTTTATTCAGGTATGTGATATACATATATATTTCTTTTGTGAAGATTCTCATCCATGTGTTTTCCAAGAAAATGTTTGAATCAATCGGCTTCATAGGTCCAGAAGCTCCAAACCAAAACAAAGATAAAAAGGTCATGACTCCATAAACTACAATGCAAATATTGTAAAACACATATTTCCCTTTTCCTGGATCCTGACCCTAAGTCATGGAACACACTGTAGCTATACATAGCTCTCGAGATGAATGAATAATGGGCGTCACACGCCAACAGGATTTACACTTCCTTACTGCCACCTACTGGTGGAAGGCTGCTGTAGACCAGTCAGAGAAGCCTGATTCTGACTGACTGCGACCAGGCTGAACCTCTCACAGTGAACGGACACAAATGGACTTTCTCAGAGCTGACGCTCTGCATGTGATAGCAGGTGAAGGACACCTGAAGGACACCTGACCCTGATAACACACATACTGGAGCTCTGCTGTGTTCAAATGAACCAGTAAACCAAGTGACAGGGCCGAGACTCACCAGGAGCAAGACCCTGACGATAAAACTCGATGAAAGATGTTTCTGTGTTTATGTTCCTTTTTGTTTCTCTTTACATAAGAAAATGTTAAACTTGTTCTTATGTAAAATACCCCAAAATAAACCTAGACCACCAAACCCATTACCCCACATTATCCCATTAGGGTGATCAGATTATGACTTGGCAGGGAATGAATAGGACTGTCTGCATCCTAGGTGGAGGAGACCAGAGGAAGCTGGTCAGGCACATTCTTACATCCTGCTGCCCATTAGTGAAATAATTATGACACTGAAAAAGATACGTATGTGTGGTTTCTGGGAGGCCTTGAGGCCCCACTTCAGGGGAATGGATGTTTTAGGACAAATAAATCTCAATGCTGTGCTGCCGCCATTGGAAATATCTTAGAGCTCAGGTGGAATCTATCTATCTGCTTGGTAAGGTTACATCATTGAACAAATTCATCTCATGACTGTCATAAAAATTTAACAATAAAAACACTTCACTTAAAAATATAGAAAAAGTATTTCAGAAAGAAAATTAAACTTGCTTTAAGATTTTATTTAATTGAATGTGTGAAATGAATTATTTAACAATTTAAAGCGTCATGTTTTGTCCACATAGTGAAACATGTTAATTTTATTACTTTGATTTTAAATGAGGTTCAATTATCATCCAGCAGTACCGCTGCCGGCCACTGGAGGCGCTGCCTCGCTGTTGTTGTGGTTAGCTTGCATGCTAGTCCTCGCTTGCTTCGCTGTAGCCGGCTGTAGCGGTGATGTCTCTCCCATGAGGCCGGTGAACAAACTTGTGTCCCGGGGTTGAACGCCGACCAAAGCACCGTGACCATGGCGGGGATTTTCGACATCGATTTGGACCAACCGGACGACAACATCTCCGACGACGAGCTGGAGGACGGGGTGAGTTGACGCTAACGCCGCCTCTGTTAGCTCGCTAGCACCGAGCCACTCCAAGGCCTGCGCTGCTGGCGACACTGTTCGCGTATCCATTATCGGACACGTCCACTTTCCCGCGGAATTTGCCAGCTGCCTTTTAAACAGCCACCGTGTAGAGCTTTATTTCAGTATCATTGTGTTTCCAGAGGTTTTTAAACTATAACCTGTTGCAGATACACAGAGTCGGTGTCCACTTTGGACAAACCCATCCTCAGAGTCCAAAGTGTTGCAGGCAGACAGGTTCTCTGGTGTTTCACCTGCTGAAGTTAGCATGGACACCGCTCAGCTGCATGGAACCATAACTTGTGAAGACAAACCCAACTGAGCTGGTGGAAAATGGATTAAAACTCCAGTGAATCCACGTTCAGAGGAGCCCGAACACTAACGATGAACACTCCCGGGAGTTAAGCTGAGGGCGTCGCTACCTGTCCGATAATGGAATCGTTTGTAGCGTATGTAGCGTTTCCATGCCCAGCGTCGGCGTTTGTGTGTTGTGTCGATGTGCAGCTGGTTTCATGACTGTCACACGTGGCTGCGGGCTCTTCGGGCTTTGTTAGTGAGTGGACTTTAAATGAAGAGGCAGCAAAACAGAGCCACAACACACCGGGGGCGAGGCGATGCTAACGGGACAGCGACTGGAAGCAGTAGCAGCAGCACATTAGCTTAGTTGCCAATAGCCTAACGTCAAGTTACTCATTAAGACGAGTTTGTGGTTTAAATCCAAACTTTGTGCAGTTGTTTATGAAATATTATATTTTATCACGTGAATACTGTTTCTAAGTTGTTCAGTAAGAGAGTGTTTGTTTAACTAGCTTTGTGATAAGTTAGTTAGCATGTTAAAGGTCCAGTGTGTTAGATTTAGATTAAAGTACTTCATGTAAATTAATCCCAGTGATCTTTTCATTAATGTGTAATGATGTAGTTTTTTAATTTTATCTTCCCTGTGATGGTCTGTTATATTTAAATACTTTAAAGCTATAATTCTATCAAGAGTGGTTCCTCTCTAAGGAGGCAGCCATGTTTTTTTACAGTAACCCAGACGGGTCAAACTAATCATGCTTTGAGTTTTGAGGTATTCAGCTGCAACTTCACCACAATGTGTCGCTAAATTCTACACACTGAACCTTAACTCACCTGAACTCGCTAACTGGCTAGCACATAAACAGATATAAATAATGATTCCCACTTGTTTCCTGCTGAGCTCGTCTGTCCTGTTATTTCCAGGCTCAGTTCAGTGAATACATGGAGCAGTGCAGCAGCTTTGAATTGTGAGTATAATACTATAAATATCACAGCTAACCAACCATTTGAAGCATTTCAAGGTTCTTAGCATTCTCCTCATATTAATAAAATTGCTGCATACTCAACCTGAGTTCACCCATTGCCACATTTATGTCGAAGCACAAATGTTTGTAACCTGTGTCATAATGCTGTGGACTTAATGTCATGTACATGCATTTTTCCATTTATTTTCTTTATTCTTTGTTTTGCCAGTAACATGGATGACTGTGAGAAGTTTGAAATTTCAGAGAACAGCGTGAACAAAGGAACAGAGCAGATCAGGCCTGAATGCTTTGAGCTGCTGAAAGTTTTGGGAAAAGGTGGCTATGGAAAGGTGAGACTCATGTTCATCTTCACACCTGTATATATTTTTCCTCCTCTGTGTCGCTTTTAGAGATGTAGCTTGAATAGCATCTGCATATTCATTCCCAGCAACTGTTTTAGAATGCAGCACCACAAGTATATGCACATTTACATCCATTGGTACAGTAAAGCAGTTCTTCAATCCCTGGGAAAATTGCTGTTTTCTGTTAAAATTATGTGATTTATTTTACGACATATTTGTTTTACTTAACCACTAATCTGATGAAATTTCTTTAAAAACTGGAAAAATTGAGTCGTTCTCCATGTTTG
This sequence comes from Pseudorhombus dupliciocellatus, assembly GCA_016785235.1. NCBI lineage: Eukaryota > Metazoa > Chordata > Actinopteri > Pleuronectiformes > Paralichthyidae > Pseudorhombus > Pseudorhombus dupliciocellatus. The sequence goes on from JAFBJW010000112.1 coordinate 715,692, forward strand.
TACTGGCACTGTACATTTGGAAATCTGTCCAGTTGCGGTATTATTCTGGTGTTAACGTGTTTATTTAAACCAACCTGAAGAGGTCTGGAAATTTTCTGACATACTTCTTTCTTGCCTAACAATGAAAATCCACACCAAAGTTATTTTGAAATCGTATTTCACTTAACAAGCAAATGCATGACTCACTCTGCTCTTGAAGTGGTTCTATGTTTGGCTAAGACAATTTTCTGCAGGTTGAGGATTTCTCAGCCTTTAAACTTAATTTTGTCACAAAATGTTTTAGATTTAATAATCCCTTGAATTCCTATACTTTATACCAGATGTGGAGTAGTCACTGTGAACTTCAACAGGAGGCTATTCAAATGTACTTTTTTTATTCCATCAGCTCCACCAGAGTTGCAGCAAGCACTGCTACCACATCAAGTTGCAGTTATTATCGTCATTACAGTAGTGACTGTGACCGCATTGTCTCATTAAAGGGAAAGCGTTGATTTCAGGAAAAAATGCAAAGGAACTTAAAAGATAATAGCTTGTAAAAGATTCTGCCACTTCATGATCCCAAATGAGTGCTAAAAATGTTTCAAGCTCCGATCATTGCTCAAACCTTTCCTCCATCTGTTTATATTTCATCTCTCCATTTTCAAATGTCTGTGGATTTCATTTGTTCAATCTTTACAGGTGTTTCAAGTTCGAAAGGTATCAGGTGCTACCTCTGGGAAAATATTTGCTATGAAAGTTCTCAAGAAGGTGAGTGCGCATATATATATATATATATATATATATAAAAAATACTTGAATAATGAGCGAACGGAACTGCCCCCTAGAGTACAAACTGTCTCAAGTGGCAAACATCCACAGGGAATTAGCTCCTGTAATACTCGACTGACTGCACAGTCTTACAGAGCTTAACAGTGTATAGATTTTCACATGTAAGTGTATGTCACTCTGTCGTTAATGGTTTCATACTGGTGCATTCAATGTGCAGACCACCCAAAATAATGACAGCAGGCTTTTTCCCAAGAAACCTCAAAGCTGCTGCCTCTGTTCAGCTTGGCCTGCTCTCCACAGCTGACACAGAGCTGATGTCTGACTGAAAAGCCAGCTCATGTTCCCCTGAAGCTTGAGGTTCTGGGTTTTTTTATTGCAGCGGCCATCATGGCACCCTGATCCCTCATTGTTGACACCAGCCAGTCGGGTTGGAGGTTGTTGCCAGAATGTTTTCACACACTGACTTTCTGTGCTTCTCCGTCTTTTGCCAAGGCGATGATTGTGCGTAATGCTAAAGACACAGCGCACACCAAAGCTGAGCGGAACATTCTGGAGGAGGTGAAGCATCCGTTCATCGTAGACCTCATTTACGCTTTCCAGACTGGGGGAAAGTTGTACCTCATCCTGGAGTATCTGAGTGGTGAGCATAGCGACCCCCAGTCCAACCATCAGCACAGATCTCAGGGCTCTTTATTGTCATTATTTCACACTGAACAAATCTCAACCGTGAATAAAATTGACCAACGGATTTTATCTGTGGTTGATGCAGGAGGAGAGCTGTTCATGCAGCTGGAGCGCGAAGGGATCTTCATGGAGGACACAGCCTGGTAAGTCTATTTAGTAAACATGGCATCAAGCAAGTTAAGTGGGTCCAGTTAGTTTTGTGAAAACAGTCAGATGTGGTAGGTTTATCCTCAGGAAGTGTAAGCGTCTTGGACTAAATACAAACTCTAACAATCAAAGATCCACATTTGGACTGGCCTTGCTTGTTCCTCTTGACAGTTTCTACCTTGCTGAAATCTCAATGGCACTGGGTCACCTGCATCAGAAGGGCATTATCTACAGAGACCTGAAGCCTGAGAACATCATGCTCAACAACAATGGTACAAAAACCTCGAAAACAACTTCCAAAGACCTGTATCCAGATTCTACTTATGAACTTGGTTTTCCCTCTTCATCTGCTTATCGTGATACTTGATCCATTGTTTGTTTGAAGTGTGGTTGCTCTCACACTCTTGTTGTGGTTCCCTCTCTACGCAGGGCATGTGAAGCTGACAGACTTTGGTCTGTGCAAAGAGTCCATCCATGACGGGACAGTCACCCACACCTTCTGTGGAACCATTGAATACATGTATGTCATACAGTCACGCTAGGTTCAGATGCTGTGATGAACATTGAGACTGGACCTAGCGTGTTAAATCAGCTCCCTCTCTCCTCAGGGCTCCTGAGATCCTGATGCGGAGCGGACATAACCGGGCAGTGGACTGGTGGAGTCTCGGAGCTCTTATGTATGACATGCTAACAGGCGCAGTAAGTTCACGCAGCTTCATCACATAGTGGCATTTCACACACCACTGATGTAGTTTATCTGAGGACATAGGAGATCTCCAACTGAAGAAAGAAACGTTCACTGTTATTGACCGTTTTCACAGCCTCCATTCACTGGTGAAAACCGAAAGAAGACGATTGACAAAATCTTGAAATGCAAACTCAGCCTTCCACCTTACCTCACACAAGAAGCCAGAGACCTTCTGAAAAAGGTGAGTTGTAAGATCCTCCCGTCCGCAGGTCCCCTTGCTGTGTCTGCTTCAAAAAAAATATCATTCTTTAAACTTTTCAGCTGCTGAAACGAAACGCCTCGTTACGACTGGGGGCTGGGCCAGGAGATGCGGCTGAGGTTCAGGTAAAAACATTCACTGAAAGGAGAGCCACGCGTGTGTGTGTGTGTGTATGTGTGTGTGCGCATTGTGTTAACAACCAGATCTGGCAGCTTAGAGAATGATAAACCCGGTAGTCTGGAAATATTAAAACCTGGCTCCTGTCATTGACCTTCACAGGCTCATCCATTCTTCAGACATATAAATTGGGACGACCTCCTTGCTCGCAAAGTAGAGCCTCCGTTTAAACCTTTCCTGGTGAGTTTTTATTTCATTTTTTTGAAATAATCTAATTAGACTTTCAAATGCAGCAGCGTCCTCTGTGACCCGTCCCTGCGAGAGGATTAACCAGCCTTCTTCATTTGGCAGCAATCGGCTGATGACGTCAGCCAGTTTGACTCCAAGTTCACCAGCCAGACTCCGGTGGACAGTCCCGACGACTCCGCGCTCAGCGAAAGTGCCAATCAAGTCTTCCTGGTAGGTTCTGGACTTCCACCGACAAATGTGGATCCAGCTGCTGCACTGTCTCAACATCTGGCACACAGTTTGCATGAGGTTTTAATTAAAAAGCTCAAAACTAGTAATATCAGGAATGACCCCTGACAGCTCACTCAAACATGTTGCTCGGTGAAGAGGACAATAATTACTAGGTTGTTTTGAGCGTGTTAAGGCCACTTGCTGAAACCTAGTTCACCTCTAGAGAGGGGGGTGCATGCACAACTGAAGCCACGAGGTCTGTCTGTGAGGATGCTAAAAACTTAATGGAAGATAGTGTGAGTAGTTTATAAATGTGATGGTCAAGTAATAAAAGTTTCGGTGTAGACGATGATGCTGGATTGTACATCTGGTTTTAAGAAAAGAAAGAGGGTTTTAAATAGAACTATAATATGACATTTACTTTTGTCCTGTGCAGTTTTTTTTGGTGTCTGCATGCAAACAGAAAAAGAGCTCTGGACATGATTTTAAAATTTTTCTTTTCTTACGAGAATCGGTTAATTCGTCCCATCTGGTTTCGTCCTGTTTGTTTTCCTGGAAGCTTCAATCACTGTTCCACCACATTGCATGATCTGGTTTACTCAGCGTTTCATTTCTCATCAGCTGTGGGTTGTTTTCAGAAAGATGGCCTTTGAAGAGGTGGACTCTGATCGCTCTGTTTTTGTCCCCCCGCCCCTTCCACAGGGTTTCACATATGTAGCCCCATCTGTGCTCGAGAATGTCAAAGAGAAGTTCTCTTTCGAGCCAAAAGTCCGCTCACCACGGAAGTTCCCGGGGAGCCCGAGAACACCTGTGAGGTAACAGCAAGTTGTTTGTCTCTCTGGTTCCATCACATTCCTCTGGTCATTTCCAATTCTCCCCCACATCGATGACTCATTTGCTGACCTTGTAAATGTTGGCCCGGCCTAAATAAATCCATCCAGTGTAAATAAAGGTTTCTCTCCAACGTCACAACTGTAATTGCCCGAAAGCTTGAAAATAGCGGATCATCACATTGAAGGATGGGAGGGGTCAGGTTTTGAAAATTAAATCCTGGAGGTGACTGAGTAATTTGGCCCTTAGTGCTAATGCTTTTTCTTCATTGTCAGTAATTTTGTAACGTCCAGTTAGAAGTGTTTGACACACTTCTGCCTCTGTACATTAGAAAATAACCTAAAAGCTAAAAGAGCCAATTCAAACGTTCTCACATCTCTCTCCAACAGTCCGGTGAAATTTGCGAGAGGGGACTGTTGGCCCCGGGGACCCAAGCCAACGGGGGGCCCGTCCCTGCTGCCCCCGGGCTCTGGGGATCAGCCCATGGAGGTGTCAGGGGTGGAGCAAATGGACACGAGCAGCAGCGGCACCTCGGAGGCCTCCGCGCCCCTTCCCATCAGGCTCCCTTCAGGCATAAATGCAGGCCTGTACAAAAAGCAGGCCTACCCCATGAACTCCAAGCGGCCCGAGCACCTGCGCATGAATCTATGACGCTTGGCTCCCCTGGGAACATTAGGACTCTTCTAATTCCTCTCCTTCTCTTTTATCATTTTCCTGAAAAGAGACTTGTAGTATTTTATTAAGAAAATATCGACGCAGATCACCAGCTCTTCCAGCTGCGCCTTTTCTCCTCTCTGGCCTCCAGAATCCTCCTGACTCCGCATGGCCTCCTCAGCCTGCCACCGATGCTCAGCAGTCCACCACAGTGCTGTGGATTCACAGGTCTACACATCCCTGTTCAACAGGCGCATTTTTCCACCTTTAATTTGAGCCAAATTCAAGAGAAAGCGCAAGCCTTTCAGAAGAATTATCTGTGTTCCTGATCAAAGACCTGGGTTAAATAGTCATAGCTCACTCTCATCCACAGTTAAGCTTCAGCAGTTTCCAGCTGTTTCATATCCCTCTCCAGCAAACAAAATGTTGCTGAAAGAACGTAATCAGATGTGAGGCGGATGTGTAATAATCTTTAAGGCATTAGCAACAACTGCAGAAAATTACTAAGGCATTACTAAGAAGGCAGGCAGAGGTCGGTCAGGACGCAGTGTTGAAGCGACTGCATCTAATATTCTTCATTTGCCACAAACAATATGTTTTGTTTTGATGAGACCAAAGTTTTGACACAAAAACAAGAACAACAAACCAAGGTTACACATGGGACACAGATCTGCTTCTGATTTCATTGTTTTGTTTTGTTTTTTTTTTTACAGGTAACATCTGTGTGTTTTGCGTGCTAAAGTGTGTGATTTGACCAGCGGTGTGTAGGCCGTGTCCACAGCAGCTGTGCGGCCAGTCTGAGGAGCGGTGGGCGGGAGGTGCTTCTCCAAAGAAGCAGAGTTGATCGACGTGCTGTCGGGTGTTACAGTGACTCAGCTGGTGTTTTATGATTTACTGGTGCTCTTTTATCCTCACCATGGACCATGTTACCTTTAGTGTTTACGACCTGTTGCCTCCATCACAACGAGAGAGTCGGGCTCCAGGAGGCTTTTACTTCTCCCTCAACACGCCAGACTTGTTTTTTTTTTCGTGTTGTTTCTTTGACGACCACCTTATTCCTCAGAACTCGCAGGTTTCATTATGAGCCAAGTAGAAATATTCCTTAAAGATTCCACTCGGAACACGGCATTCCTTTACGTTTGAGGAAAATAATCACTTTGCCTTTGTCGCCAGAGCGTGTGGTGGGGCGGGGCGGGGGGGGCACGGCTTACAGAAAAAGCAGCTATAAAAAGATACGCAGTGAAATTTCATACGAAAGCCTCTGTTCACCACGATCAATGGTGCTGTCTGCTGACGGCAGTGATCTCTGATGCCTGTCCTCAAGCACCATTTGGTTTCTTTGTGTTGAATGTAAACAGTTTGATGCCTTTTTGCTCTTCGTTCCAATGACCCCTCTGTTACTCGCACAGCCTCATCGTCTCATTCAGAGTTACAGTGACAGAATCATGGCTCCTCCAAATTGACAGCTCTGCCTTCCATCGGCGCCGACTGCGTTCGTTAAATCGTCTTGTTTGTCCTTCATTGTGCTTTGAAGCCATCTTAAACTGCATTTTAAAACTTAACCACATATTTCCATGAAATTCAAAGCAAATTTAAATTGAATGGTCGAGTGGCTCTCTGATATTTCTTTTGACTCAAATACCTGTTTTAAATCGTCCAATTGCACTGTCGCAAGGAACCAAATCATTTCTCTGCTGAATGACGACTGTAGAGGACTCACTGATTGCTACGAGGTTCAAAGATCAAGCTTTTTTAAATCTCATCCATCGTTTCCCACGCTTTTACTCAACATGTTTTAATGTGTTTCTGTTACTCTTTTTAAATTCATATGTTTATTTAATGTGTGGACCTGAAACCATTTTTTTAAATTTTACATTCTGGTCAAACCGCAGTCACTCCACTTTTTACTCTGGTTTCTTTGTTTTTATTTATTTGACGTGTCATTGTGTTTCCACGGCATTGTTCACACTATGCAAACTTGAGTATTTATTACCTAGTATTATTTAGATAAGGCAGGGCATGTGTGGTCGTTTGATTGCGCATTTATTTCAGAGTATAATGATAGAACACGTGTAGATTTGGTTTTTATTTCCACGGACTTTGTCTGACTTCCAGCAACCTCAGATGCAGCTTTTTTTTAAATTCTATACTCAAAGACGGCAACCTTGATGTCTTACAGTTGTGTAGTGGAGCATCATCAAATTTTTTTTCCAAAAACACTCACTTTGCTCGTTGAGAACATTAACTTTATTTTGTCTTTTTCTTTTGCAGTGCTTAAAGTAAAGACAGATATCGCGGATTTAAGAAACTGATGCAAAAAGCATTGGGGCTGGCATCGTGCCTTGGCTGACATATTCCAGTGCGTGTGTACAGAATGCTGTTTGTCATTCGCGTGTGTGGAAAAGTTTGGAGTTGATCCATAAAGTTCACTTCCTGTTAGATGTCTCCAGGACGTGCATTTGTTTGCTTCACTAATAAATGACTGTCAGGTTAATGGTTAGTCACTAATGACACATGATGCTTCTGTTGGTGTGTTTGAGATGCTCGCAGGACAGATTCACGAAAAAATCTGTTTTTATTTTGCACTAACATTTTGATATATAGGGAATAATTTTAACTGCTTTGTTCACTTAAATGAAATACACCGTGGGATCAGAAAGGCCCAATCCCATATACGCAAATCCAAAGTAAATATCGCAGGTCATTTGCTTCACCACAGTCATTCGCCTCCCCCTCACACAGATATAAATTTGCAGGAGGTTCACCACGGAGACATTCGTCAGACGTCAGCAGACTTTACACACATTGTTCAAAGGTAAATCTTTATTCAGATACTTTATGGATCAAAGTGGATAAAAATAACAGTGAAATGATTTTTATACATAGTAAAATAGTTTCTCCCAGTCTTTGGTTTTTACAAAAACGAGGCTGAGTCACCTCTTTAGAAAAATAGTTTTTTTGTGTAAATCCTTTTCACCAGTTGAGAAAGAGTTTCACCAAAAGCTGAAAGTAAAATGCAAAACTGTTCGTCACGGCAACAGTTTCTTTATCCCGGTCGTTGACTTCTGTGAACTCTGCGGTGAGGTTGTCGTCAGCCCTTCAGTCTCACACATTCAAACCCGTTAAAGCAGTGGAAACGCTGGATAAGAGAAGGTTAATGTTTGGCCTGTTTGCTCAAACCCATGAAGGAGGAAGGAAAACCTTTTAAAATACTTATTTTAAATATATTTTTATCTGTCCGTATTTACAAGTAGACAACATTTTGCCTCCCCAAAAACAAAGTTTATATTAAGATGAGAAAGTAAATAAACGCAAACACAAAGGGGAAAAAAAAAAAAAAAAACATTTAAAATAAATGATCAACCTTCAGTTTGTCAGAGGAGGAGTGTGCTGGTAACTCAGGCAGGAACCAGACTCCTGCAGGTGATATCAAACAGTGTGTACAACATTTCTTGTCAGTGGGGTTTGACAGGCGAAGAAAAAAAAAAAAAATCACATTAAGTACCAACTAATAGCGATAGCGATGCCCCGCCCCCTCCTCCTTCAGTAAATCTGCAGGTGTGGAGATGTGGCTCCGTCCCTCCACTTGTAGACCTTCTCTGTGATCACAGTGCGGCAGAGAGGGCAGCTCTTCTCCCGGTTAAACCACAGAGCGATGCACTCGTCACAGAAAATGTGCTGTGCAACAGAGAAGGCAGCGGCGTGTTAGTGCAGAGGAAGAGATCGACGTTCAAAGACAGAAGTTAAACACCTTCAAACAAAAACAGAAGACAACGTAATGTGTGAAACTTAATGTCTGTTTTCATCCTGTAACCTGTTCTTTGTTTGTACTGTCTGAAGAAATGGATTTGGCTGCAGCGGTGTTGCCTGGACTCAAACCCTTCGCCCACACTCCATGGACACAGTGGTGAGTAGATAACGAGTGAATTTCCATTTTTCTGTGAAATCTCTCATTCAGTAATTATTCTTAAAGCTCACCATATAAAACTCTATAACTACAGTCACGACGAAGCCTGAACGCTGTGATATGACGGACTCTACGGTTTGGTCTCACCTGACAGAGCAGAGCCCGCGGCTCCCTGTAGTCTCCCTGACAGATGGGGCAGACATCTCCCGCCTCGCTGCACTGACTCCTAGTGGCTGCTGTGCCCGTGTGCTGAGGAACGAACGAGAACCAGAATTAACGCCTGGACCTCAGATCTGATCAGGTGAACAAGTAACTTTGTAATGAAGTTGTAAACACTGACCTCGCCATTCAGACAAATCCTCACAGTTTTAAACAAAGACGTCCACTGTCCATACAATCCTAAAAGCTGCAGCAAGGAGACAGAACAAAACAACTCAAATTATTTGAATTATATAAGTGTGACTTTAGAATGAAATATAAGACTAACATTAACAGCTTCATTAATACTCATACTGAGATGTGATGCGTTTATTTGTGTTTGTAAGAACAGGTTATTTCTGATACGGAGCAGAAACAATCCAGTGATCTCACCTTCAGTATGAGGTAGACCAAAGCCAGCAGGACCCCGAGTGTGAGTCCAAGGGCCCCGTCGGCCTCCTGGTAGGCGACCAGGTAGCGGAACCACAGTGAAACTGGAGCCATTGCCTGGTGCACCTGACCCAGCTCCTCGGTCAGCATCATCCACCTCCCCTGGAGACGGAAATAATACAACCACACGAGAGGACACCTCCATTTTAGTGTTCTAATCTAATTTTTCTCCATTAAACAGCCAGAAAATGAAACGCAGCAGCCTCACCTGGGTTCTGTAGGTGACTAGAGAAGATGGCAGCAGCAGAATAAGGCACTTTATCCCCATGAAGAGGAACTTAATGATGAAATTGGTGATGCCCACTGCCCAGAGAACCTCCCAGAAACCCAGCGGCTCGATGGTTGGGCTGAGGAAGATGAGGCTGCAAGGAAACCCACATTCAGGTGAAGTGGCACAATTCTATTACCACATTACTCTGGTCCCCAGGCTTGTTCAATAAGGTGCTGATCATATGCATGTAGGTCAGTGTTGAGTTGGACCTTACCACTGGTAAAGTGTCTCAGTGAGAAAGGTGTAGTAAAGCAGAAGCGTTGAACAGATCAGGAAGAGCAGCAGCCATATGCACTGTAGCGTTGAGTGTTGATCCTACAGGTCCAGACGGATAAAACCACAGTTTAGGATTCTCACAGCAGAGAAGATCTGCATCATGTATCAACCGCTTCCGTGCTCTTGACTTACCTGAAGAAAAACCTGCATCTGAATACTTTTATTCACATATAAAAAGGTTGTGAAGAGGCCAACCCCGACTGCCAGACCTGAAAAACAAACAGAGAATTTGATAGGCTTCTTTTTTGTTGGTGGTTATATTCAGAATGCTCTCTGCAGAGGTGGTACCCACCCAGCGTATGTTGGATGACCAGTTTAGCACACAGTATAACCAGGAAAGGAAGACTCTTCTGGAGCCAGCGGAAGAGACAGCGGAGCTCTGACAGGGAGGAGCTGGGTTCTCCCGAGTCCACGTCCGAGTCCAGAGGGTCGAGCTCCGGCTCTGCACTAGAGTGATGCTGCGCCCGATTGTGTCTGTGTGAGTGTGAATGGGGGTGGCCATGGAAACTGACTCTGGGCCTCCTGGATGACGACGAGCCGCCACCGGACTCCACTGGCGAGCTGGTCATGGGCACCCGCACCTCGTGGCTCTCAGGGTCGGCAGCAGCTGAACCAGAGCCCGGCGCCCTGGTCAGGGGAACCTGTTGCAGCGTCAGGGGCAGACCGTTTCCTGCATGAGCGTCCTGCTCGCTTGAATTGGGCTGCATCACAGAAGGGGAGTCCCTCAGTTTCAGTGCTCGTCTGGAATCACTCCTTTCACACAGAAGACAGGACCGGTCCATGTATCAGTACAACACATTTGAAAATAATGTTAGAATGATAACTATAAAACAGAATCAGACAATGTCCAATATCAAGTGTGCTCATCAAAATGAAGAAGTTTTATTATCAGATTATTGTGACACCTGTTATCTGAGGACAGAACCTCAAAACAAACTATTCCCTTTTTATTTCTTAACGTGTCCAAGTTAAGAGACAAATCAATGACCCAGCGTTGTTTTCAAAAGTCCTTCAAATGTTAACCAGCTGACTAATGATTGTTTGTGAGCTCCAACAGAGAGCACTGGTGAGCTAGCTGGGGGTTTGTTTTGCTAACTTTAACTGACTAGATTAGCAGGAAGAAGTGCCGCAGCTCGCTCCTCCGCCCACACCCAGTGTTTGTATGGATATTTATGAAAGTCCCACCACACACAAGCACAGAGGAAGGGACCAGAGACCGATAACAAACAGCTGATCGCCTCCTCGCCAGCCCTGGGCTGAGGTTAGCATTAGCAGCTAGCTGTAGTTTCCTCCCGGGTCACACAGACGGATGTGGAGGCGGCGGCTCACCTGTCATTCTGCACCCGGAGTTTCATGGTAAGCTCTCGGTCCCCATGTGAGTCAGCGTCCGAGGCGCCAAGCTAAAGCAAACCAAAGAAAACTAAAAAAGAAAACCAAGTTGTTAGCTTCCGGGCTAAATCATAATCGGCTCATTCAGACGGCTGGACCTTGTTTACGGCTGCCGACGTCACCAACTTCTTCTGGTGGAGTTTTCAGGGCGGATCGGATGTGGCGCGTTGCGATAGCGCCATCTAGTGGCCGGTGCTCGAATGACACTGACTATGACAGATAAGAAAATGATCAACATCCGCTCTTCAAATAGCTTCAATAACTGCTTACTTTTTCTATATATCTAAAATAAACAAATCGACTGAAGGAGGGCAAAAGACCTTTACTTTTTTGCTTTATTATAGAAGAGACTTCTACTGCCCTGTGTTTGTGATGATCACAAGCAAAACCATATTTACACTGGTCAGGTTCTCCTCTGAATCTCTGCTGAAGTCAGCAATTGTCATAAACCTTTGTTTAATGGGATGACAGGAGCTCTCATGTGTTAAATGTGAAGCGTGGGCATCAGTGAGGTTTAAACCCTGCCTACCCTCAGTCTAACCTTCACACTCCACTAAGGAGGCAATGAGAGCTCCTGATCCAGCCCCATGGGGCCGCAGATATTCTGGCAGCCCACAGCCCAGCTCACCACTGAGCCTCTAGAACTGACTCTGGACCAGTCACTCCTTTGCAGACGCACCTGGAGATGATTGTCTCACTCTGAGCTGATATAAGCAGGAGGGCTGCAGGAACAGGTGAGTGTCCTGGAAGACACTTTTAGCAACGTGTTGCTGGGGCCCTGGAGCCCAGATCCAAATGTTTAAAGGAGGTTTTAAAGCTCGAGCTCACCACTGGAAAGAATGGAGGTAAAACTTATGAGGTACATTCAGTTGTACTTGTGTGTAGATGTTTTCCTGTGATGTGCAACTGTACCTTTTGCATGCTTCTTTTACCCTTCCTGAGGTGAATGGGGGAAAAGATGGTGTGCTAAAATCTATGCCAACCTGTCCTGACTTGAGGAGGCAGACGCAATTTGTTATCCAGGACCTCAGAGGTTCCTGTGGATCCAAACCCCCAAGGTGGCACTGTCCAGCGTTCAGTAGTGCTCGTCGTGTTGCTGTGGTTACAGGTGGCTGCTAAGGTCAGGAGAGAAATGGATCATTAATCCATGAAAAGGAAAACGTTCACAGTTTTAGCCTCGGCCTTCGTAGGAGTAAGGGCCCGTATAATTCCAGTTTAATGGCCCCAGCTCGCTGCCGTAGAACCCCTGACACCACCGAATGTTTAGCACTTCTTGATCTATGCCATCACATCTTTTCCTTCATGTACGACTGGTTCTATAATGACGACTGCACACAGACATTCTGACAAATATGTGTGCGATTTGTGATCTTCCGCTGAGTTCTCTGAACGAACTGAACTCTAAGACTGTTTTGATTCGCTGGTCTGGTTCGACAGCTAAGCTGGAGGGACGTGAACCTCTCCTCCTCCGGTCGGCGTGAGCCTGTGATCGCGTTGTCGGTCTTCCTCCGCGGCCCTCGCCGGCCATCTGTTTCCGCATCCAGCAGCCGGGCCTGCTCACACTCATCGGCAGCTCCAGGCAGCTGATATCATCTCCCCCAGATAATGAAGCCAGAGACTCAAAGCAGGAGCCGTGATTGAACTTCCCATCAACTCCTCTGTGAGACTGTTTCTGATGAGTTAGACTCCCTTCATTTCCTCCACTCAGGTTTAACCAGAGGTAACAAAGGCAACTATAAAAGTAGGAAGGTTTTCCCTTACATCATTGAATGGGTCAGTATCTTCACAATCATTTTGAGATCTGAACTTCAGATAATATAATTTAGTGAAGTTCAAAAGCTGGGTTGTTGTTCACATCACTTTGACCTGCTTCTGTTAAAGAGGTGTGTCTTCTCCCGTGGCCTCGGCGCTGTGTGTGAATGCAGTCGGTGATTGTGGTGAAAGTGGTCTAATGTGCTCCTGCGGCCCGGTGCGAGCTGCTCCCCTGCGCCGCCGCGTGCCCTGTAATTGTGTTATTGCTCTGTGGAGTTGTCAGTGCAGTTGTCGTGGCCCAGCCAGGACAGCAGAGCGAGGTCTGCGGAGGGAGGTTAACCTGACAAATAAATTGCTATCTGCCAGGATGAATGGAGTCCTCCAGTGAGCAGATGAGGAGAGCGGTGACCTGACATCCCTTCTGACACACTCCGTTCATCCCCTGTCATCCCCCCCCCCCCCCCCCCCCCCCCCCCCCCCCCCCCCCCCCCCCCCCCCCCCCCCCCCCCCCCCCCCCCCCCCCCCCCCCCCCCCCCCCCCCCCCCCCCCCCCCCCCCCCCCCCTCTCTCTCTCTCTCTGTGCACGGTGCCAGCAGCTGCTTCCCCTGGACGTCTCACTCCACTCGAGCTGCCAAAAAACCTCTGGTTTTGTGTGTCTGTATGCGTGTCCATGCATGTGCTCACGTCATAGTAATAGTTTACAGAACGTGATGTGAGTCAGGACAGTACATGCTGCTGCTGCAGGCCCAGGGGGGCGGAGCCAGGAAGTCTTTTGGTGACACTTTGAGAAAAGTCCCAGAAAATAATGATTGAATCTTGATTTTAAAACGTTTTGACGTGTAGACAGAACTGATGTCTGTAAATGTCGGAGATGCGTGATTGAGTGTGGGCACTATACGATAGTTGTTGTGATTTTATTTGTTTTCTGGACTCAACCAGGGATCACCCTGTCCCCTTCCAACTCATTTACAGTTTATCTATCTTTATTTTTGCCATCACTAGACAGCAGCGTGTGTGGAGGCCTGAACTTTAATAGCACTGCACACAGGCATAAAAAGGCAGCGGCAAATATTACCTCAGACCTCCCACTTAATAATGCATGCATCATAAAGACCGGACTGCAGAGCATCAAAGACACAGAAGGACAAACGTTCCCCTCAGCATCTCGTTGCGCGCCGTCCTCTGGGCGTCCAGCAGGTGGCGCCGTGCGACCAGGGATGGCGCTCCGTGTGTCCTGTCCTCAAGAGGTGTGTGGCACAGTGACACCACATCACCGCTGCTACACAGTGATGAATAGGAATAATCAATGTCGCGTTAAGGACGGCTAATTTTGAAATTCCACGGCAGCCAAGACACTGACGTGGGCTCGCGCTGATGCATGGCTCACGTGGGCGGAGAACGCGGATGTTTCTTCCCATGATGGACCGTTCTCAGCCTCAGCCTATCACAAATCATCAACGCTCACTAGCTGAGAGTGGCTGAAGAGTGGAAGCAGCATTGGAGCGAGCGGGAAGGTTCCTGCGTGCACCCCCACAGCAAACCGCCGGTCACCAAGGTGAAAGGAAGCGTCTCACGGTGACCTCTGTGTGCCTCTGCTCATTCAGAACGTGCCCCCACCCCCCACATCACACATCCCTCCCAGCCTCGAGCATCGCATTGTCACAAAGCCTCCGTCCTCCTCCTCTCCCCTTTTCTTAACAGATGACATTGTTCCAAACCACCCCAAAAAAGCATCCTTTTCAGCCACGCCGCGGCCAGCCGATTGTCAGCCTGATGGATGTGTGCGGCCCAGATCTGGGCCACCGCATTAGTCGCGGAGGCTCCTGGTTATTCACCGTGGCTCCACATCGGCGCTCACATCTTGTTTGTGTTTGAGGCGTAATTGTTTCGTTGTCGCAGCTCAGGCCGGGAGTAACGCGGCGTCCATTTAAATGCGGCCGCCGCTCCTGTCAGGTACATTTGTTTAACGTCGTCCAATGACCGGCGACGCAGCCGGGGACTGACTCCCAACCGCGTTCCCTCCAGAACGGTGGATGCTAATTGGTTGTTTTTGATGCAGAAATGTGTATTTGTGTTTGTACTGCTGCAGAAGGTCATGCTTTTACTGATGCAGAACATGAAGCCCAGTAACCAGGGGCTGGGCCCTCTTTACTGGGGACAACGGAGGCGTCACTGAACAAGTAGCCGGAGGAGTTTACGCTATACTTATCAAAGTATCCTCTCATGTGCCTCACAGTGGGTTGTGCCTTCATTATGTTCTACACATTTTGGAGCAATTTAAGACATCAAAAAAAAAAACCAATTCTTTGAATCATATAATGACTAGAACCTGCTGGTCCGGCCTGTGTGTTATTTGTGTTTCTGTGTGTCTGCTGCGTTTGTTTACAGTCCCTCCACCATAACAGGAAATAGCTGCTCTAAATTGAAGTGAACTCAAACACGAGCTTGAAAAGCTGCCGTCTTTTAAGAGGCACCATGATGTTTTCAATTGGCGGCGTGCTATATCTCAGCAGAGGTCCCCCCCCCCAGTAGCCCCAGGCTAAAACCCCGGGCCGCCACGCCAGTCCTAATAAAATCCTCAGCTGAGAGTGGCGGCGGCAGCGGCAGGGCCGCATTCTTCAGGAGCCAGCACTTCCCCTAATCTGCCCCGGAGATGGAGCAACAGTTGGCCTGGCTGGTGGGGAGGAGAGATTTGGAGGGAGGAGCGGGAGGACGGGAGGGGGGGGGGGGGGGGGGGGGGG
>JAFBJW010000112.1:731490-1130488 GCA_016785235.1 Pseudorhombus dupliciocellatus
GGGGGGGGGGGGGGCTCTCCCTCCCAACCTCCCCAGTGACATGATGTGTTTGTAAAAACACGGGGAATGTTAGAACTGGATGCGTTCTCACTCTCAGGGCCTGGTTCTGGCAGATGTGTTCATTTTCTCGTTTCCCTACCTGTGTGTGTGTGTGTGTGTGTGTGTGTGTTGTTGGAGAAAGCTAGAAAAGAGAGTCAGGGAGGTACTGGACTCGTAAATGCCTTGCAGATGTGTGCAGCAATGTAGCCTCTATTGTCGGCCAAGAGTTGTTTTTTTTTTTTTTTTTTGGCGCACAAGAACATAATCCGACATTGTAAAGCGCTCTCCCATAGCACGGGGCATGTGAGATGTATTTTCATCCCTTTATCCCGGCGTCCTGCTGTGGCTGCGGTGGCCCGGCCCGGTTCTGTCTGGTTCTGTGCTGTAGCTGACGCAGCCTGTGCGGTCTTTAAGGAGCGGACCGAGCCTCTGTGAATTAAATCCTTCTCTGCTGGTCTCTAGTTTCAATTGATTGCTTTAATTTGGCCTGTAATGATTAGGATGCCTCCTGCCTGCAATTAGTGCTTTGTGTGTGTGTGTGTGTGTGTGTACTGGTGGGCTGTGTTTAATTACTGCAGTGGATGGATGCTGTGTGGCCCAGCAGGAGCCTGCAGGAAAGGGAGGATCCACACTGACACCTTGGCCCAAAGTGAACCAGAGCCAGGCCCTGTCCAAGAGAAGTAGTCAGATGTGGTTTTTTTTCCCCCCCTCACCTTAATGCCACGAATCCCAGGGTTTGACTTTGTGAACTGAGCTCTGATAGACGGATGTGTTCAAGTCAATCAGGACTTTGTGTGTGTGTGTGTGTGTTTGTTAAAATTCCTTTGTGAATCTGCAAGCCAAAGGTCTGGAACACGTTTGTGTCTATCGGAGGGGAACGTAGATGTGTCGTTGACGGTTCGTTTGTGCGGCCCAGTGTCACAAACCCAATGCATTCAGCTGTACCGCCATATTGATGGTCATCACATTGTCGATCTAAGGACAGTGCACCTGTTGTGTGCGTTTCAGTCTGTCTGAGAGCATGTGACGGCCGCGGGATGGAATTAGAGCCACCAACAATAACACAAGTGTGAAAACTGTGTACCGACATCCAGATGGTACACGACCAGAGGAGTTCACGTCCTCAGCATAATGAAAAACAAAATACACCCCCGGACACCCTCTCTCCCAACCTCTCATTTGTCTCCCTATCTCTGTTATTGTTTAATAAAATCGCGCTCGCTCATCAGCAGAGTAGGCCGGGGCTTCTCCTCTCTCGGTGCTGGAGCAGCAGCAGGAGCTCCCTTGGGGCGTGGTGGCGGTGGCGGCGGCGGGCCTGGTTCGCTGTGTGCCGCCACTGTCAGTCTGTAGTGAATGCAAATGAGGCGCTGCTCGCTCGCACTCCTATACTCTCTCTGTATATAACCAGGCACTAACTCTGTCTCTCACTGTCACACACTGTCTCTTGTCCCATCTATCTCAAGGTCCTGAGGGTGCACGCACCATCCTCCACCTTTTGTTTAAATCACAGCCGCTCTGTGCACGTAGCGCTCACCTGTCACATGCCGCCGGCTTTATTGCGCTGCACAGGCGTGCAGTTCACTGCCAGGTGAACTGGGGGTAAGAGCTGGTCCACCTTGGGAACCTCTTAAGAACCAGTTAGCTCTTCCATGGGCTCGTGATGTTTCAGAGTCTGGGCACAGCATAAACAATGGAGGACCCCAGCAGTTTTTAAGTGCGCTTTAGTTGGATTTGTTTCCGTTGCCTTGGATCTGAGCCCATGACCGCACGGGAGGTGAAAGTTGCCCCTGCTGCTGCTGCTTCGTTTCCAAGGTCGTTCCGTTTGCACGGTCGGCTGTTTTAAAACTGATTGACACCACAAAGTCACGTTAGCCTCTAGCGTAGGCACGAACACAAAGAACTGGATCAGGATTATGGTCCGGACACGGCCCACTGGTAAAGGTGCCGTCCCAAAACCAGGACTCCCACTACATAATAACTGATTCCAGAGTTGAACCCACCTTCTTGTGTTTTTAATCACAGAAGCCCAGACAGCAGGGCACTTGGTCTCACATCCAATTTCATCAAGTTCAAGGCCTGAAACACACCACGCCTCTTTCACCTTCAGTCGAGTCCTTCATTGACTATGAATGCTCATATTAGCTGGGAGCGAGCGTGGCTCTCCTCCTCTTGTTATTCAGAAGCCATATTGAAGTTTGGATAGCTGTTTATGCCTCATTAATAAGCATGTAGGACTATTTGTTCACACGTCTCCGGTCGGCCGTTCACCTCTTCCGTGGCCCAATGATCTTGGAGGTGGAGGTGCTCCCTGCTAATCTGAGGCGCGGAGCAGCTCTCTTCAATGATGCTGCGAGTTTGATCGCCGTGAAGCTCCTCCACAGTACGATTGATTCCATTTGTTTTTCTCAGTCATTAAACAGATAATCCAGAGCTGATTGCCAAAAGCTAATTACAGTAGCCACCGCAGGAGTTTCCTGTGCACTGCAGAATAAAACTGTCATTACAGAAAGAGCTGAGGAGCTTTCAGCGGAGCGCCCCTGCTGTTTCCATTCCCCTATTTTCTCCTTAATCACCATAAATATTACTTATTGTTTCCAGAAGAAAACAGAAAACCATGCGGCATTGTTTTTAACGTCTGTGCTGCTGCGGACGTGGACAGATGGAAATGGGCGCCGGGGAGAGAGAGAGAGAGAGAAGTTAGACCCTGGTGTGTTTCAGCTGAACCTACAGGACCTGCGATGGTCAAATAAACGGCTGCGTGACATGGTAAAACACTGCACCATTATTTTTTATGGGTTGGCTGTTTGTGTTATATTCAAGTTAAACATACATCAGGGTGAATAAAAAACAAAACAAGGTTATTATTCCTATATTGCTGAAAGCCTTGTGATTCCATTCCATTTCCATTCTTTATGCTTCAGGAAGTTGCATCAGCTCTCAGAAATGATCCTGCCTCTTTATAAAGTATAACTGCCCACAACTCTCCCAATACATGCTTCAGTGAGAGAAGGGCCACAAACATTTAAGCATTTTAATATAAAACACATGGCGTGTGTGTGCACTGTACAACATCTGTGCATTTTCCCCCCAATACCTTCCAGAGTGTCGACACACTTTTTGAACCTCTCTCATCAGCATCTTTTTTTTTTTATTTTTTTTTTCTGCAGTCCTTGACTTTCCCCGGTTATTTCAGGACATCCACCGGCAGCCATTCATCATCTGGGAAGTCTTAACTGTGCACATTAAAAACACGTTTCCAACTTCTCTCTGTATCTCTCTTTCTTTTCTACACTGATTGTATTTCATCCATTCATCCCTGGGCTTCAGTCCCTCTCTGTCCATATCAGCTTTTTTTTGTTTTGTTTTTTCCCCACAATTGTTACTGCTTTTGGCCTCAGCTGTGTTGCTAGATTTCTCGGAGATAACAGCTCACGCCATCTCCTCTGTGTCGCTCCTCGGGGATGAACTCAGACCGATGCTCCTGGCTCAGCGACACACTGGATACTGTGAGTGTTCCTGTTAGCCGAGCTTACCTCTGTTGCAGATGCTACCCAGTTCACTGACATCGTAGGGCAGATTTAAAAAGTGCATCCCAGTTATTGAAGAAAGAGGACGGAGCTTCCGTGTCAAAGGACGCAGCCCCGCCGTGCAGCAGCAGTGCACCGTGGAAACAGGTAGAGGATGTGTGTGTGTGTGTGTGTGTGTGTAAGCAAATGAGCCCACGCAGCAAAAAATGAGCAACTAAAGTGTGTGTGTGTGTGTTTGTCTTTGCACCTGCACGTGTACGTGCGTGCGAGCTGTTTATGTAAGATGATTGTTGTTGCCTCTGAGACCTGGCCCATCCAGCACCTCCAGCTGCGTGCTTCAACCCAGGATGCTGTGGGCTAAACACACACACACACACAGGCTTGCATCTCTCGACACACACATCTTCAGCTCTAATTTATGCAATCACGGGTCTCACATTTACATACATTAGCATAGATCATATATGTTGAGGCTGCTTGCAAGGTCACGGCTGAAACGCTCCCTCTTATTTAAACAGGAGGGTAACGTGTGTGATGGCTGCACACAGCGGTGCAGAGATGATTTATTTCAGGAGTGAGGGGCGGAGATGTTCTGACACTCTGTAACGTGACGCATGCCAGCGTGTTTGTCGCTACCTGCTTCACCCCCCCTCAGGAGGACGTGTGAAATGCAGAGACCTCGTCGGCGCCTAATTGCAGCATTCACCGGCAAAGATCCAAACACGAGAGCCCTGAACGCCCCAGGCCGGGCCCTGTGTGTCCTCCACGGAGGGAGGTGAGCTGGCGAGAAGAGGGAGTGGGCAGCAGCAGCAGCAGCAGCAGCAGGTGATATCTCCCTCGTCCCCTCTCTTTATCGTCCCTGCCTCCCGTCCTCTCAGCTGGTTAATATGCATTTCATTAGACAGCCTGCTGTGGGGAGAACCTTCGCGTCCCCTCCCCTCGCAGCGAGAGTGACTCACCCCCCCCAGGATCGGATGTAATGATTCTCCAAGATGGCAGCAGGTCCAAGCCCACTTTCCACTTTGCATCCAACCACAAAGAAATCTGCAGATAATTCACCGCTCCTCGCTCCCCTGTCTCCGGCTGAGATGGATGCAGATGAGCTTCTCTGTACCTTTCTCTCTGTGTGTGTGTGTGTGTGTGTGAGTGTGAGAGCAAGTGTGTAGGAGGCGGCGTGCCTAAAGCTAGGAATGGATTGGACTGTCTTTAGACTGGGTCCCGGTGAGGCAGGCGGAGAGTATAATCTGATTTAAAGCATGTCAAGGATTGTGAATAATTTCCTCATTACCCCCACCCTCCCGTCATTTTCAGAGCATATTTAATTTAACAAGAAGAGGGAGAGTGTGTGTGTGTGTGTGTGTAGGTGTGTTTGTGTGTATGTGTGCACGTGTCTTTGTGTATGTCACGTCTGTGCTGAAGACTGTCTCCTATCTTGCTGCTCGAGGAGAAAGAATTACTCCTTGCATATTCCTCCTCTCTCTCTCTCTCTCTCTCTCTCTCTCTCTCTC
This sequence comes from Pseudorhombus dupliciocellatus, assembly GCA_016785235.1. NCBI lineage: Eukaryota > Metazoa > Chordata > Actinopteri > Pleuronectiformes > Paralichthyidae > Pseudorhombus > Pseudorhombus dupliciocellatus. The sequence goes on from JAFBJW010000112.1 coordinate 736,565, forward strand.
CCTCCCCTCGACCCCCTGAGAGCTACAGCTGTCACAGTGTCACTTTTCCCATCCATAATTGAGGAGTGTGCACTGCACAAAGCCCATGAAACCATGTCAACCACTTCCAGTTGCTCCTGTTAAATAATCAGGCAGAACCAACAGTGCCGGGGGGGAATCTGCCTGTGCAGCTGCCTGTATCACTGGCTTGTGCAATCACTCCTCAACTGTCGTCTCCTCCAGCCCTCATCCACCCACCACACACACACACACGTCCCTCTTAGTTTAATATTTGCTAATTTGCTCTAAAAACACTGCATGGTGCTGATGGGACTGTACTGGGAAAAGTAAGTCAACAGATATGAAGAAGAGATCAGGGGGGTGTGAGGGCTTACAAATGTGCCCTCAGGGACCCGGGCATGTCGGTGCCACATTTCATGGCAGCGCAGTTTTTTAATCTCAAAGCTAAAAAGGTCAACCTGCTCGGTGAGATATTCCTGTGAGTGAGGGAAAACCTTTGTCATAAGTGTATCACTGTCATGGAGCCACGAGGTACATGCAAGCACGTGTTATTTCTCTTTTTCCAATTATTTGTTATCACTGCCTGTGTGCCCCCTCTCTCATCCCCCCCCCCCCATTCCAGCTGCCTTCATCCCGCCTGTTTTGCTGACCCCCACCTCTGCACCTCTCTCAGGTTCTCGCCGGAAACTCGCCGTCAGGAATCAAAGAAGGCGGACAGCTCCCAGGAAGCCGTGCGGCACGCTGCGCGCCAGCCAGCCGAGCCCTCGCCCTCACCAAGGTGTGTGTGTGTGTGTTGGGGGGGGGGCTCGGTATAATTAAGCATCACCGCCTTCACCCTGGCACAGCAGCAGCTCATGCTGTTCGCAGATCCGGCGTCGCAGAGAGGCTGCGTACGCAGAAAGGTGGTTCAGATGAAACCGTCAGAAAACAGCACTATCAGATTCGAGGCGTCCCATTGTTCCACGTGTGTGTGTGCTGCGTGATCAAAAAGAGCTGTCGTGAAATGTTCGCTTTCAAAAGAAAGGTAGAGTGCAGAGAGGCTTAGTAATGAAAGAGCTGTAATTACTGTGTGGTGAACAGTAATGGTAACCTCCCACTCTGCAGGCTCTTGACAGCCATGCTCTCTGGGGAGTGTGCATTTCTTTATATAGGATGCCTCTTAAATCCAGGTCCTATAGGATGAACTGGGCAGGACGTCGGTGAGGTCTGGTGCGAGGAGATACCCACCTCATATCAGTGCTGCTCCAAATCCTGTCAGGCGGCACACGACATGGAGTTTTGGTACCACTTCCTAGGAAGGGACATGAGAGAACGTCATAAATTATGGTTTTAATTAGTGTGAGTCCTAAACAACACACTTATATATCACATCTTGCCCCAAAACTAAATTTGACTCATGGAATCTTTAATGAAATACTTTGTCAGTTTTATAATGTAAGAAAAAAATCCTGATATTTGCTGTAGTGTGTAATGTTGGCGTAAAAAAAATATGAGTAACCAACATTAATCGACTTTATTACATTCCACCCATCTGAAGACAGAGGTGAATATTATTTTACATATTCTAATATTAAATTAACATGCGTCTTCAGCCCTCTGTGTCACACCAGGTCTTCTTATTAACAGCTCTGCTCTTCTTTATTACCGGTTAGGCAGGCTATCTGTTGCACGCAACATTAGTGAAGTATGTGACTTAATGAGCGAAGTAGAACGTAAAGCGGTGTGTCTTGCAGAGACAAGACGAACGCTTCCACTCCCCTGTGTTCACGTTGGTCTCGGCGTAGCCAGGGTTCTGCCCCTGTCTGTGGGCCGCGGCGAGCATCTCCATGATGTCGTCCTGTATGCTAACGTGAATGATGATGCGGGCCGCAGAGCCACACTGCTCCGCTGTTATTTGCTCTGACACAGGCAGGGGACAGGAAAAGGTCAACGGCTTCTGCCACCGAGGGAAACGAGACGTATGCATCACAACATCTGCAAATCTGTGAGCCGAGGAGGCGCTCGCTGCCGTGGATTTATCGACTAACATACCAGACTAAATGGGGAGCAATAATTGTGCGGCGCTGGAGGAATCCAAGCAGACTACATTATGTTAATGTGGCGTCTGCGAGGAGAGAAGAAAGGACCGTGGAGTAGTATTTGTGTTTTGCTGCCACTCAGAGTGTGCGGCGCATGAAAGGCGCCGACTTCAAGGTTTCACTCTGTGTGTGTGTGTGTGTGTGTGAGCACTAACCACAGCTATTCTTAGCTGTGATTGGCCCCTGAGCAGAGGTTTGCCTGTGTGAGCGAGATGCAGTATGTCTCAGTAATACGTGTGGGTGATTGGGCGTCTTTAAAAAAAACAAAAAATTGAATTTGTAGTAATATTATTTTAGCTTCCAAAGACGGCGTGTGACTGATTTACCAAAAGATGCAATTTCTGAGCTGTTGCGTTAAAAAGAAATATTCTTGGATTACATTTACAAACCACCACGTGTGTGTGCATTATATTTTCCAAATACTGTATTTACTTTCTGCGCCGTGCTCGTTAGACCTCAAATCTTGTCACAATCATCCGAATAAGACACACCTCTGAATGAACACATTCACACTCCCCCCCCCCACCCTCAAATCTGCTGCCAGTTACGTTTTTTTATTTTAGCGTAGTGGCGTTTGATGTGTGAACACATACCGCTGGTCTGAGGCTGGCACTGGACCGCACCCTGTCATTGTCCTCCCACTAAAGACGTGCATGAAATGTGCCAGTGTGATTGAACATTCCAACTGTTCCAGTTCCTCAAGCCTTAAAAAAAAAAAAAAAAAATTGCCGTCCCTTAGCACAAACGTGCGACAGGGCACGGACGCGCAATTCTGTCTCTGGCGGCTTCAGGGAAAAGCTCCACACACGCGGCATCCCATTAGGAGAGCTACTCCTGCGAGCCATGTGTGGGATCAGATGCAAAACGCAGTGGATGGATGAATGGGGGTCGGTGGGAGGATCGCTCAGTAGATCAGGAGGCCGCTGTGCTTGTATCTAAGTGCTATTTAGAGGTCAAGCTGTATGCTGTGAGGACGGCAGGAGGGGCCCCACGCAGCTCAACGGCAACTGACTGGAGAGTTTATTCAGACGACGATATCTGAATATCAGGCGTCCGGCGCCTCCGCTTCCCCTGCCCTCGCACGTTTCTCCCCGGCAAACATTTTTCATCCTAACAAGGCAGCTTAAGGGGATTATTCTGCCCCACACTGGGACGCTTTCTCGCCATTATGTGCGTCAGGATTGTCCTTAATGATTTCCTTGTGTTTTCAATGGCCCACCAGTCAGAATGTCCTTGAATCTGTCAGCTGTTCCGCTGCCAGGAGAACAGAACCGCGCATGCACGCCGGTGCCCACGTGTGTAATGCATTTCCGAGTTGACGAGCTCTCCATCCAGCTACGTGGAGTTTGTATGCACGCACTGTAGTACGTGTGTTGACGCGCGCGTGTCCCGCGTGCAGGCGCCGCGGCGGCACCCGTCCACCGCCTCAGCACGAGGCCCGGGTTTGGCTCTTCAGACATCTTGTGCGTCTCTGGTGAGTAATCAGGTACTTGATCATAGAGACAGGTAATTATTCCTGTGCCAAGCTCACTGGCAAATGAAAAGTCCAGCAAAAAAAGCAGCCGCCTCATCTAACACAGCCTGGAGTGAGAGGACAAGGAAAGAGTAGAAATCTGGCGAGAATAGATGGCCAAAGGAGCAGGCCTTAAATCACAAGCGAGGCTTTTTTTTTTTTCGGGTGTTTAGTCTTGGCGTATCACAGAGGTATGTGCTCCAGATGTTCATAACTACAACCCTCGACTTAGGCACGGTGATTAAAAGGACACATTCCTGTGTGATTCAGAAGGGATTCCCGTTGAGTCACTTGAAAACACATTTATTTTTCCCCTCAAACTCCCATGGTCACACTTGAGAAGTTTTGAAAAGCGGCCTGAGACTGCCCTGGCAGGGATCCGGCGACTGGAGCCTTTCTGCTGGTATTACAGTGTTTTACTTGGGCCTGCGCTCCGCGGGCTGTAAAAGGTGAGCTACTGTTGACGTGACAAAGTGCTTACAGGCAGAATTTCTCCCTCCCCGTGCCTGCATCTGTGATCTAGATCGCTTGCTTCATTGGTGTCATTTAGGTTTGTTCTGGAGCAGTGAGTAAACCAATCTTCTTACATACACCCCAGTCTGCACTTTGCCTTGATTTATGAACAGGGAATAACCCAGTTGAACTTGAGGCTCATTTGTCACCTGTCATTAAGATGTACTGGTAAGATGTTTTCCTGTTACAAACAGCCGCCTCGGCCATTGTGCTGCTGCTGGGCCTGTGCTGTGGAGATCAGTGGAGGAGGAGGAGGAGGAGGAGCAGAGCCACTCCACATGTGCGCGGCTAACGCAGAGGGAAAGGCCGTTAATGTTGTGTCCACTTTGTCTGTCGTAATTGCGTTGCCGTCTGTACCAAGAAGATCTTGTTCCCCCCCTCACGGCGATCATTCATTGTCATTTTTCATCTTCGTGAGCGAGCGTGCGCTGCCTCCTCTCCTCTCCCCACCCCCTTCCTCACACACACACACACACACACACACGCACACACCCCTCCACCACTCACTGAGGTGGTTGCGCTCTTGTGGGCTGAAACTCCCATTGGAGACAGACACTTATTTGGCTCCAGGATAAAGCTCGATGTGTGCCGAATTGAAATGCTAAGTCTAGCATGAAACTCCGGGGCCATGAGAGACTAATCAGATGTTGAGAGGCAAATAAATAAATAAAGTTGCGCTACAAATCTAGTTTAGGCCGGACGTATGCCCCAGCTTTATGTGAGCCACTGTTGTGAAACACTGGCAAGTGGAGGAAATGTATGATGGAGGAGGATGGGGTGGGACAACGGTGACTCGCATGGGGTGAGGCAGTGTTCAGATTTATGTTCAGATTTCCATTTCTATTTTTAGTTTCATGAAATGTGCATCTCCTTCAGCAGAGATCCCCTTAAACACGCGTGTGCTGACATTCCGTCGGTGTCCTCCGGAGCTGCACAGAACAGAGGGCTGACGCACGAAGGGAGAGGCCGTGTGAGAGACCCTGTTTGACAGGAGTAAGAAGAAAGGCAGGAGACGCCGCTTGCATGGAAACACTGAGCTCCGTCAGTGGAGCTTTAATCGAACGTGCGAGTGTTAAATATTCTTCCCGTAAAACACTGATGAAGACCCAGAAATCTTGCCTGGGAGCGCTGTTCCCCAAACCCAGCCTCAGATCTTCGGTGAAACTGAAGCTGCAGCTCCAGAAGTGAAACAACTGGAGCATGTTTGACAGCTGCGATTACACACAGCTAACACTCATTAACATCCGAGCCTAATTATAGAACTCTGGATTGAACTTGGAAGCTTAACAGTGATTCTATTTCCAGAGGGGCCTTCATCGTCTGCATTCATTTACCTGTTCACGCAGCACAGCGGTGCCACGACGGCAGTAGCAGACGTACACGAGGGCACCGCTGGAAACGGCTTTTAAGAGACGTCAGCAAAGATAAATTATTCCTTAGCACAATCTGTAGAGGAATCTGGTAGTCATCCCTCAGACCCAAACAACCTGGGCTTCCTTCCACTTTGCAACATTCATCAAGAAATTGGTTTCTTTAACTGGAGTTCTCCTTTCGAGCAACAATCAATGCTTCATTTAAAAGAACCCAAAAAGAAAGCAGCTTTTTTCTTGATTCGTTCATTTCTCTGGGAAATCAGTGAAAATATTTTAAAACTTAGCATTTCTAAAGGGGAGGATTTCTCGTATTTTTTGTTAAATCTTGCTCAATAAACAGCTTTGAAAACATTATCCCCTCAGCAGAGGTAATAGAGAAATTCATCCAGTCAAGTAAACATCAGTTTTTGAAACTAATTTCATGGCGATCCATCCAGTGGCTGTGGTTGAAACATTTCTCAGACATCTCAATGTCAACACCAGGCTCCTGTGGGAAGTGAAACCAGGGGATTTACCAAAGTCTTTTGGCTTCATATCAGTGAGTTTCTGATCAGAAACATCTGGATAAGTAAACATTTTGATCCACGAGTGGGGCTAGAGGTAAAGTCAGGTGGATTACCCGAGTTGATTGGGTTCATCCTCTGGCAACCACGCCTGGTTGTAGAAAATGTCATGGCGGAAAGAGGAATGTCTGAGGATTATTAGCATGTAGTAGTGATCCATCACAGCACTGCTTTTTAACATCTGTCTCCCAGCTCCCTTCCTATTTTCCGCTTCAGGATTTGTACCTGCTCTTACTTTGAAAATAACAAAGCCATATCATGTCATACTTCAGAATCTCCACGCAGCAGTAAAAGTGACGGTGAGAGACAGCCCCGGTGTTTCCCTCTGCTCTCGTCTGATTTCACACCAGTGCTGCACCTTTCAGTGCCTGTCTTGTCAGGAGGAGGAGAAAAGGCCAGTGAGTGGTGTTTCTCAAATTCAGTCTCACCGGGTCCGTTCATCTGGGCTCAGCGCAGGCAGCCCTCTCTGACACTGGGTAGGTTCTCCCCCTGATGAACACAGGTGCTGGGCGTCCAGGCCACTCCCTGCAGTGACTGCCGCTGAGAGAAAGATGGGAATTGCGTTCGCAGTCTTGCTGCCGGTTTCCTCCCCTCCTCGCTGTCGGGCTGAGCCCACAAGGTCTGCAGTAAAACCCAGAGTCCAACAGTAAATTAACAGGAAATGGTTCGCAGCTATTTTTGTTGCTCTCATCCCTCATAAAACTGGGCACATAACACATCTTAATGAGGCTAAAAAGCTTTTTAATCACTTTATTTTTCACTGTTCTCTTTCCCATACATACTGTACTAGTATACAACCACGGTTTGGACAGCGCTTGTGCACCCAAAGTGATGAAACTGGGCCTGTAGGTGGCACATCGTACATTTCATAACTAACTAACATTCTACAGTGGGTAACAGGGAGGGAGGCTGGGCTGTCACGTTGTTGTTGTTGTTATTGTTGTCAGAGTTAAAAGGCCACCGAGTGACAGAGAACGTCATTTCCATCCGACTCCATTCATGCTCTGCTGAGGCTAACTCTGACTCATCATGTCTCACACTGCCATGTATCAGGGAGGAAAAGCCAGAGTGGAAGGTGTGTGTGTGTGTGTGTGTGTGTGCGTGCGTGCAGTGGGTGGAGGTGCCATGGGAATAATAAAAGGATTTAATATGTCCTCAAAAACCACATCAACGCTGAGCTCCTGTGGCTGATACTACTGGGCAGATGTTTATCTCTAATCAATACGAGCACAAAGAGATTATAGCAAAGTATTATCCTCCTTCATCTAATACAGCGCGGGCCCAGTAAATATACTGTTGTTGTCTGCTCCACCATCTACCTGTTGCGGTGGGGGGGGGGGGGATAAAACCTAGAGTGCTCCAGTAGAGGCAGCTTTGAGATTCGGTGGCAGTGGTCCAGTCAAAGCTGCGGTGATAATAATGATACCAGCTCAGCCGGGCGTGCCACTCCCAGGCTTTATAAAGTGATATCATGAAAGCGCGTAAACATGTGAGGGCACATCTGATTTGCAAACCAAATGCCCTCAGCCAAAAACAAGCGGAGCATCGCGAAGAAGTACGAGCCGCTAAATGATATCACCCACAGTGAGTCGACACAGGTTTTTAACCATCTGCCACCAAGACTGCAGCTAAATCCACAGAATGAGAAGTTCCACTTTCGAAAATGTTCCCTCTGCAGGAGGAGGGTGGCGGATGCTTTGGCAAAAAGTAATGATGAAGAGTCAAAGAAAGACCGTTAAAAACAGCGACACGTGCATCCGAAATGACAGAGCTCATGTCTGATAAATGTTGCACGCTGATCGTTCACCTCATCCCAAACACGTAGCCGCTGCGCTCAGTAAATATAAGACGCAGATGCAGACCTGCATAATGCATGAGGGTTGAGTGAGTTTGCTACGTTGAGAGCATTTATGGCATATTGTCCTGTGAATAATTAACCCAGACACACTTATGCACGCACATACACTGAACACACTGCTGGCAGCGGCACAGACAGATCGTAACCCGTATCCCACAACCTGCTCGGCTTGCACAGAGCAGGTAATGACATGTACGAGGTATTACTGGATGCATGAACAGAAACGAAAACTACAGCCCTCCCAAGATCATGTCAATATTATTCAGAGTTGATATTGAGAAGTCATTCCTGGGCTTGTCTTAATGTTGAGTTAGAGCAGGTTTAATGTAATGCAATCTATTGATTACAGAGCCGGGGGGGGGGGGGGGAACTGGGGGGGGGGGGGGGGGGGGGGGGGGGTACTGTATCTGTCAGTGTTCTCTGTTTGCAAAGACCTTGGATGCTGCACTTGGTAAACGTATTGACCAGAAACTGGCTTGTTCAAATAAACCCCTGCTCATGAATATTGACCGACACCCCATAAAATATTGACAAGTGCGCTGTGCTGGATCCTTGGTCGTGTGTTGCTGTTTGTTTCCCTGCAGATGCACACGGGCATGGCAATTCTCTCCCAGTGTATTCACTGAGAACCTTGTTTGTAAGAAGCAGAATTATCATTCAGCGTAGTTAGTCATGCTGATGAGTGTGAGGACATTACAGTCTGAGGTAAGAGCTCATGAAACAGTTTTCTTTTCCCACTGTGTTCATCATTACATGGTTCAACACCTCGCTCAGTTAAAATTAAATCTTCATTTGCAGATGAAATGCGCGTTGAAGGGTTCCTTAAAGTTTCTCTCCCATTTTGTTAAGACACTGCACACTGTTGTCAGATGTCAGTTGCATTTTCAAAACATCAAACAGCTCTGCACACATAAAACTTTGATGAAGCCCAGCATGTGTTTTTGTGCTTGTCCTGATGTCAGGCTGTCTAACCTTTGACCTATTTTCATTTCATGTATTCATCTGCTGTAGTTGTGAGCACATACTGTGTAAGTTTATTCATTCTGAACTTACCTTGAATCCAAATCACAGCAGATTCGGCCCTACACTTCCTGCAGCCATTAACAACACACGCCAAGTGTGGAGCGATGATACGAGGAGCTATTGAGACAGTAGCATGTCTGAGATCCCTTCATTCAACTGACTGCTCCTCAGCCCTTTACAATAATGAGCTGGAAATGGAATGTAGACTCGTGAGTGGATGGAAACGGGGACCGATGCGTCTCACATCTGTTGTTCGTTTGAAATAGAGGTCGGAGATAACCATCCATCACAGTGCTACTTCAATTTACACGTTTGTGCAAGTGTTGCAATTTTTTTTTTTTTTTTTGATCAACTAATGTAATGAGCGCAGTGCAGGAAGCTGAGGGGCGAGGCTGAAAGGGGGCGGGGGGGTTGTTGATGATGTTAGCTGGTGACAGTGCTGATGGGGCTATCAAGTCCTATCATGAGGAGGGGGGAGGCTCACTGGGTGGTGAATAGGCTCTATATCAATCTCTTAAGGCGGGGAGGGGACCACGTGGGCTCTGGAGCCCAACACGCAGCCTCCAATTAAACAATTAGTGGCAGAGGCTACTGTGATCCTGCTGCACGAGGGCCTCCACTACATCAACAGCCCTTCAGCCACTGTGCTACATGCCCTTGAGTTGAACTCTAACATCCCCACAGCTCTCTGATAAACCTCTCTCTCTCTCTCCGTCTCCCTCCTCTCTCTCTCTGATCTAATTGCAGCGGTCCATATGGATGGTGGTAAAACTGCAGTGTCTGCAAACCTGGATGTATTTCCTGTAGCTGCTGTTTCCTTTATTATCGCACAAACTGCGGTAATCCGAGAGTAAGATTGAGGAGGATTGCATCGTACCATTATCTTTATGTGCACGTGTACATTCTGCTGTACAACCTCCTACACTGGGGGTGGGGGTGGGTGGGGGGGGGGGGGTGGACCTGAGCAATTACACGGGGGGGGGGGGGGGGGGGGGGGGGTGGACCTGAGCAATTACACCACCCTGAGACTGAGAGAATGCCGCTTCCTTGGAGGAGGCCCACCCCACGGTGTCAGGGAGAAGGAAGTGACAAAGCACCGTGCCACAGAGGAACGCCAGGCATGTCGTAGCCAGTCACCCAGGTCACACTCCTGACCGCAGGCCAGTTTTATGGTTCTGCTGACAGCCGCTTTTGATAGTGTAATTGTGACAATGATCTCACTCTCTCTCTCTCTCTCTCTCTCTCTCTCTCTCTCTTCCTCTGTCTGGAGGAGCTCTGTGCTCAGCCTCCCTCCCAGCGGGGGAGGTGGGAGAGCACATTTCATTAGCTTTCAATTCATATTGAATTTATTAATCCCATGCTGGTTCTGCAGGGTGGAAGGCTGCCTAAAAAGGGAGGTTGGGGGGGGGCGAAATATCTTCGATATAGACACCTTCTCCTCCATCTGCTTACAATGTGTATGAAAGAGGGACGGGAGGAGGGAAGGGCGTGGGAGCAAAGAAGGCGGGAAGGGGAGAGGGGACAGTCCCAAACGACAGGCTAACAACAAGGGCTTGTGAAAAGACTGCAGCAGGAAAAAAGTGTGTCAGATCATTTACCAGCGGGGATGCGCGACTGCAGAAAGGCTCTTGTCTAGTCAGCACTGCAACAAAAGGCACAGCCACGGCTCTGTTTGAGCGCCCGGAATGTTCCTGTGTGCGCGAGGCCTGCACCCGAGCAGCGAGCCCTCGGCTCCATCAAGGGAGAGAGAGCGCAGAGTTAACCTCGGCCCCAGATAGAGAAGCAAAGCCGCGTTGTTGCAACAACGGGGGCCGACAAGCACTTCACACCATTTAACGACAGAAGTGACTGAACAAAGAGCGGCTCTGAATAACACTGTTTGACATTGTTCGGGAGCGACTGAGCGCTGTAGAGCACTGGCCCTGGACCGAAGCAGGCTGTCGGGAGTCGGAAGTGAACTGGTGTCAGATGAAGAATAAAAGTAATTAATTGCCGGTAAAGACAGGACACAGACGGCTTTTACTTTTATTAACCGTCCAAAAGACACGAGTTTAAAAACACTGCCAGGAATATAGAGTGTAGTGTTTTATAATACAATGCCAAAACTCATTGGAGCAACACTTCCATTCAGTTACATGCAATAAGCTAATGTTACTTCTTTTCTTTTTTTTTTTTTTTTTAAATAAATGATGTGATGTAATAAACAACAATGTCTGTGGAGTGACTGACCATAAATTTGGAACTTGATTCTTGTAAAATCCAAAGAATCAAAAATGTGACCATGTCTGAACTGGAACCAAACAAGAGCCAATTAAATGTTGTGCATTCTGTTTCCTCCTGATTAACTTTTATTTTCATTGCCTCTCTCGCCAGCCAACTGCGTCATTATGTTTTATGTTGCAGCACAAGTTGGAGTCGAGTCACTCTGCTCTCTTTCCAAGCTACCACTTTATCAGCAGCTTTTAGTGCCTGGGTGCTTTTATTTTCATGTTTTATTCCCTCCTTTAGGAACAAAGTCACTAATATACACCGGTTACAAATGCACAGATCTGTTTATTCATGTATTCATAGCGTTTTGCTCAGTGCTGACTCCAGTTCAGTTAATTACAACATGAGCCAAATATTGTAAGTATTAGAATCCTGTGTGTTTTATATTCCAGATCAGCCCTGTGGCTCCTAATTATTATGATATTATAACTCAGACACAAATCTGAGCTCTTGAGATGTTTTTAGTCGGCATTTCAATAACTCTGCAGTCAGGGCCAAGTGCTACTGTGTGACTAAATTAATGGAATAAGTGCTCGTTCTCATTATCTTCAAAAGATCTGCTTGATCTGTCTTTGCAGACAAGGCTCGTGGGTCCTCAGTGAGTGTGTTTGTGTGTGTGTGCGAGAGAGGCGAGGAAAGAGGGAGGGAAAGCAAAGAGCATATCTCAGTATGCTTTAACGTGGGGGCTGGGAGGAGAGCTACTTTATTTGAACATGGCACGCTCGTTGACCTCTTCATAGCTATTCCTTCCCTGCAGAGGCCAAGAGGGGGATATTACCACTTAGCCTCTGTAAACACAAGTTACGCTGTTGAACTATGGACCTCGGAGCCGCGCTCTTAACTGCTGGATGCCTCAGCTTTGTCCGCCAGTGAAAGAAAAAACCTTTTCAGCCGGTGGGATCGATTTTATTGATCTGCAGAAAGCTTTTCAAATATGCCACGTGACGCCTGTGATCTTTCTGTAACAGCACTGTGCGTCATGCTTCTCGTCTCAGGTCATGTGTGGCAGACTTGTATTTCACACTTAACCTGACCCCCTCCTCTGTATTTCTGAGCGCCGCTGAGCTGGAATATATATGTGTTGGGACGTCTCAGCGGGATGAGATAAGAGGGAGCTTGAGATAAGTGAGAGGAAAGCATCACCAGATATGATAACGATCTGGTATCCACGTTAGTTCCTCTGCTGTGACAACTGCACTCATCTGCTGCACTATTAGATGCTTTTCTTCTTTTAAACAATCTTATAGAGATGGTATCGTGCCACAGTTGTATTTCGTATCAAGGGGAGCGATGATAAAGCGTGGGAAGTGCCGAAAGTGAGATTAGCATTCATTCCTTTGGGGAGATTTAAGGTTGAGAAAGCCGCTCGGTCCTTGAGGATAAGATGGAAGACGCACCAAACAAGCCCGCAACTATTGTTATATTCTGAATTAATATTGTTTTTTAAGCTCTTGCAGATTTAATATATCTACGCCAGATCACATCGCGTAGGTGCAACTTTTTGTTTGGGGCCTCGCACAAACGGCAGAGATGCTGAGACTTGTGAAAAACTTTCGATAATGTACAAACAGACACCATCGCTTCATTGTCAGCAGTTTCCATCTGCTGCAAGTCCAGGTAAGTGAGGCATATTCTAATCCATGGAACAAAGTGATCATTTCACATGTTGCCGTTTTGGCACCGTCTTGTTACTCCTCTGGCGTCCACGCCTTCATGACTCCATCAGTGTGTTAGGAGCAGCCAGCTGTTTGTGGCCCTGGGGTCCTCCTGTCAGTGCCACCTTTACGGTCAGCTTTTCCCAAGCTCTTTGAATTTTGCAAATGAGAAACGAGACCGAGGAAAAGAACTGACACAGATTGTTAAATAATTCTGATTTATGAGCATGCCGCTCGATAGTTACTGTATATTTATTTTATATTAAAAAGTGGACAACAGTGACTTCATGAAAACTGGTTAGAGTCTTGCAGTGACCAGATTGCGTACAGTAGCAAGAGCAGTAGTTCAGAGAGAGTTTGTTTGGATTATTTGTTGAAATTATCCTCAAACAACACCTCCAGGTGAACGGCACGCTACTGTACATACAAACCGAAAGACTGAAATCAGAAACTAATATTTTGTTTGGTTAGTCTCGGTCATATTGTGCAGCCCGTTTGCTTCAGCCAACCTCTGGTTATCTGGTGGTGTAAGAGCAGTGGCGCAGCAGCTCTCAGTTATGCTAATGTTTTTACGATATTTTGGAAAGAAAAAAAAAATCATACACTCTATATTGCTGTGTGTTTATTTTGAGAGCAAACACTGCGCAGTTTAATAATTTACATCTGTCTGGTTTGAGTCAGGACTTACTTGGATGGAAATGCAGGCTGCTGCTGCCAGACGATGACTACACTTCAATAAAGACGCTTTCTAAACAAGTAATTTTAAATACTAATGTGAAACTAATAACAGAAATCCTGCAGAGTGAAGTCGAACGGGTCCAGGTGCATGCTCTCCCATTAGTGCTGCACAACTGGCACGAGCAGAGGGAGCTGCCCCCCCCCCCACTTCGGCCCTCACCGTCCAAAGTACTGTGGCCTTCATTTGACAATTAATGACAATTCAACCTTTTAGGTAAACATAAAATGATCTGACCTGTGAGAAGGAGAAACACAAGTTATGTTTTCAAGCAGTTTGTTGTGCGATTCCTGAATATCTGTACTTTTGCTCAACAGGTTGTAGAGGCTGGTGGTGTTTTAATATCACCTGCCTCTCCAGACAAATCCTAACTTGTTTCTAAAATACGGCAGCCAAGACTTACATCATATTATTTGTCCTGCTGTATAAACGCATGTAACCAGGGCAACAGGTTGAAAATCACAGAGACCTTGATCCAGTCCCCTGTCTTCCCAGCATGCCTCCCACTTACTAACATGTCCTGAGTTGTGCCTGTTTGACCTTTTTTATGTCATCATTTGAATGGTTTCAATTTTATTTATTCATCCATCTGTGCTCTCGGCGTGTCCTCTGTTCTCCACGGCGATATACATGATTTATTCTTCACTTTCTGCACCTGATAAATATTTGATTGTATTTTGCCCTCTCCGTCCATGCGGAGCCACGCTGTGCTGCAGGCAGGTGAGCGTGCAACCGCGATGGGAATGAAAACAAACCCCCCCAGGGCTGCACCGGTGCAGCATCAGCTCGGGCTGCACCGGTGTCATTCGTGCAAGTGCAACGTCTCATGCGCTAGGTGGTGCACTCTGAAAGTGAGCAACTTTAGAGGGGCTGATCATTAGTAACAAAATCTGTTGCTCAGTAGCGCCACTTGCGCTCGGCCTAGCGGCAATACCTATCAGTCCTGTGTTATTACAGCCCTCATGACCACGACACCGGCAAGCTAGCGCCCAGCACACCCCACGGTTGTTAGTGGCACTTTCAAAATAAAACGCCTGTCACCGCTTCAACGCTGTAGCCTTGTTCAGATAGGTGCCACTTGGAGAAAGAAGCACTTGTATTCTTGTGTCGTTAAATTAGAATGAGAATTTAATTTCCTCCCTGAATCTTTACCCTCTGTGTTATTTAAAAGGCTAACTAAAACATGACTGCGCGTTTTACTTTGCCGGAAGCGCCGCGTGCAGTCTGACGTTTGCCCGTGCCTCTTCCGGCAGCTTGACGAAGCTTTGACCACGAACGAGCCAATAGGCTGTGGAAGGCAGAGTTGTCCCTGTGGCCGCCATTAAAGAAAGGAATCCATGAATTCAAATGGAAACCAACAGGAACCGAGGCTGAGAAAAATGATCCGATCAATCGTCCGAATCTAGGCCGATGCCGGATTTCGAGGGGGGGTCTTCACGGGATGCGTTTCGCGTTCGGAGCGGATTTTGCGATGGAGGAGTGAGACAGGACGGCTTTTATTTTTTTCCTGAGCAGAGACCGTTCCAGGGCTAAGGGGGAGGGGGGGGGGGTTGCTTCTGGGGGGGGGGGGGGGGGGGGGAGTTGCTTCTTTGCTCTCCTTTTCTTTTTGTTTTATGGACATTTGTCGCTTCCCTTCATGAGTTCCCACCGTGTGCAGCCGGAGATGTCGACGTGAAGGGCCACACGGAGTCTTTTATCCGCTCTGGGCTCCGGCGGCGGTGGGAGAACTGCAGTCGGGAGGGGGGGGGGGGGGGGTTGTTGAATTAACTCTCGGGGGGGGGAGGTTGTTGAATTAACTCTCCTCCAGCCAAATGTTACACAAAAATATCTGTCGCTGATTTGAGCCTGCACGCCTCCCGAAAAACACCGAAATCCGCCCGATTGTTCTTTATTTCCCGGGACGCGACACGATGGAGAGTTGGACCTCGCAGTGAAGAAGGATGAGTTCTTGTTTTGTACCGAACGGGGCCAGCTTGGAGGATTGCCATTCCAATCTATTCTGTCTGGTAAGAGATTTAAAACTAAAGGAAAGCAGCCATTTTTAACTAGCTGAACGGGGGCTAAGCTAACGTTAGCCGCACGGGCATCAGTTGATAGCAGCTTAGCAAGGCTTTACGGCCCTGTCGAGCTGACATCTCCTCAGGACGAGGGTTCCCCCGCGGTGTTTACCCGAGCCCTCGCTGGAGACACTTTGCCACCGAGTTGTCCATTTTTAAATATCTCTTTTGCCACTTTTCTGCAGACACAAACACTCGCGCTGCTAGCCAGTTAAAGCTCCACTCCTGACACACACACACACACACACACACACCACAGCAACAATATCTCCTGCTAACACATGGGAAAATGTTTTTTCGTTTCTGCACCCGGAGCCCGGGCTCGTGTGTTCCCTGTGAGTCGAGTTGTTTGTTGTTGTTGTTGTTGTTGCTGCACTTTCTGGCTCGTGTGCACTTCTCTGTTTATTATTAACTCACCATCTCCTCCTCTCCTCCTCCTCCTCATTGCACTTCCTCTATTTTGGATCAAGTGCTTTGAATCAAACACACGTTTGCAGGTTTAATCACCACGGTGCATTTTCTGTTCACTACTTCTCGTGTCATTTAAGTCCACGTTGGTCTGATGTCACGGTCTAACTTGCACTCCCCCCCCCCCCTCCACACACACACACACACACACACTCACTCCTGTCAGCTATTGTTTAGCACAGAGATCGTCTGAGGTAACACTGTGTTTACATGTCTTTATCATATGATCTCTCCTGGCGGTGCATTTTCTGTTCACTATTTCTCGTGTCATTTAAGTCCACGTTGGTCTGATGTCACTGTCTAACTTGCACTACCCCCCCCCCCCCCACACACACACACACACACACACTCACTCCTGTCAGCTATTGTTTAGCACAGAGATCGTCTGAGGTAACACTGTGTTTACATGTCTTTATCATATGATCTCTCCTGGACTTTATTTCCTCATATTCTCACCAGCCAGGGGCCCCAGGTGGAATTACACAATCTGTGACATGCATGCATTCCTGTGCAAATCTCAGCTGCACTTTCTGTTACCATGAAGCTGCAGCGTGAATTGGGTGGAGGAGTGTTATGCGTTTCCTTGTTGCTCTGCCAGACTTCAAATATCTCTTTATTAAGCGCTGCTGTCAGTTGTGGGCTGCTGTCATTGCGCTTAATAGTTGTGGTTGTGCATCTAACCACTTGGAAGTTCACAGGTATTTTTATTTTTTTCAAATCCAATTTGAGATAAATGTCACAGCGATCATCATCCACTGTGTGTTTGCCACTACAGCAGATGTAAAGGGTGTGCAGTCCCTCCTGCGGCTGGATAATCAAGAACATGGACTGAATGTGTTTGTTGTCACAGTTAATTGGCTTGTCAGCAGGCTTAACTACAGTTTCACTTGAAGGTTGAGCCGAGGAGCATAATACTGCCTTAATGTGCTCATTTGAACATATCGCCTCCTCAGTGGGAAGTTGTTAATATGATTTGTCATGTGCTGAAAGGTAAATATTTAGGCAAAGTAGATGGTGACATTAAATAATCTGAGGTGCAGTGGAGGGGAAATATCGCAGAGTTTACAGGCTGGAGATGGAGCTGATGTGGCATCTATGGGAAAAAGCAAAATGAGGAGTGAGAGGAAAAATTCATCATTTGCCATATTGACATAGATGCCCTGTGTAATAACAGTATACTGAAAAACTACGCAGCTTTCATCACAAATTGACACATCTTGCTAACTGTCCGCCCCCTAAAGGCAACTTCTCATTGCAGAAAATCCCCCACTCTCAGCACTACACTTTTGGGTCGATTGTGTGTGCTGCACTGGTAATTACAATGTTTACGACAGCACTTGAAGGCAGCGTTGGCTACAGTGGACAGGCGAGGTGGAGGCTGGTCGTTGTGGTGCTGTGCCTGTCTGGCTGACATTTTCCTGCACAGTGAGACTAAGCATAACACCACTGCTGTTATGACTCACTCACTGAACAGACTCCACTTTGTGGTTTTATGGTGAAAGAATGTGAACACACTGTGGCACTTTTTCCCTGCCTCGTTTTTCAGTGGATGGTTTTCTCTTGAGAATGATACGACTTGTTGCATGCTTTCTTTTCTGTATTCTAAAGAGAGCCTCCTGGAATCTACTTGGCATGTAAGGTTAGTTTATGTATTCCTATATTATTATGCACTTATGGAGCTGGCTTGTTATGAAGATTGTAGTTTAGCCTGGCATGCGTTTCACTGTTGGAGTCCGTTCAAACCTTTATAAAAAGCCCTTCTGTTTGCTGGTAGCTTTGAATGGGGCATGCAATAAATTCACAGGAACTATGTATAAACCAGCTCCAGTGAAATTGATCGGTGACAGATAGAGAAGGTGACACAGACTGGTTCGAGGAGAAGCATCTGCCACATGATTTGAGCAGCATCACCTGTTGCTTGTCTCATGTCTTGAAAAGCAGGGTGGCAGCTGTTTGAACACAGTGTTCCCTACTGAGACCCAGAGCCCAAAGTGGCCCTAGGGAAGGTGAGCAGCTGGCAGAATCAGGGGTCGCAACCTCCCAAGTACGCATCACCTTAGGACAGCTTCTTTGGCCATATCTAGTGTCTTTGGCCTTAGATTCCCTCCCACAGCAGCCGTGTGAGTTTTGGCTTGGGTGTATGAAAGATAAAACTCCTCATGACCCACAGCGTGCGTTCTGCCAGGACATTTTATAAGCAGTTGCTCAGATACCTGAGCAGCCGCTACAGCAAGAAGGAAAGCCTGTGCAGATTTACAGCAGTGTTAAAGGCATGTGCAACAGAGTTGGAAGGAAATGCACCGTGTTTTTGCTCACAGACTGTGATTTATTTTGAAAGGACAGACCGAGCCACTGCAGGAGGAGCATTTATCGCTGATGGGGAGTGAAGTACTGATGTGTCTAATCTTTGACAGTGGGACTATTAAGTTCTGCCTCTTCGGGCTCTGACTATGTACCGTAAATACTCTTGAGTAGCTGGGATAACATTCAGACCCTAGTTGTGATAAATTCAGTCACATGCTTTTTTTTTGCAAAATATGATTTAAGACATTATGACAAGTCAGATTTTAGTTCGCTTTGTACATCATAACTTTTTTCCCGAAATGACATAACCTCTTGCTCATATATCCAGTAACAAACGATGCATGTTTCAGAAGTAGTCCCTTCAAAATATGTCAGTCACACAACATTTAACTACAGACTATTAAAGTGAAGTTTTTTTTTTTAAACTTTTTTCTTTTTTATATTTTCATGTATTGTCAGTCAGCTTCCTTGGCACGTCAGTTTAGTATTTCAAAATGAGCATTAGATCATATTAAATAATTCATAGAATCATAGATAACATAAAACACGTTCAGTTTTTGTCACATCTGTTTTGAATCAGCAGAACACGTATGTGGATAACTTCGAGTGGAAACTACACTAAGATTCTGTTTTGAGTCAGACTGTGGGAACAACCTGGTTTCATTCAAAGGGACTTGACACATTTTGTCCTATTTCTCCAAAACAAGCTCAGCAGGTTTAAAACAAACTCATCAATCTGCAGAGCTGCTGCACACCTTCACTTCAAAAACTTTCCTCACCTGCCTCGGGTCATAATCTATACAGCGTTAAACCAAGTCCATCAAAGGTTACACTGACTTCAACTTTAATAAGTTTCAGTTTGGGTCCAGCTTACACTCTTACGGTACACAGCATAGTTTCTCACTGGAAGTGATTTTGTCAAATGACTTTCAACCACCAATCAATGCAGAAGAAAAGAGACGACTATAAATGTCCATGAACACTTCTCCACTCTGTCGACTGTCAGCATAATGTATTGCATAACTCATCATTAGACTGTAACAACTTTCTGCGGAAACATTTTATATCCAGATGTCCATTACTGCAACTCTCGTGCTGTGCTGTATTAACAATGAATGCTTCAGATATCAGATCACAAAACGATGGAACACACATTCCAAAGGAAATCCATCTCCCTGTAGATTTCCATTGAGCCAGTTTGAGAGATAATATGTGGCACTACTTTATACTGAGAGGTGTTCCTAATATTTCCCCATTCCCATTTGTATAAATTAAAGTTGATAACATTTAGGGAGGACCTCTCGTTATTACCCACCACAATTTAACAGCGCCACAAATTAAAGCCTCCGCAATGGTCATTTAAATAAATGAACATGCTCTTTAACAGATTAAACGCAAAGTGAACAGTCATCTCCGTGTACGTAATAAATTGTCTCGGTGAATCTATTCTCTGCATGTCAGCTGTTTGGCTGAGCTGGAGAATCAGTTTGATTTAAGACTTCAAACTTCAATTGTTCTGTCTGTTTGGAATATTTACATATTTTACTTTGGCGAGGATACAAAGCAAACAAACCTGTCTACTTGTTGCTGCGATGTAAACAAAACGAAACCTTTGGCTTGTAGTAACTGTGCATAAATGCTCTTCTAATAAGCCACTGCTAGCTTGCAGAAACACTCTCACATTCTCCATGATCCCATTCTGGGTTTTGTAATCGCAGCCTGAATTCTTTTGTAATCGATGACGTAGGTTGTGTGGATGCTCACTCAAGCACCGGCCTGGTCACCGACTGTAACTTAATGTTTCTATTTTTGAGTTCCTTAAGAGCTGCTCACCCGAGAATGAAAACGTCACAGCCAGCTCTGCACTTCCCTGGGCCCTCAGCCATGCAGCAGCCGCGCTTAGAGCTGATCGGTTGAATGGCTGTCAAGAAGAGGGAAGAGCAGAATTTAGGTAGCTTATCTGTTTTCGTTGGCATGGATATAGCAAACCCAAACCTCCCTTCTTCTGGACTCCACTACAACATGAGCTGAATGAAGTGCACCGACCTCTACCAGTGATCCTCATGTCAGAACTTGTCTGATTGATTTTTTTTTTTTTTTTAAACCCACATGGTGTTGGATGATTTTATTCTGTATATCACAATTTGAGATTCCCATTGAGCTGTGGTTAACGTCTTAATCTGCGGCTTGTTCCCATCGAGTGTGTGCGTCTGTGTGTGTGTGTGAGAGAGAGAGAGAGGGAGAGAGAGAGGAAAGGGTGCATCCGCGATCAGAGCAGAGATGAAGATCAAAATCAGTCTTGGTTTAGGATGCTGTTTAACTACTTTGGTCAGCATAGAATTTAAGAACAAGTTGTAATTATTGTCCACAGCAATTCTTTAGTTTTTTTTTTTTTTTAATGTAGACATGTTCTAAATGAGATTCAGGTTTTCGGACGCCTATGTGCTATGAAACTACATCATAGACAGATGGAAAAGGAAAGAATTGTAATCTAAGATGAAGACTTCTGCTACAGTTTTTCATTCAGTATTTAAGTAGCGGCTGCTACTGCCATAGTTAAAACTTCCTCAGATCAGTGAGTGGTTTCCTCTGCGTTCCATTTCAAAATCAGCTGATTCCAGACTGACTGTTACAGTGTGTTTACATCATATGTTACATCAAATGTCAGGTGAGAGAGTCTGTCGCAATAAGACTAATCAACTGATAGTTTTCCTTTTTAAAAGGGAACCTATAACATGGACGCATGAGAGATTCTCAGCCTGTGGACATGTTTGTATAATCTGAGGTTGATGAGACAAAATGTTACTGAAACTCTTATTTGAATGAGTTGTGTGTTTCAAACTGCAGCGTCGGTCCCCTGTGAGCGGCTTGATGCCCAGCTGTCTGTGTGCAGCACACAATCATGTCTGAAAGCGTTAAACCAATATCGAGGAGGCGCAGGGGCTGATAATAACGTCAGCAGGGCACTTATGAACTAAACCTTTTATACAGTGAAACGCGCTGTACCGCTGGGGACGTGGCCGCGAATGGTCATGATGGGGGTGCTCCTTTGCTAATTGCCTATCTGCACAGCTTATGATCTGGTTTCACAGTCAACCGTTGCCAACCCCCCCCCCCCCCCCCCCCCCCCCCCCCCCCCCCCCCCCCCCCCCCCCCCCCCCCCCCCGCCTTTGCATTGTGTGCACAGATGTTTGCGAGTGAGGTGCAGGTGTAATGTGCAGCTTCTCACACTCCAGCAGGAAGGAGAAGCCTCGCCACTGCATTACACCCTCTGTCATTACACACAGACGTGGTTACTACCGCCGTTGGTTGCACCTCAGCATGTGATGCAGCTGATGAATTCTTTAGGAGTCAGGTTGTTTACTAGATACTATGAGGTTCTGATCATCCTGCGTATTGATGACACTCGTAACACAACTGGCCAGCCTGTGCACTGCTGATGTATTGCCTGGACATGCACAGGAGCCAAGCATGTAGTCAGAACTGTCTGCAATGATTTGTTGATCTGCATGAGGCCCCGGTGTCTTATGGCTGGCTAACTTGTTGTTGTGATCTCGCTCTGCTGCTGCTGACGCCACACAATGCTCTTGTTTTGACAATCCCCAGCCTAGCCCCAACCCTCAGCAGCAGCAGCAGCAGCGCCACCACCACAAATAACTCCACAAATCTCCCAGCTTATCCCTAGCCAGGCGAAAGACCACCGCTTTTCCACAACCATGAGTAATCACTTGTTCAGGCTCAGCGCATCTGCACTTGAGTTAAGATATCCCCTGATTAGTAGCGGATTAACTGATTGAATATACAGGGACCTGTACAACTTGGCATCTCAGCTTGAATGAAATCGAACTAAACCACGTGAAAATGAGCAGTCTGCAGATTACTTAAAATATGTAGTAGAAAAAACCCATTTTCAGTAGTTGTAGTTGCAGTGCGAACAAAATGACATGCTTAACACGTGTCCCTTTATTTTTGACAACATGCATTTCCATATTCACTCATGGAATGATGTCAATGGGTTTGCTGATGACCCCTGTTATTCCAGTTTTATTTGACCTTGTTCTGGAGACTCCAGCGATGTCAGAGTGCTTGGCTTTCACAGTCTTCCAAATTTTAAAGGCTCTCGAGATCCTGTGACTTTCCTGGAAAGAAGCTCTGTTCATTCATTCAAATTCTCAAACCTGTTACTTTCCTTTCTCACAGGGAGGGAAGCTTGATGTTTTGGTAATCTGGTCGTGTGGTCACCATTCTTCTGGTCGGACCTCAGACACTGATCTACAAAATGTTAAATCTATGTAAATCTAGGTTTGCTAGTGGACATATTAGAATTCCAATGTAGGCTCAGTCCTTTGAATGACAATGGCAACTGAGGACTCAGATTGCCGGCGGAAATGTGGGTGTGCGTGTTTGGGCATTCTCTGTTTGTCTTTTTTGTTGTAGTTAGTATTTGCATGCATTCATTTGTTTGGCTACACACGGGCAGTTTGTTGGTGTGCAGCTGATAAGCAGTCGCTAGCAGTGCAGTGTAATGCTTTAACACTTAATAACCCCGCCAGTGATTTACTGCCAGTGAGGCGTTCTCCTATGTGTTTTGTTCTCTCTATAAAAGCCACATGGTGTTTATAGAAGCGCGCAGTACACACATCCCCGAGTACTTGCCAGTGATGAGGATTAAAGTGGCGCGACTACATTTACCAGCATTACCTTTTTCCGTGTTGTTTATCGAACATGTTGTTCAAAGTGGTATCAGAACAAGCCGAAATATGAGTACACAGTACTTTGCAGAAACAAACAGTTATTTAACCTGTTGTTGTATTAATACACACTCCACATGCTGCTCAGGAGGTTTAGGTTGAGATGCTGCTTGGGTCCTTCAGCAGGAGCTTTGCACACTTAACACTCTCTTTCTGTCCCCGTCTTCCAGGCTGACTTGACGGGGATCAAATGGAAGAGGTTCGTGTGGCAGGGTCCCACCTCTGCACCCATCCTCTTCCCGGTGACAGAGGAGGATCCCATCCTGTGCAGCTTCAGCCACTGCCTGAAGGCCGACGTGTTAAGTGTATGGCGGCGGAGTCAACGGCAGGGTCGGAGGGAGCTGTGGCTCTTCTGGTGGGGCGACGACCCTAACTTCGCAGATCTCATCCACCACGAGCTTGCAGGTGAGTGACCTTTTGACATGCACACGAGGGGCATGTGGTTTTAAAACATTGTATTTCGATAGCAGGTTTATCGTCTCGGTGGTATTTCCTCAGAACATGAAGGTCAGATGGCAGGGTCAACTGCGGGAAAAACACCCAGAGTGCTTCAGTGATTGAGGGATTGGAAGAATATTCTGAGACATGCATGCATCACTTGAGGAGCAGGTATTTTGCTCTTCAGCCAAGTCGGTTCCTCTCGTCTTTTGAAAAATGAAATGATGAGAGGGAGCTTTCATTTCTCTGTGTCACTACTCGGAGAATATGATTTTACTTACCCCACCAATGCACCTTTTGTTTGATTCACTCAAGATTATCCAGCTAAAACAATGATGGCTGTTAAAGATAATGGCTCCTGTGAATGGCTCGTAGATGACTTTGTCAAGATATGTTGTAGAATGGAAAGAAGACACAAGATTACATTTTTGATTGTCGCAGACTGCACAAGGAAGAAACCCTGTGACTGAGGGCCTCAGGGAAATCTTAAATCTGTGTAATCTGATCCCTTACCCCCCTTTTACCCTTTTCTGACTGAGTAGGGCTAATAGTGCCAACACCTGCAGAGAATCTCCCTCTCCCTGGAGTCCTATTATTGGACGAGTCTCTGATAGAGGATTATCGTATCTAAGTGACTGCGGCCCTACTCCAAACCAGCACCTGGCATTTTATTTTGGCCAGAGAGTCCAGAAGTAGTCACAGCCGCACGTTGGATGAAACAGAACGGAAAAAAGGCAAGGGAAACCAAATTCTGCGCGATCACAACTTGAGCGAGAAACACAGCACGCAGGAGCAGCCAAGCAGAAATAAGGCAAATACAAACCCCACCCCCACAGTCTTGTTTCCCCCTCTTCAGTCACCGTGATATTAGTGATGGAAGATGGGAAAAGGCCATCTTTATTCATGCCCTCTGCCATGTAGATTGAACTTTGGAGTCTGAGCCAAGCACAGCCTGTCTGTGACCCCCCTTCATTATGGGGATATTGTGCCTGAAGTGGGCTCAAAATGGGAGCTGAAGGCTACAATGGGCAGCTCATTCAGGCCTAACGGGTCCTGGTTATAACCTGAAGCGTCTGGCTCTGGCCCTCTAATGGAGTGAGCTACGTTTCAAGTAGAACAGGGTGGCATGGAAATTGTTCCAGTCGCTGCTGAGTCCTGGTGCAGGCTCTGAGGTGGTAGCTGACAGGGTGCGTTGGTGAATTTCTTTTCAAGTGATACTGTATTGATCGTGTTATTTATAGAACGTTATCACAAATGAATAACTTCACAGTATGTGTACATGTATGCGAACATCTCTCTTTGTTTTTCTGTCAGTCTCACTTGTTACCTCCACAGCTGCGGGAACTCTGGAAATGTATTCAAATTTCATTTGGATTTTTTTGGACTTTGGTTAGTCATGCAATGTACCATGATACTGGGTACACTGGTTGAACTGGGATTTTATTCAAGACTCTTGTAAGGTCATGTTTCAGAGGTCGTCTTCCATGAACGTGCGCAGTCCATTTCTTCCTCCCTGTCCCCATGGACGGCAGAGACCGTCCTGAGCACCTGATGAGATGTTTCACACTCGCCATGTTCCTCAAGTGCTTTGCAGCCTGACTCAGCTGTGTCTTGGTGTGAACGGTTCCCAGATGGACGGTGTCATGCTCCATTTTTTTTTTCTATTTTGGAAGCTGCTGCTCCCCTCTTCTCGAGTGTCCCCTGCTTTTGTAACTGCTCCGGGACTCTGGCAGTGAAATGAGGCAGGGCAGCCTCTCGAGATGGATCTAGATGCAGCTGTTGATCAGTCTCCATTATTGTGTTTTCTGTGTCCTGGGCACCTTGATTGAGGATCCCTGCTCTGGCACTGTTGGTCTAATCCCGAGAAGTAGAGTGATTGACAGCCGGCTGCATTTATTGACTCCTCCAGGTGCTCTCCCTGCAGATGTGCGAGTCAACACACTACAAGTAGTAATGGCAGAGCAGGCTGTGGCAGGGCCACCGCCGCAGTCTTTTTACCACCACTCCCTTCTTACCATTAGATGGGGGTAATTTTCTGGTCCCAGCGTGTCTTCAGAACGCCTAAAAGCTTTCTATTTGTTATTGTGATTTTAGCTCAGCGTCAGTGCATTGTTGGTGGTAAACATGAAAATCTGCTCTTTTCCTTTCATGTCAGTGACCAAAATTGTGCTTACACACACACACACACACACACACAAGCTCTCGTCTCTCTTCCATCCTCATTAGATTAGCGGCCTGTGAAAGTCTTTTAATTTTGAGCAAGTGCCATTTCTGTATAGCAGCGTGCCAGTAATCCCTTCACTCCAGGGAGATGAGGGGAGAAGGAGTGAGCTTGAGAGATGAGAGTCGTGAAGGGCGGAAAACTTGAGGGATCTTTTAACGTCTAACACTTAATCACCATTGAAGAAATGTATGGGTAACAAACCACCAAGTGCCTTTTCTGTGCCACTGGAAGCCCGCCCTGCTCGTTATACAAGGAGCAAACCAATTCTAATCTTCTCCTGACCATGCACAGAAAGTATTCCCAACAAGAATGCCATTGCTGAATTAAATGGCCTGCCTACTCCCTCCTTGTAGTTGACTGTGGGCATGTATTCTTATGCAAATCGTCTACTCTCTTCATTGTCCTCTCCCTTTAAGCTGGTGAGGTCCCCTGACCGGGGACACCCTGGTCAAGTGAAAGATACACTAAATTGCTTCTCCCTCCTTCTGTGGCCCTCTGAATTTGTTTAAAGCAAAAATAAACATGTCTTTATTTTCAGGTAATTGCTTCGTAGTACTTACCTCAGCCTATAGATTGTGCTCACATGCAAGGGCTTTAGTTTGAAGTCCTCAACCTCAATGCTTATTGGGCCCATACAAATAAGATCTTGAAAAAGCTGCTGCCTCTGTTTGTGAAGTCATATTTTGGTCTGGATGGACAGAAACAAGATGAGCAGCCATGAGCAGAGCGGGAATCTGTAATAAATGTCCATCTCCTCCTCCCAGCATCCTAAATTCTAGGAATCCATTCCAGTGATTAAACAAAGAGACGCTCTATTTAGCAGCATTCTTGCTCTGACAGGGATATTCTGACAGTTGTCTTTGCTGGTTTGCAGTAATTCCTGGAATGTTTCTGCCTTTGCCAAGTTCATTGGAATCTTTTTTGTCCTTGTTTGACCACTCTCCTCCATGCCTTGAATCAAAGGTGAAATCAAAACATGCCCCCACCCCCCCGCGCCTTGGGGTAGAATGTCCATTTCCAAAGGGCATATTTCATTAGTCTGCAGTGTTGGCTGAAAGCAATTTTTTTTCTTATCTGCAGGGAAAAGAAACTCTACAACCATAACTGCATATAAGTCTATAGAACAAACAAAATCCAGCCAAATACTTTTTGAATTTTGGAAACACTGCTGCCTAAGCCCTGCTATAACTCAAAGGAAACTGTTGATCACATGGTGTCTCGTTAAAAAAACCCTGGAAAGTGACACTTTTCGTGAAGTTTGGTCTGGACTGGATTCACAAGGCTGCGCGCTTGCATCAAAGATAATTAGTTTCTGACACACTTGGTTAAAGCTTTCCCCTCAAAAATGGTTCTGAACGTCAATGTGCAACACAGAGAACGATGGAGAGATAACCCAGGCCAGTTCTAAGGGGGGCGGGGGGGGGGCAGAGGACGCCAATGGCTTTGTACTTTGGGATCAATTTTCAAGGGCTAATCTCCTGCCTGTGAACCACCCTCTGCTTCCCCCTCTCCCCCCTGCTCCATCTCTCTCTAGTGCTCTCCCTGATGGATCTCCTATGGCTGGCACAGTGCAGGAACTCGGCCATGCGTGCAGCTCAGGCCCATGGGTGCAGTCTCCCTCTCTTCTCCATCTATCTCGCTTTTCCTCTCTACTCAAGAAATATTCATTAATTAGTAATGGAGACTTTACAGAGCACTGCTGGTTCTCTCCCTCCTTCCTCGCAGATAAGGGCAGAGAAGTAGGAGAGAGGAGAAAACCTTCTGGCCAGGCTTGGTACAATCCCCTTGAGCACAGTCGATCACAAAGCATTAATCCTGCTGTTTAATGACCGACTGCTGCTCTAATTGCTTGCACACAGAGGGGTGGGTGGGTGGCGCTTTTTTCCACGTTTTATGTCAACCCCAGAAACGCCCACATGCCATTTTGTGATTTTTGGGTGAGTGTTTTTGGAATTAGCGACTGATCCTATATCCTCTTGACGTTATGCCATTTGGTGGTCTTCATGTGTGAAAGCGTGAGGCAGATGTGAGCGCTGCTTCTGTGCGCACACTTGAGAACTTGTATAAAGGTCAGCTCATGTGGGCCTGACACACAGGAGACAATAACATGGAAGTGTCTTTATCATCAGTTGAGATCATAAATCTTTGTTTAAATGAGGCCACTTAACTTTCCGCTCGTGCACTGCATGTGTGTACGTGTATTCCAATGCACGTTTGAACAGCAGCATGCACAAAAACGTGAACCTAGAGCACAAGGTCACAGTGTTATATGCACTGCTGAACTTTAAAAAGTCTTCCATCAGAGGTAAAGGTGTGAGCGTGAACATGCTAAAAACATGTTCTATTGTAAAGTTAGCGCCGCTCAGCAGGAGCATAGAGGGAGGACAGGAAACCAACCTCTGCTTTGGCTCTGATCCTGAAGCATTTTTTTTTTTTTTTTTTGACAATCGCTGGTGTGGACACTTTGTATTCACACTTTTCGTCGCCACTGTTCCGGCTTTTACCGCCTCGTTCACCGCCTCTCCACTTTCAACACTGCTTCAGTGTCCGTGTGTCAGTGAGTGAGTGGGGGAGTCGGAGCAGGGGCCCAGGGCCTGTCTGTGTACGAGTGTACACTCTGCAGAGGAGAGAAGATGAGGACGCAACCCAACTT
The DNA here is from genome assembly GCA_016785235.1 of Pseudorhombus dupliciocellatus. Lineage (NCBI taxonomy): Eukaryota > Metazoa > Chordata > Actinopteri > Pleuronectiformes > Paralichthyidae > Pseudorhombus > Pseudorhombus dupliciocellatus. The sequence goes on from JAFBJW010000112.1 coordinate 765,040, forward strand.
ACCAGAAACAGAGACAGTTCTGGGGTAAAGAAAACTACACATTTAATGTAACAAACTAGTGAAAACATCATGAAGATTAGTCTACAGTAAATTTCTGACAGTAGTTCACTTTCACAATAATCTTCCATTCTATACTAGTCTGGCATTCTTTGTCGACTCCATAAACAAGACATTTCTGCACTTAGTTTCCTCTGATCCACGGTCCTGCCGGTGTTGATAGGAACGTTCTTTGTAAAACGTTTACTTCAGACGGCACGCTAGATTTCAGCTTAAAACGCCGTGTTTGCACGTGTCTGCGTTTGATGTGTGGAGTGTGGTGGCACTCATGTTGATGAACGCGATGGAACACTTGATTCAAAACAGACGCAAGTTTTGGAGTTGCCTGTCGCCGGAGGGAGAGACTGAAGATGCACAGGCGTCAGAGTAGGAGGGCAGATGTGGTCTCTGCACTGGGGAACAGATGCGATTGCTGTGCTGGTTGATGTAAAAGTAGGTGGATGGAGGTCTTTGCCAATCTCCCCATCAACAGATGCTGAAGTAGGACTCAGGTCTAACAGCAAAATTCACAGTGGTTTGAAGTCTCTCTGACAAAGGCTTTGAACTTGGCTGCTAAATGTGAAATGTTTTCTTTTTACTCGGGTCGAGTTGATTCTGCAGTTGCTGTTAATTTTTAATGGGAAATTGCTGTTTTCCTTCCTTTTTCCTGCCTTTGCCCTGTTTTGCCGTGTTCCTCCTCCAATCCCTCAAGATTTGCGTGCACCTGACGTATTAGTGGGTTGCCCTCAAATCATCAAGCACATAACCCCACTTTGCTTTGGCAGCTAGCCTGAAGTTGTTTTTCTTTAGTTGATGTAATGTTTTCAAGACGAGCTGAACCCGGAGTGTCTATTAGAGCTGTGGCATCTGAAAGTGGATTCGATGTGGTATGGATACCTTTTTTCCTTTTGAAATTAAAGCGGACACTCGCACTTTTTAGTTTTTCCAGCCGACGTTTATACTTTCACCCTGGCAGCATAAAGACGGCTGTTTTCTCAAACTCGAAAAATGGTATAGCTCTCAGCATCACCTGAAATAACCTTTTCAAACCCACCGGACTGGCACAGGGCCATCCCAGTCTCTCAAGGAAGGAAATCAATGTCATTTCCTATTTTGATAGCCTGAGAATCGTCTTAGATTTGAAATATCTTTACCTACCCTTTTCATTCCGAGAGCATGCCGTGGGTTTACTTAATAATTCAATAAAATGTGATTAACTTGCCTCTGGGCTGGATTGTGCTTAGCCAGCGCATGTCAAGCTGACATGAAGGGTGCGTCACAACCGGTATTTATTTCGTCTCTTCTCAGGCAGGAGGGTGCACACTTGGGGAGATGTTTGCTGGAGACTTGACTGAAAGGAGATTAAGTCCCGTAAGATGGGAGCAGTGGCTGTTAATGAGATTAAACCAGCATTCAGGCCAGTGAGAGCAACTCTGATATGGTGTAACAATACAGCTCGGTACAGTGTTCTATGTCAGTTGTCTTGACTCAGTCGGTCATGAACTAAGTAATTATACTGCCGTCTCACACTGTTTGAACACAGTTTAACTATATCCCTGTGTTTCCAACACACAGAACAAGTATGTGTACATTGTACTTGATCGTTACGGCAGTGTGTGTTTTGTATATAGTTTTTTTTTTTTTTTTATGTAACACAAAATCGAAGCCAAAGAAAACCAACCCATGTCACTCCTTATTTCATAGCCTTGTATTATTCCCAGTGAACTGAAGCATCAATGGAAGTGTAATGGGATTTCTATGATGTGCACAGCTGCCACATCGTTAGGTGATTTTCATTTTTACAACAAAACGAAAAGAAGTAAAATTTGCTTTTCCCCGTTGGCCCGAAAAACAAAACTGCCGCTGTGACTTTGCGAGCCATGGCATTCTTGAACACTGGTATTAAAGCTCAACAGGTGCAGTTTCCTGAAAGCACCTCAAACCCCTGTAGCCTAAAAGTATGTAGGTTTCACCAGCAGGTTTCACCAGCAGGTTTCACCAGCAGGTTTCACCTCTCTCTGTAAGAGCAAGCGCGTTCTTGTGTTTGCATTTGCCAATCTTCATGTAATATGATTCTCAAGTGTCACTGTAGATATGAATTTCTGTTTTACATTCCAGGAAATACGAGTTTGCGGCATCAGGGTGTGAAAACGGCTCGTCATGCTCGGCGGATCGCCGGAGAGCGACCTTGTCTTTCAGTGATTATGGGCAGGATAGGATCGTGTGCACAGCCAAGTGTGCAAGATCCTTGTCTGAGTTTCCTCCATGTTTGATTAGTTTCTATGGTCGCTGACAGCTGTTAACATGCTTCTCAGAGAGTCAGAGAGGTCTTGCAAGGTGATTCACTCAGTCTTTATGTTGCATGTAAATGCAGTTCAATGTATAACTGTCCAACTCGACTGAGACTCATCATCCACACAGTTTTACGTATCTCAGATTTAGAATGTTCTTGTGTGGGACTTTTTCACGGTTGAAAAACAGTTTAAAGTCAATGATTTAAATTGGTGATACAGCATATGTTGTATATTGCCCTGAATCTGGCAAACACTGATGAATATCTCTACTAGGGAGCGTACCATCTGATCAAGTGCATGGCTGTTATGTGGTTTTCCTTTACCAGCCGCAGCAGCAACATGCACGGTTCCCACTCTCATAGTAAATAGAGGTTTTTGTTCAGTGAAGATTGACACTGCCTGCCCTGGAGAGTTCTAACTGGTTTGCAAAAACATGGTTTGAAAACTAACTCGCTGCGCTCACATTTCTCTCTGCCCTCTTGTTCTGCAGCTGAGGATGACGGGCTGTGGGAGAACGGCCTTTCCTACGAGTGCCGCACGCTGCTGTTCAAAGCCATCCACAACCTGCTGGAGCGCTGCCTCATGAATCGCAGCTTCGTTCGCATCGGCAAGTGGTTCGTCAAACCCTACGAGAAGGATGAGAAGCCCATCAACAAGAGGTGCGTTGACTTTCGCTTTCTTAACGTCTGCTTCTCGTCCAGTTTGTGCTCTGTGCCTGCGCTGTGGAAAGGTTTTGAAGTTTGTCTTTGCTCTTGCCTTTTAGTTTTTTTTTTGTCTTGTGTGTTGTTGCTGGCGTGGTTGTGGTCTTCTGCAGTGGGCTGATCACTGCTCCCACAGTCTTGCACTTTTGTGCGTAATTCATTTCCTAATTCTGCTTCTCAGAATCATATGTTTTTGTTTGCAGCATCAGAAACTTAGTGGCTGTTTGTAGCGATAGGCGAATACATTTTTTTTTTTTTACTGCAGCGCAATGTCCTGAGAAGCGACAAGTTCTGTTCTTTCGAAACTATGCCGGCCGCCGCTCGATTGATGGATGGAAAAAAAATGTCTGCAACTGGCCGTATCCTGATCCCGTGGCTCAGCTCGGGACATCCCTGCATTGTACACAACCTAACAGCTGTGATATGAGAGTTTTAAGAAGACTGATGGAGGGGCTGCTGCCAACGAGTGCCAACACCGTCTGGCTCCTATCTCTCCTCTTGCTCTGTGTGTTTGTGCATGGCTGAGACATCCACCACCTCCTCTGCTATCTGCTGAGCTGGATTCCTTGCCGTCGGTGTCTGGGTTCATTGATAAGAGACATAAACGTGGGTAGAGAGGAGAAAATGACCGCAGCATTTGTTGATCGACTCCTTGACTCTTGCTCCCTTGCGCACAGTCTGCACGCATTACACGCTACCAGTGTTTGACAGCTCAAACCGAGGTCTTCTGACTGTGTTTTCTTAATAGATTACACGTGTGAGGTGTGATATTTGACGCTCGTGTATGTGCCACAAATGCGTGAAAGTTTCCTCTGAGACAGGCTCTCGAATTTCAGAGAGATCAAGCAGTCTGTTTTGTTGTTCAGTGAACATCTATGAAACTTCCCACTCTGTGATGTGGCTATTGTTTTGCTTTGTTGCCGGATTTCCGTGTCAGATGACCATCGGGGCCACACAGTGTTTGTTTGCTGGCTTGCTGTGTTTTCCAGGTTAGAAATGACCAGCGCTGCGCTCTCTGCTGTCAGCACTTCTGCATTCATTTCCACTACGTGGAGTGGAAGATCAGAGTTGCCAGCTTTTAATACGTAACTCTATCAGGGCCTCGTATCTGTCGACAGCGACTCGCATCTCTCAGGACGTGTGCAATAGAGTTTCACTTAACAGGCAGAATGGTAGACGGAAGACAAAATAATAGGGAAGAACTAATGTCTCTTTTCAGCCATCTATATTCGCGTCTTGTTTTTAGCGAATCACAGAGGGCCCCAGTAAAGGAGAAACAATGGTCCTTTCCGCGAGACAGAAATTCACAGGCCACCCGCTATGTGTGTGTCAGCTTCTCTCTCCTCTCCCTCCTTTCTCCTTTTCTCCCCCTCTCTCCCTTCCGTCCCCCCTCTGCTGTCACGGAGCAGACTGGGCAGGTTATAAATAGTGGTGCAACCACCCTGAATCTCAGTTGTCGTCAAGGATGTTTTTCCTCTCCCTCCACTGTGTTCCGCTGTGCCCCAGCCACGCTGGGATTTAGACAAACAAAGCACAACAAACCTTTGACAGGAATTCACTCGGAATCGCTTTGTGTTTTTTATGTAACTGCTCCCAGACCAGTCGGTCTGACAGTGAAACATTTTTTGTTCTTTATTACTGATGCAGGGCCGTTGTGTTTGCAGTCTTTTAAATGGCTAAAGCATAATGGCTTTCATCTCGCAGGACAATGTCAAGTTGGGTACTTTTGCTTGCTCCTCTGCCTTCATTGTGTCTTGTTACTGCTCAGGTGTGTCCCATCGGCACCGCCATAGAAAACCATAGAAAGGATGCAGTGTTTATCCCCAGGCACACGGCATCCTCTTTGGTGGCATGACGATGGCCTTTATGTCCATGTTGACAACTTACCTCATCCTCAGTGAGTCGGAGATTCACAGGGAGTTGAATGGAAACCTTCCAGGGAATTCCCACTCTTATTGTCCAGTGAAATTGGCATTGTTTCATTCATTGCCTATCGTTGGACACTTTTCCTTCCTGACAGAAACACACACTTGACTGATTGGATGACTTCATCTGGCTCCTCTAAGCGCCTCATTCACCTTTCATCGTGTTGGTGGGTCAGGCACTGTGTGATGAAAACTGTCCGCATTGCAAAATTGCACCGTACTTTGGTTAATAAACCATATTATTAGACCGTGATGGAAAGATGCATCCATAATTAATCCACAGGGAAAAGTATTAGAACTATATAGCAACAACAAGGCTTGTGGACTTTTTATGAATTTATAAGAGACGCCATAACACAACATTTTAGTGAAGTCTTCACTCTAGTAATAAACGTCTAGATCCAGGACTTTGCAACAAGATGCAATAGAACAAAAAACCCACGATGGGCACGTGAATTGATCATAAATGAAATGTGATAGCAGTGAAGGCTTATTAAACAATTGCTCATGAACTTTCTTGATATTGATAATTGAGTAAATGTCACAGCTCTACATATGGCCCACACATCATTTGTGCCCACATAGATATATTTATACATGTGGACGTTGAAAGAGATATTAATAGTAAATGCAGAAAGATAAATATATCTGCGCATAAGGGAGTCACTGGATTATCTCTGTGATCAGGGGACGACTCCTGCGCAGCATCCTGAGTCTCCAGTTGGTGGAGGCTGTTGCTAGCTCGCAGTGTTCATAACCTCAGACCTCTGCCTGTGTTGAAATGCTTACATCATCTCTCCCCCTCCCTGCTTTCTCATTTTAGCCCGACGTGTGCGGTAAGCAGGAGGCAGCAAACTGAATTTTCTGACTCTTTTAATAATGACAGCCTCCTCTGGTGCCTCCTTTTCATATCAAGCCGTGATGGAGGATTACCTGCATGTGTCTGAGGAGACATCATTTGAAGTGATTCAATGTGAAAATGAAATATGAATATGAAAATTAAATGTTGAAAATACTGGAGGAGTTGCGAGCGCACGTCTGTCGATGAATCTGCATGGCGATTGGTCACAGCAGTCAGTGTTGATACAGCTGAAAGGAGTTCTCATTGTCTGGAGGACAGGCGGCTCCAAGTTGTGCAGCCTGGTTGTTCCTGGGAACCTTTAGCTGCTAGGTAGACTGACTTCAAGACATAGAGAGAGAGAGGAGAGGGGGGGGGGCACAAGGCAGAGGGAGAGAGGATTGGTGGGAGTGAGGGGTCGAGCGAGGGAGAGCTCCTCTTGGTTGTCATGGCAGCAGGGAAATGCGCCCTGGGATCGTGTGTTTCCAAGGTGAAGCGGGATGCTTGTGCTCTATTGGTCAGCTCACGGGTTGACTTGCTTCTAATTGGCTGCGTTGCCGAAATACAGAGCAACATTAAATCTTTGATGTTTCAATTTGATCAGGACAAAGGGGATATCATGTCTTCTCATCTGCTTGGTATGCACTCTGTATTTAAAGCCAGGCCCACAAAGTGCTCTCCAGCTGCGCTGCACAGAGAACATTAGATCTCTGCTCCACTGTAAATATGTGTCGTCTGCTGTGCGTTCACTTCTCGTCAGACTGAAAGCATCATTAACAAATCAAGCTGTTATGAAACGAGGCCATTGTGCTGCAGCTTGTGTTCCAAGAGTGATTGATAATGCATGAATGCAAAACATATACAATGACACTAATGCCTGCATAAACCAATGCGGCTGCCTGTGCTTTTCTGCATTACCGCGGCGCGTTATGTGGCGGAGCACATTCTTCCTCTATTGTTTTGGCCCCGACATTCGGAGGTGAATATGTGAGCCCTGGTGCGCTGTGGCAGGCAGAAGCAGAGAGCAGCACTCTGTTAAGTAGGACAGTGCAGGATAAAGGGCCACTGCCTCCAGTCTGGGGCTAAAGCGCTAAATTTATCCCTTCCCTGCTCCCAGCACAACTCAAACGCACAGGGACATGAACGCATAAACACACGTCAACAATCGGCATGCACGCCAGTCCACACCGAGGGCTGTTAGGGACTTGGCACACTGGCTCTTCATTAGAATCTTTGGCCCCCAAGTGACGGAGGCTGACGGAGCTTCACGTGTAGCGTACATGCAGACGAGCAGCCCCGGTGTCGATAGACAAGACAACTTAGCAACTCTCTCAGATACGACAGCCCCCTCAACACCACCCGACCCGCTGCTCCTGCTGTGCTTCATCAGTCTCTCTGGCAACAAGAGGTCCAGCGAGACTGGGCCGTGGGACCATGTGAGCCGACACTCTGGCTGTATTATGCTGCAGCAGAGATACTGTCCAGAAGATGAAGATGGATCTGCAAGGAAAATGCCTGTATTTGCTCCTTAATTGCTGCATAATGATGCATTATTGATAGCGAGTGAACTCATCGCATTGCTTTCCTGTTACCTTTCGAAAGTTCTTTGCATTCCTGACCTTAACGCGACCCTATCATTTGCAGCAATCCTCAGAACTATCAATTTTTAAACTGCAGACCCTCGTTTGAACGTTCATCCTGAAGGCAAACCATATTATTTATCGTGGTGTGCACACCAAGTTATTGCCTAATGGAAAAAGGTAAAGCTTTTCTCTGAAAGACTTGGCGCTGCTCCATTTAAAATAATTGATTGTGACTATAGCATATCTCAGGACTCCGTGTGCTCCCTGAACAAAACGCCTGTAATGTTTCAAGCAGTGTAGAGAAACGAGACACTGTCAAACTTGTTGCACCTCATTGTAAGATTATTCAACAAACTTCCACTCCTCAACGGCCTCCTCGTTTCCTCTCGTGGCCCTGGGAGAGCAAAGAATTCTCTCCCATTGCTGGAGTCACACGCATAACAGACAAGAACCAGACTGGTGTCAGCGTTAGTTTTTTTTTTTTTACTATTCATGAAGGGGAAACCTGTGTTCTTTCATTTCCGCTGCTCCCTCCCAGTTCTCGTTTTTCTTTGACAACTCCCACCTCGTCAGCCACTGTACCCAGCATTCCTCCCATTCCTCCCATCTTGCCTTGTGACCAGAGGCTACGGCAGAGCGCAGGGCCAAATGCAGGTTCGGAGAAGTCCTCGTAGTTAATCTGCTGGCCGTCACTCCCCCTCTCCCTGCCCTCCCCTCTGTCTTTTTCCAAGTAACTGCGGCCCTGTCTTTAATCCAGAGGTTTAGACAGATGATCACATTTAAAGATAATCCCTAATATGGTGTTGGACATTTCACCTCACCGCTGTGACAGTCGGTCCCTTTGTAACTTGACCGACCATAAAATGTAAAAAAAAAAAAAAAAAAAAAAAAAAAAAAAAAAAAAAAAAAGAAGATTTACAGGAATCTCACAACAGGCCGAGACCATGGCCAGTGGACGCCTCGAACCCGGTGACTCCAAGCGTTGGCTTCGGTCAAAATTCAGTGTGTAGGCAAAAAAATGCAAGTAAGGAATTCTGAGGGTGCAATTGAGGGTTACAGAATAGCTAATCTTTATATAGAGCGCAGGATAAAGGGCCTGTAACTGAGCCTAAGTGTCTTTTATGCTGGATAGACATCACTCTGCAGCCATCAGCTAAAACAGCTCAGTTCCTCCTCAGTCTTCAAAGCTCCATTCAATTAACCCGTGATTCATTTTACAGTGGACGGAGCGTGATTCCATTTCCAGAAGTAATTTTCAGGATTTCCTTAGAGGACATTTTTTAGGAAGAACTGGCAGGAAGTTTGAGTGTAGGCAATATTTCTTTTTAAATCCAGCCCCCTGGAATTCAAACATAACACATGTGGTCCAGAGCTGGACAACTCTGGGTGGATTCTGTTGGATGCCGTTTGATTCTAAATCTGATTTACCATGGCATTTCACAGAATCAACAAGAAAACTTCCCCTCTGTGAACAGAGCATAACATCAGCTAATTCCTCCCCCAGGACAGCTGTCAGTAAACACGTCAATACTACTCTTGCAACACTGAAGATCTATCTGGCATCTAAAATTGTTCTGTTCCAGAAAAAAGGTTTATTGTCTTTATGCAGACTGTAAATAAATAAACATTCTTGAATATAAACCTTTTAGACTGTCAGGGGTTTGTTGAAATATCGACTGTTTTTTTTATAAAGCACAAACAATCAAGAACGTTTTGAAAAATCCCTATATTAGACTTCTAATGTGTCGTGTTTCACCCAACCACACAATCCCCCCCCCCCCCGCTCTGAGTGAACCTGAATCTCTACGGTGGATTTCTGAATGAGGCTTCGGATGTTGTTCTCTTCAGACTGTCTCAGATTGAATTTATGTTTATATCCACAACAACCAGCTGGCTAATGGTTACTTTTAATCATCAACCCATGTCTGTGTGATTCCGTTCACTCGGTGTGTGGGCTCCAGGCTCCTCACATTCATAACATTCTCCGGGCAACGACAGATGATCAGCCAGACAGTTGAACGGTGCCTTTCTCTGCCTGTATGCGCTCGATGTTTATTATCTGTTTTTGACAGATTGCTCATATTTTGGCCCTTCTGTGCAGAAGACTTGTTGCACTGCATCGTCATTATGGGCTTCGCTAAAGTATGACCACACTCCTGAATGCTACGTTCTCTCTGGGTGATAAATTAAAGGCAGTCTGCTAGTTCATTTGTTTGTTCGGTAAAACAAAGACGCGATGACCTTGCGTTGACCTTTGCTCATTCCTCTGGATTACAGGGAGGAATGCACACAAATGTTAAGCCTGCATTTCTGTAGTATACAGTATGTGTCACAGCTTCCTGACAAGTTTCATAATCACAACCCTAACAACATTTCCAACGAGCATTTCTGCTAAAATGAAAGAAAAAGTAGGCCTCGCCTTTGTGGGTTGACTGCAGACGCCCAGCTTTAATCCAGGATGAGGCTGACTAATTGGCCTCAGCTCAGGGTAATTAAGCTTTATTATAACAATTGCGCAACTTGTTTTACTAATGGCATGGTCTAATGAATAAATGTAAGCGGGTCCCCAAATGGGTTTAAGATACCACTTTTATTACACAGCACCACAGCCGCAGCTTACATTTATTTGATAGTTGATATATCTGTCAGTTAATTTCCTATTTCACAAACTGATTCTTAGTTAAAAATGAATCTACATATATATATATATATATACATACACAAACACCGTGCCTCGCAGCTGACTGGCAGCACGGCACTGAATTCATGTCTGTATCACATGTTTTTGTACTTTAGAAAACAGCTGCTTGTGTTCCATGCTCCTCTTCGTCACACTTCTCCACCTCCACTGCTGCTGCCCCCCCCCCTTTGTTGAGTGTGAGCAGCAACCGTTGTTTAAAAGCGTTTGAACACTTTAAAGAGGCCCAACACAACTGTGGTGTGAACCTTCAGTTGTGAACTCCAGTAAACTGACAGAAGCAGAAGCCCCTAACATGTTTTCTCCTTGGGTTCATTCCACCCTGATGTTGTGCTGCTTTTCATTGTGATCCACTGCTTAATGACATGTCTGCTGTATCACAACACTAATTTAGTTGCCAACCATTTTTTTTTTATTATCGATATAATCTATGAACTTGTTTAGCTGTTGGAGCCCTTCCTACTACCGTGACAGATTTAGCTCACAGGTGGATACGACAGGTCTTATGATAGTTTGCAAGTGTGCTCTGAATGCAGTACTTTCAGTTTCCAGTGAGACAGAAGAGTCTTTCTCTGATGAAGGAACAGATGTCGCACAATCATCAGGATGCAGTTGCAAAGTGATTGTGAATGTGCAAATGAGTGTAATTAATAAAATCAAAAAAAAAAGATCTTAGTTATCTAGCTTGTCGAGAGAGAACATTTTTAGCTGACAGCAGGTGGATGAGAGGAACCCCGGTGTCTGTGCATGTGAGTCAGACTGTGTGTGTGTGGTGTAGCCTAAACTGGGAGGGAGCTGCAGACCGCCGTGATGTCAGGGTTATGTCAGTATTATCTTTAGTCTGCTCTGGCTGGATCCGGGTGCGTCTGCGACACACTTGGAGAGGGTCACATTTCTCCTCTCTTTATGGACTGCAGGACTTGTCGCTCCTTCTCTTTTCATTCCTCTCTCCTCCAAGTTTAATCTGACATATATAAAGAGCCCCCCCCCTTCTCCATTTGCCGCAGAGGGAAATCAATTCAAAGTAATAGAGCTCTGAGTATGTGTAAGCTAATGTGCTGCCCTTAAGAGTTTCAGTTCAGTGTTTTTTTCCTCTGCGTACTGAAGCCAGAGCTGCTGTTTCTATCAGCCCTGTGTGTTTGTGTGCTTGTGTTACTCTGGCAGCAGACAGTGCCGTTGTTTCCCAGCGGTCGGGTGGCGAGACAATAGTGAAGATTATATCACCCTGGAAGTGTGGCCTTGAATTCTCTGCTGTCTACCTCTTTCTTTTTTTTTTTTTCCCTTCATTCTTTCATTCCTGATTCTCAATCAGCATTTTTCTCTTGATGGAAATACGTCAGGGTTATGACAGGTTGTTGTTGACAGTTCTCACTTGCGTCATCGTCCATATTTGTTAAGGTGGTGGCTGCTTGTTATTGTAAGCCTATATTCCGCAAGCATTGTTTATTAATGTTGTGTCAGGAGCCAGCGTGTCCTGTCGCTGCGGCAGCACATGACCAATCAAAACAAGTTTACATGTCCCAAATTGAAATCACAAGCTGCTACCAGTGGCGGGTGTCCATGACACGGCAGAGGTGGCAACCGTGTGCCCAGAGATGGAAAAAGAGGGTGTCACAATCGCTGCTGCTGCTGTTGTTGTTGTTGTGCTGAGGAAATGTATGTCAGCTAAACGGAAGCCCAGTTCAAAGTGCACACCCATTCGAGGCCAACAACCATCTGTGGAATGTCACAGCTCAGCTTCTCTTTCCCTTTTCTCCTCTGCCCCTCCTCATATGTTCCCAGGCTCCATGGTCTTCAGTTGACTTCTAATTCACCTCGAGCTTCAGACGTGTTCCTCCTCAGCAGCCGTGTGTTCAGTAGTGACAGACTTGGCTTTAATTTTCCAGAGTTGAAACCGCTTAAAACTCAAACAGTGATTCAATTACAATAAATTGATATCAGTCACACCACCACTTGAGTTAAACCCCTGGGAGTTTTTTAAACACCTTATCTGTGGAGAAACAAGAAAAAAAGATTGCGGTTACAGTTTTGTTGCATCAACAAAGAGCAAAATTAAATAATAATGGAACAAATTAACACTCAATGAAATGCATTAGTATTTGGCAGCAGTCCCATGGTGCAAAAACTTAAAAAGCTTTTTTTTTTTTTTTTGGAGCAGTGAATGAATCTGGAGACTCTTCTGTCTTCACGGGGAACTGCTTTTGTTGCCAGTCACAAATTCATCCGCTGACAAGCCTGGACACAGACAGTACACTCCATAATGAGATGTCGTCGTTGTTGTTTTACTCAGAAAACAACAATCTCGTGTCATCGCTTCAGTGTCCTCCAGCACTGTTGTCAAATTAAGCTTTTAAGGGATGAGGAGAAATTATAAATTGATAAAGAAATGAATTGTCCAACAGTTAGAAGTTTTGGAAGAGTGTGACAAGACTGGCATTCTCGGGAAGTTGAAAACGGTCTGAATCATGGGGCACAGGAGGACACCAAAGCTCTGGTTTGTTAGCTTGTGCACGTGAAGTGAATAAGCTCTCAGACTTTGTGAGATGTCACGCATGTCAAAAGTGTCAGGCCTGTAATCTACACAGAGGAAAAACTGGCTGTAAAGCACATGCGTTTTGTAAATAAAGGCCCAATCAAAACATCACGGGTTGGTGATCGTCTCTTGGTGTGCCACACAACGGGCCGCTCATGTGACTGTGATAGAGGCTGCCAGTTGTCCACGTAAACCCTCCCTCACTCTCATCCCCCCCCCCGCTGCTGCGCCGGTCGCCAGTGGCCTTTGGCGCCTCATTTCCATTGCGTGCCAGCTGAAGGCAAATATGCCCTCCTGCCCTGCTTTGTACGTTCCCCCGCTCCAATTCCTCGCTGAATTCTCTTATTGTCCCCCAACCGAGCCAAAGGCCAACCAGCCATTTGCATCCGAGAGGTGCAGCAGGTAGTGTCTCTGCGGAGAATCACGGCGAGCGCGTGATGCCGAGGACGGGAAAAGGAGCGAGCAGATCAGAGAGCGCTTCAGTCCATTTGCCAGCCGATTGATGAGCAGAGCAGAGGGGAGTGGGTGGAAAGGTGGAGACGGGGAGAGAAAAGATGATTAAATGATCTTGTGGCTTTTTGTCAAGTTCTCCTCCTTCGTACCCTCTCAACATGACTGACAGAAGGAGAGGAAGATAAAAACAGGGGAAGTGAGATCCAACAAATCGGGTTAATGAACATAATATTCTGACAAGTATCTGCTTCTTTGAAGGCTGTTGGGCTCAGTGTTTCGGATCTGCTGCCGCCTGCTTCACCGCATTTTCTGCTATTAAATGCGCATTGAATTCTGCTTCTGACAGAGCAAACAAAACAATTGAGATGAGAAATATTTAGGTGCTTTAATAAGGGATCTCTGTGGTCATTAGCTCACGTACGCTGCGCTGCTGACAGGTGGCGTTTTTATCGCACAGGTGCACAATTTCTCTCTGGTTCCCCACACTGGCCTCGCTTTTTGCTCGTCTTTATTGAAGCGCATGCAGTATCTGGCTACAGGGGAGATGACATTCTAAAATCCCTGACAACCTCAAGTCTTGAGACGAGGTTCGACATACTTTAACAACACAGTTTGTAATGGAGAAGGGCCCCTGAGGGGACCCTCGGGGACTTCTTGGGGACCCTGAGGCGGTGTGAGAAATAGTTTTCGAATGAAATTATAATTTCATTATGATTTAATTTAGAGCTCAGGCAGAAGGCGAGTTTCTGGGAATTCTGTGTTCATTTTGAAGAAGATGCTCAGAGAGTCACTGCACCAGTTTTCAGTGTCAATTGACCTAAAAATTCAGATTTGTCCAGACAGTATGGAGTAAATCACCAACCTGAGCAAGATTAGGTCAGTTATATGTTCTAAATGTTGGTATCCGTGCTTTTTTTGCTAATGGCACAGTCCTCTTTCCCTCCATGTTAAACAGCTGATGCTTGCAGGTGTGTGTTTAGCCCACATGCTGAGGCATGTGCAGCGGTGTTTGCAGCACTCGTAGGCTGTGGATGTTTGCAGAAGGGCTGAATCTGATGCTGTGTTTGTGCGTCACGTGTGGATGGGTAGTGCGAACACCCCCGCACACACAGATCCAGGAGACAGGAAGCAAGGGCACACAGTGAGAGAGAGAGGTTTGAAGTGCAGTCCCGCTGCCTCGCGCACGGTGCTCTTTAAGCTTCGCTTACACCCTGGCCACTTTGTGTGGGTCAGTGAGAGAAGCAGCGATTAAGCAACGTGTCGTGTGCTCATGTGTTGTGTTTCTTTGCTTGCACGGCCAAGTGCTCACCATGCACCTGCTCAGTTCAGTAATACCCACGTCTCTGGACCTGAAATACCACCAGTGCACATTAAAAAAAAAAAAAACAGATTCTGTTGTCTATTAACGTTGACAAAGACAGATTAGACAGCGATTCATATTTAGTTATATAAAGTGATAGTTTCAAATTGAATGAGCCGTGCTCTAATCACTAATGTGATCATTTAGCCCGGGACAGCTGGCATGTCAGATAATCTTCTTAACCAATCGTCTGGCACTGACGGAGCAATCTGTACAGTCACATTCATGAAGAATTGATTTGAATCTGGTTTAACACGGGCGTGTTCCTGTGTGTGAGTGTGAGTGTGTGAAAGTTTGGTTGTACTTCTGCCCGCTGGGCCACAGATGGCAGCCCTCTACCTCGAGCTCACGAGTGCCCCTGCGAACACAGATGTGTGTGTGTATGTGTGTGTGTTTAGGGTCAGGGTTTCTTTGCATGTGAGAGGCGGACGCCGCTCTGCTGTTCTGTTGATGTCTGCAGAACACAACACATGTTCCTCTCTGTTGTTGTCCATCTCTCACTCCCTTTTCATTACCCCCGCCCCCCCATTTGCTCTCCAGGCAATTTCCTCTTGTTTACTACCCATACATATATTATACAACAGTATTAGCAGCACGTACATTCTTGTAATGGCATCATTTTCTAAATATTAGATTATTCCTTTCAAGCTCTCTGGAGCCTCAGATAACCCCACCGGCCCTTTGCTAGCCTCCGGTCCGTGGTTACTTTTTCTCCCACTATTTGTCTCCATGCTGTGCAAATGAGAAGGGTCCATGTCAGCCTGTCATTATATTTTTAATTATTTTCCTGCTTTTCATACTCGCCCTCCAGGCACTGTGGTGACGTGCTCATTGCCATTAAGAAGACCCCTCATTATGTTTGCTTTTAAGATGGCAGTCTGGGGTAACAGCCATGACTTTGAACACAGCAACGCGTCCCCTTGTACCCACAAGTCGGCTCAGCTGCGGGACTACCTCTGTCCCTCCCCGCTTTCATGTTTGTGCTTTTTTTATTTACAGAATGGCGATGTGGAATTAAAGCCGCGGCGCTCCTGCCTTGAACAGGCTGTGTAAGAGAAGCTAAAGAAGCCGAGTGTAATTTACTACTCCGGCACTGGAGCAGTCATGACACACCTCCCAAACAAAGGCGTCTCTGCTCTCTGTGCCAGCATGCGGCCTAATTCCCTAGTTGTCGTTTCACTGCCTCACCTGGCTGCTCACCAGTGTTTTCTTCCTGTGTTTGCATTCATCCACTGCTTCTCCTCAGTCGACAGCTGGTAGTAACTGTTTTTGTTTTACCAGCACAAGCATATTTTCTCCTATCAAGGGTTTCTTTCTGGAGGGCTTGCACACTTGATAATGATACTGGGGGATGTCCTGAAGGTACCACTTGTTTGTGCGTCAGACATAATAACATTACCAAGGTATTTTTTTTCTCCATCCTCCCATAGCGGACTGATAATTTAGAGTCTGACTGATTAGTGTTTGGTTTGGTGTCTGCTGGGTTATTTTGTCTGTTTCCATTCTACAGTTAAACAGACTAATTTACAGAATTGTTTATTAACGAGGGTTGTCCTGAATATATATACCTGTCATTTGGGATGGATGAGCGCGAGCTGCGTGCTGGATGCCAAGAAGCCAACAGGAACTGATTTCCTCTGTAGCGTCCGGACACGTTACAGCAGCATTCGAAAACTTCACCAAACCGTTTTTCCCTCTTTCTCAGGGGGCTTGCATGCCTGAATGTTCTGGCCTCATCAGGGTGAGGCAGTGCCCATGTCACTTCTGTTATTGCATTTTCTTTATCCACTACTTTATTGCCAAAACATTGGTGTTTAGCTAAAAGTACTTTTCACCTTCATTAGGCCTCATTGCCTCCAGTCAGGACTGTTATCAGCAGTTAATATCATATATTTATGGCCTTTCATTAACAAGCACCACATTATCGTAACCAATAAAACTAAAGTCTAAGATTCATGCTAAGCTCTGGGAGGTTAGGGCATCTCTTCAGTATGTAGGTAGTATTATCTCATTGAAGTGCACTTTCTCTCTCTCTCTTGCTCGCTCGCTCTCCCTCTGCTCCTTTTCTTTAATCCTCTGCTGAGTAGGTGTGCCAGAGAGAGACGGGGCGAAAAAGACTGATATTTGCTTAACCAAATCCTCTGAGGACACAGCCCACTTTGATCCACTTCCAAATTCACCCCTTCGTTTGGTCATCTGTCACTTGCCCCGTCTCCCGCTGCGGGTGATTGTGTAACGCGTGCGTGTCTGTGGGCGTGTACGTTGTGATGAGACGAGGCTGAAACGGAGAGAAGTCTTCAGACAATGGTCTGCATTTTTGCTCTGCCCCTCTTCCATCTGCCTCGGCCTCGCTTTGCATTTTCTTCTTCAACTCAACACGTTCGCTGGGCGTACTGTTGAGGTCAGGCTGGCACAGGCAGGCATCGCTGCAAGCAAAAGTGCTTGTGTGAGTGTGAGAGGGAGGGAGGGTGAAGTCGAGTTTGTTGGCTACAGGGTCAGTGTTGGTCCTTTGTATTACACACAGCTCTATCCACATCAGACTGACAAAGTACCGAACGCACAAACCACCTGTGAGCACTGCTTTGTTGACCTTCTTCCATCCTGAAGGCTGTAAAGGATGCAGCAGACACTTCATTATCATCGGCATTAAAGAGCTGTCCAGCTGTCTGAGCAATTGGATAGAAGCATACAAGGCTTCTTTTCTAAGACCAAAGGCTGCACAGATTAGTACTTCCTAGCATCCAGCCCTGGCCTCATTCTTCCCGCCCAGTCACACTGAAGCAGAATATGGGCGAGGATAGAGATTCCACCGCAGCCTTTGACAGAAAAGACAGGTTTTTATTATCATATTTTCTCTCTCTACCCTTCCTCTGGCTGCCCCCCCCCTCTGTGAACAGGAGCATGAGCTAGTACATCTGATATGCTTCCCTTTTTTCCCCACAGCAGTCACTCACTCTGTGTCAGAGTTATTCATTGCAAGCTGCGCCTCTTTTCAAAGGTGAACATTAAAGAAGTGTGATCCGAAAATACCCATCTCCTTTCTTCCTCTCTCTCCTTTCGTACAGCGAGCACCTATCCTGCGCCTTTACTTTCTTCCTGCACGGCGAGAGCAACGTGTGCACCAGTGTGGAGATCAACCAGCACCAGCCCATCTACCACCTGACGGAGGAGCACCTCACTCTGGCCCAGCAGGCGTCCAGCCCCTTCCAAGGTGGGTCTCCAAAATACCGCCTTTGCCGCCTTTGAACTGCGCACTTTAAAAATGCAGCGTGTGATGTGACGGTGCAGCGAATCCGGGGGCCAGTTAGAGACACACAGCATATTTGACCTCATCCAGTAGAGTTCACCGCGGGGTCACATTGTGCCCCATGTTTTCTAAAAAACTCAGCTGCAGCTCAGTCGCCGCATAAACAAATGAACAGTGTCATCCTCCAGTCACTTTGATATAACCCTCGAGTGGAGTGCCACACAGTTATGATCAGGACACATAACTGTCATAACCCTCGAGTTTTGCTCAGATCTCATCAGCTGTGTCTGAAGTAATACATGTGACAGAGAGAGCCCATTAGACTGAGCCTTATTCAGTGGGAAAACATAAATACTGCTCCAATCTCTCGCTCAGTGGTTTCTCTTTGAACTTTTGGCTTCAGGGCCGCCTGGGAATTCCTCATTCCAGAGGAGCAGGCCGTAATCAGCTGATGGATTCCAGTAGAAGTCCTCTAATATTTTCCTGTGTGAACACTTGCCTGCTCTTGTACTCTAGTGGCCACAGCAAAATATCTGCTAGCCTGTTCTGGCGATATTGTTTCCCCTTTAGCTAACATTCAACTAATGAGTTTCAGCCACGTGTGGATAGCATTTCCTAATAAATGGCACCAATGTCTGTGTTTTCATTAGAAGTCATCAAAAGTGCACAAACCCGAACGGAAAAGCAAAACCTCACAAAAATGTTGGTGCTGTTTTACTGAGGGAACCATAAATCTTTAAAAAAGTCATTACTAAGCAACTGTGCATTCTTTGGGTTTTATTACGCCGCTGCACAGGTGGCAGCCATGGACAGAGACGTTTATTCAGGCTATTCGTCTGTTTGTTCCTGCGTCTCTCCATTCCAAACCAGCATCCCCTCAGAACACCTTGAGGCACAAATCACTACAAGACTTGGTGTTGAACTGATTGCAGTGGATAGTCAAATGCCTATAACTCAATTTCATACAGAAATGATGGCTTTTATTAATACCTTTAAGTCCTTTCTACATATATTATATGGTCTCAGCAGACTATGAACTGTCTGGTTGGCAGAGGCATACGACCACGAGTCATTAGTTTTATTTGTTCACAACAACACCATATTTTAGCAGAAGATACTAGTTTCTATATCAGTATCCATACGGGGACAGTTTCATCCACACTGCGTAAGATTAGCGTGAATAAAGCTTAATGTGTGCGCCAAGACACAATTTTATTGTGACAATACGAAGACGCCATTTAGATCAGCGTTTTAACTGGCTTCACAGTTGGGCGGAAATATTTTCCAAATATTCTTGCAACATTAGCAACTTAAAACTTTAATGTTAGAGAAGTTTTCAATGAAATGAATGAGCGAGCTTTGTGTGTGTGTGTGTGCTGTGTTGGGTGCTGTTGTCAAGATGATCCATACGCCGTCCTCCTGTCAGGCTGTCTTTCATTACACTGGCATGCATCCAGTCTCAAAGAAAAGCCTCTTAGTCACTTTGAATTACAGTGTTGCGCTGTTATGAAAATCTGTGGCCCTAATGATATTCCATCATTTGCACTAAATTTACTGTCCCACCCTGAGCCAAACACTATAATCCCAAAACCATTGTTAGCTCGCATCTCCTCTCACATACACTGACATTAATGTAATGACTCTAATATACATATTGTCTTATTTTGCCAGGGGATGGGAACGGTTTGCTTTCTTAATAACAGCACATTAAAGTGATCTAATAGGAGTATCACACATTGATCCTGGCGTTTGTATCTTAAGTGAGGCATGGAGAGCTGTACACAATCGTCTCTCTGCACACTGACGCCCCATGATCATTGCCTCTCGAAGATTGTCACATAAAAGAGCACACATTTTAAATTCTTCTCCTAATAAGAAACAAGTGCTTTGTAGAAAATAGACAAAGCCTGACAAAGTTTGAGATTAGTTTTTCAATGACTTGGCTTTTTAAAACCTTCAATTATTTTTCCTGATAGACACATGAACCCTGAGGAGATGTTTTCCTCCGCTTATCCTCCATGTCTCCTCAGCTCTCCTGAGGGGTGATGAGGTCCTGTCTGTCTGTTGTTTTTGAAATTAAACAATTATCTGAACTTTGCATATAAATTCAGTCTGAGATTTTGGTTTAGGCGTAGTTGCTCTCATCAGCAGTAAGTTAGTTTCCACTCATTTTAATCTTCTGCACTCTTCCTTATCATCCCTTCTATTGCCCCAGTCATGTAGCTCCAGACGAATCATGTGAGTTTCCCCAAATACACACACACACACTTTTATCATGAGATGAAACATTGTCTCAATTAAATTAATCTCCAGTGAGCAGATTTCTTTGTATTTGTGTTGACACTGGACTATCACAGTATAACTTATAACCTCCAGCTGGGAGAGTTTGCATTTGCTTTTGTTTATTAGGAAGATTTCACAAAAACCTTAAACCCATAATTCACTGGTGCTGCTCTGGGTCAGGGGCCAGATCCTGCGAAGTTTTTCAGTTTAAAAGAGTGGGCTCTTTAAAACTTTCGCTGATTTTACCGCAAATATTTCATGGATCTTGTTTTATATGTGGCTTCAGAAGGGGACTGTTGTGCCTTAGTGGGGGTGCGCCCTCTCTCTGTGCCACATTAGTTCTGAATTTGAGGCCATTTAAAAACCTCCCACTAACCCCATGTTGAGAACATCAATATTTTTTAAGTAGCCTGATGTGTATGAGTTTAATGATCGCCCTGTTGTGTCTGTGTGCAGGTCTGTTTTCACCCAGGCGGTATATCTGTAGCTTCCTAACAACCCATCCCCTCCCCTCACCTCTGCCAAGCTTGGTTTACTGTGCGGTAGAGCGCTCCGGCAGGCAGACCTCTCCAGGATGTGACCTCATAAAAGGGCGCAGAGTGAATGTAATGAACTCTCAGCCCATTACACTGATCTGAACACATTTGACATGTCTTCAGGGAGCCAGAGATAGACTTGCAGGCAGAGAGAGATAGAGGCAGCAGTAATGGAGGAATGGAGGGAGGGGAGGTGGTGGTGGGGGTACGAATGGTGGGCCATTTCATAATTGTGCTGAATTCGATCTGTTCCACAGCTGACCTCCGGTCTTAAGAGTGTGCATGCGTGCCGCAAGAAATACAGAAATGAAAAGGAGACCATTTATATTTCATCGCAGGATTGTCCATAACTGGGTGTTAAAAATCTTCAGTTCTTCTCTGTTGAGATGTTTTTCCTGAGGTTGGATTGTATGTACTGTAGGTGAAGAAGCATTCAGGAAGTGCTTCATGTAATAGCTTTTAAAAAGCCTTCTTAGAAAATGTTAGGAATGCCACCCGGATTCCTTTCACAGTGAAAGTATAATCTCTGTAGTTTGCCCAATACTTAACAGAGCTGCTAATATCCAACCCTATCTATCGCCACCACCTGCTAACCACATCCGCTAAACATCCAGGAGTGTTGGCTCTGTACATCAGACTGTTTCTTCGGAATAGTACATTTCAAACCTTCATAGTAACACCTTTGTTTCCCATGGTAACAGCGAGAAAGTGCGAGAAAACACTCCTGGAGCGCCTACTATGGCAGAAATACGACCGCAGTGCAGAGTAAAGTTGCAGAAAAGGTGGTGTGCAGCCTGTCACCTGCAGCTCTTAATTTAACACTTCACTGTTTGCTGCTCCTGTTGATCCCATTACTGTGGCATTTAATTAATGTCAAACCAGAGGCAGGGTTGACGGGGTGTTGTGTTGAAGCAGTAACAAGTAGGGCTCGATGATATGGCTACAAATTAAAACAAGATCAGCGGGAGATCTCAGCAGTTCAAGTTATTATATGTTAAGTTTAAAGACTTCTCTCATGACTGAATGGCGAATATGTCCAATTACACTGGAGAATCGTACTCCTTGGAAGGGTGAAATTCCTCCGCCAGTACAAACCACGACATGGAAATATGTCTGAGGCTGCCTGCAAAATAATGACAACTATAAATAAGATTTAAAGAATGGGCTCTTTTATTGAGGATATAACTTTATGAGAAGGAGTTGAGCCTCACCATCTGCAGGACAATTTTGTCAGTAAAGGCCCCACTCCCCTGACCCCGCCCCCCCTCTACCAAAACACTGCTCATGCATCATGTCGTCCTTTTTCTACCATTTTCTGTCTCCCTCCATTTTCCCATCCTGGAAGCTCATCTGTGGTCCAGCCCCAGGATCAATACCTGGAGACAAAGGCCATACAGTCCAGTAATGACATACTAGAAAAGCAGAGCAGATCGGGGCATTAACAAATGCTCCCTCGCACACCCAACCACCCAGCCAGTCAGATGCTAGGACCATTTATATGGATTGCAGAGATGGAAGCATTACGAGCTGATGAGCCATGTGTTCACATATACATGTCAGGTTGATGTGCATATGGTCTCGGTGCTCATACATCTGAATTATGCATGCTGGTCCATGGTAGCGCTTTCATTCTCTGACGGATGGAGGTCTGTTCTGTAAGCAGACTGATGGGCTCACTGTGTGACTCCTATATGTCTGTGCAGTCAGACGTGTTTGCAGAGGAGTGGCTCTTTTTCATAAGCCTCTGTTTATGGGTTCTTTGAGGCTGGTGCTTGCCAATAATTGGCGCCTGGATTGCTCTGTAAGTATTTGGTGAATCTGCCGGGACCAGCTGATTCTGTCCGAGATGCAGAATCACAGAGATACATATGAGGGTGGAAATGGTTAGAGGAAATAGGACAGAGAATGGGAATGAAGGATGGTTTATGGAGCTGAAGAAGGAAGATTAAGGAGTGGAGTAAGGATTCAAAAAAGGAAGAAAAGAGACAAGAGGTGAGAATGGAGGTCTGGGGAGTAGAGTGTCAGGAGTCATGTGAGAAAAAAGAATGAATAGTTCACGAAGGGAGATGGAGGGGGAAGAATGAGGACAGAGTGGAAGTGTGAATGTAATTGAGGATTTAAGGATGTGAGGTGTAGGGTGTATAAAATGAATGAAGTTGGGAACAGAAAGCGCGGTGAAAGGAGAGTTAGTAAAACACGGACGCTCTGAGGTTATGCAGCGCGGAATCTGGAGAGGAAATGGATTCAGAGGTGAAAGAAAGACGAGTGGGGATTAGCGTTGTCGGAGTGACGCAGACGTGATTTCGCCACAGCTCCTCGGTATAAAGAAGAGTATTACTTATGATGACTAACATTGTTCTGTCTCTGTCTCCTTCCCTCTCCTCTCCAGTCATCCTGAGTCCTTTTGGCCTGAACGGGACTTTGACAGGACAGTCTTTCAAGATGTCAGACCCACCCACTCAAAAGCTGATTGAGGAGTGGAACCAGTTCTATCCCATCGGCCCCAGCACTAAAGGAGGCGTGTCAGAGGACAAGGCAGAGGACATGGATTGGGAAGACGATTCCCTGGCCTCTGTGGAGGTCCTCGTCGGTCAGTTCCTTTTTAAAATACTCACCACTAAACTGTTCTCTCTCTTGTCTCTTTGGTTGAACCTGTTTTCTTTTCTTCCTGTGTGTCTATAGGTGGTGTGCGTATGGTGTACCCAGCCTGCCTGGTTCTGGTGCCCCAGTCAGACATCCCTGTTGTGGCCCCTGTGGGGTCCTCCCAATGCACTACCGTCTACTCGGGTGGCCACCAAGTGCCTGCTTCCCAGCGAGAGCCCGCCATTTCTTTAGTGACCCTCACCCCTCCCACATCGCCCGAGGAGACTCAGACAGGTTGTGCATTGTGTGGGTTTACATCACTGAAGAATAAAGATTTGTTTATTTTTGTGTCAAGTGATCCACTGACCTTACCCTCTCCCTCTCTAGTGGACTCTAACTCGGCCAAGAAGTGGGTCAGTATGCCCTCATCATCTGACGTGTTCAGCGTGGACAGAACAAGTCACCATGGAGGAAAGGTTCCACGGCGACTAGCCACACAGGTGGTGGAGCGTGTATGGCAAGAGTGCAATATCAACCGAGCCCAGAACAAGTAAGTTCCTGTGTCGAGGAAGCAGCACATGGTCGTGTTTGGGATCAATGTAGATTAAGAATATGAGTTAAACGTCAGGACAGAACAGCTCTCATGCACGTCATCTATTTTTGCGCTGCTTTTGGTTATTCTATATTTAAATCAAATTACAAATGGGACAGTGGCGCCATTTTCCAGTGGACAGAATAATAATTTGTTGCTCAGGTTGTCTCCAGGCATGAGGTCCCTGTGTGGTCCCCATGGGCCTGGGCAAAATAATAGTCGCCGTTGTGAGTTGGAGATGCTATGGCGGGGGTGTAGTTTATGTAATTGAAGCACTCAATCAAACTAATAAGATGCCAGACCAAGCCAGATAATCGTGTATCCTCATCTGTCTTCCTGCATGACTTGTGTTCATCAACAAAATCATCAACAAATTGTGATTAAAGTGTTTATATTGCAGTTTTCTCATTGGGTGGGATTGGATGGAGTGAGGCTTTGTGCAGTAAACTGTTCACGCTGCCGTTGCCTTAGACGCCTGTTTTGGTTGTAATATTTTTTTTTCTCCATTAAATACACAAATAAAAAACTTCAGTGCAAAAAAAAAAAAAAGAAGATCATTCCACTTCTCGGCTCTATCATCACATTCAGGAGAGGCTGACAGGATGAGCTGTTTTCTCTGCTAATGCTCCTCCACTAACGTTATTTTATTTTATGAGCACTTTTATGAGACGTAGGCTTAACAGGCAGTGAAAAGAGAAGCGCGCTTCTGTGGCAGTGTTCAAGTAGTTAAGTACTCGGAAAGTTGAGAATATCATTTTCATTTTAAAACTGCGCAACTCTCAGCGTTGTACTTCAGCTCTGCATCGGCCGGATTCAGGATTTTTTTTTTGCAATAAACCTTGACTAATGTGTGATCACAGGTTTCCGTGTTCCAGTTAAGCTGGCCAAAACTGACCACCCTTTCCGGCTGACTGATGTTTCCAACAGCACTGTTTTTGATTAGCAGCACTTCTGTGTGTTAAATGTCAAACAGCTTTCTCCATTATTTCTTTGCGTTTTCTATCACACACAGAAATGAAAAGTCTCTGAATAAAAATAGATGGAAATGCCGATCACAAGTAATTAAAGTGAGATCTAGCTTGCAGTATTGTCCCTTGGTCTTTTGTTTTATTCAGCATCAGTGAATCTGACACATTGGGAGCACCCTGGGATCTGTTGCCCCTTGACCAAGCACAGAATGTCGGCTGTAGTTAGTTGTTGGCTTGTCAGCCAAAATATTATTGCTCCGAGCAAGACTATGAAATTAGCCTCAGCACAAACCAATCGCCACTGAATAGCAAAGAAACATGAGACGCAGCAATGCCCCATGAGGATTTGTGTTATAAAAAAAAGCACAGGTCTCTTCACATGAGTAACACCGGATGAAAAATAGCAGAGGAAGTGGTTAGATTCCAGTCACAGTTCGCCCTCAGACAAAAATTTGTATTTCAAAGTGTTGTTTTTCTCCCCAGGCGAAAGTTCTCAGCCGCAACCAACGGTACCTGTGAGGAGGAGCTGACCGAGAAAGTGGGAGCCTGGGATTTTGTGGAGCCTTCGCAGAGGTCGTACTGTAGCTGCTCGAGGTCAGTCACTTTCCTGTGTGCAGGCATTGCTCATGTGGAATGCGAGTTCGGAGACATGTCCAGGTTACACAGAGCCTGTGTGGAGCTCTGAGCGCAGGCGCACAGGGCCACAGTCAGCAAATTACATGATAAATTATTATACTTCATATTTTATATTTTTATTTATCACTTTCTGTAAAAGTGACAGCCACGCCACGGCAGCAACCTCATGCTGCCCTTTGCTGGGTTTCTGTGTGTGAGACATTTTTATTCCTGCACTGATGGGGATAATTTAAAGGGAGAAAGAATAAATTAACCCCGAACAGAGCACTTAAAGGAAACTGTGGTAGTAAAAAGAGCATGTGTTGCATGTTAACAACCATGAGCTCAGAACATGTTGAATTCATTAGTCTGTGCGTGTGTGTGCTGAAATAACTCCGCAACTCTTGCAACATGGGTCCATGATATGCGGGACGTTAAGTTGTCCTGTGTGACTCAACAGTACATGGAAGAAGCTTGACAGGTACTCACTACTGAGTAGGGGCGTACTTGTCTCTCCTCTGCTGTGTACTGTAGCTATAGTTGGACTCAGTTGTGTTGTACCCGGGTGATTACTGCACATTGCACTACAGTTGCGACCGATATCTATAGGTAATGTATCTTGCGCCCTCTGCAAAGTCCCTGTATCACAACTTTGTGATGTTGTGTACACCTTGTACAGTCGTGGGCCACTTCTTAACAATCGAATCTAAATCCCTGGAAACACTGGCCCAGGGAGGGGGAGAGCAAAGTGGAATGGGCCAGTCAGCTGGAGCACGTTCATTTGTTGGAAGCCACCCAGCGCTTTGGTGACACAGAAACAGGGACGCTCCTCTCTTTGCCAGATTTGATGGCCATTAGCTTTGTTCAAGAGGTGGAAGCCTTCCATGTCTCTGCTTAGTTAGACATCTAATAGTCAGGACATGTGCGCACCCCAGCCATTACAAAGGCACAGCTTCTTCAACAGTTCCCTCATTTGTATCCAAACAGTCGGCTGAGTGCTGAGCACCCAACACAGGGAGGCTTAAGAAACGCTGTGGCTGACTTGGAATTTTCAGTGTAGTGAGCCCAGGTTGGCTGTCAGCAGCGTGGATTGATACAGAACGGGCCAGCGTCACCTATTTTCTACTTTCATTGTTCTAAAATTACCGTTCTTGCGAGTTTGTCAGATACAATGGCAAGCTGTGGAAACGGGTTTGTTTATAGAAGACTAGTTCGACTTATGTTAAATTATGTGTTGGGTGTGTTGATGACTTTTCTAACATGACCTATGCAAAAATAAAAAAAATAAAACCCCTACGCAACAATACAAAATCAGAATTGTATTGTCAGACACAGTTGACCTTTATTTTGGATATTGCACATGGCAATATTGCGATTTCAGTTAAATTTCCATTAATTGTCTGGGTAGCCTGGGTGTGTATTATGATTTGAAAGGTTATCTCTGACTCTGCTGTCATTTAACATTGTCTCTCCGTATTTCCCTGCAGATATAAATCGGTGAAGCAGCGAACAGGGAGCACCCCAGGCCAAGCTCAGTCAGCAGGTCAGCCTTCCCAGCCTCCCACCAAGCACAAAGCTGGAGGAGAGAAGCCCGAGAAAGGTGACAAGCAGCAGAAAAGACCTCAGACCCCCTTCCATCATCGCAGCCTGACCAGCGACGAGACCTCGCTAGAGACCGAAACATCCGCAGGGCAAAGGTTGGCAATGAGGAGCCAGGATGGAGGAAGGTTTCCTAGTATTCGCTCTGCAGATGTGTCGGGCATCCAAAAAGGCCACCAGCTTCACGGTGGGGGGGGCAGCGCGGGACCATCAGAACAGACCAACTCCCCCCAACCCCCACCTCTTAGCCCCCATCCCTGCGAGCGCAGCGAGGAATCGGGGGAGGGCATGAAGAACCCTTCAACCCCCAACAGCCAACACTTTTACCAGCCACCGCCGGAGCCTTGTCTAGTCAGGGTGAAGGGCAGCGGCGAGGAGCTCGGAGGTTCAGAGGGTCTGAACCAGCACTTCCACTCGCACCAACCCCACTCTGGAGCGTACTCCGACCCTCCTGAGCCCACAGTGTACGTGGGAGCGGCGGTCAACCTGGAGGAGGACGGCTCCCACGCTCCATGGCGGTTATTCAACCTACCACGCAGGAAAGAAGCCGAGGTGCCCACGCCACTGCTGCCGGGGGACAAGCTGAGGGACGAGGCGTCGGCGTCGCAGGACAACCTGGTGTCAGTCACAGAGTGAGTGACATTAGCCGGCTCATATTTTCCCTCCCTATTACAGAGAGTCCCTGGGGCCACTTTGCAGCACTTTCTCTCTCCCAGAAAAACTGTTTGGAGAGTGTAATGACGCAAAACCCACCGTGTTGCTCTTTCTCCTTCTATCTCTCTCTTAATTCCCCCCAACTCGTTCCGCCCCTCGTCCCTCAGCTGCAGAATATTCAGTGTAGTGCCAAAACGCACACAGCATGTTAATCTCTCGCTATGCGCCCTCTTGACAGCATACATTTCAAATGTGCAGGGCCAGCACTTCTCATTTATCCCAACACAGAAACGCACAAATAAGTAAACATGGGAGCTAGGAGACAGGCAGAGTAATGGAAGAGTTCTGCTGTTGAGACACTGGCTGCTGGCCATCGGTTTGGCAGGTGCTGAAGAGAGACCTGCACCAAAGTGACGCCGGTAGCAGATCACAGATTGACAGAATAAGGGCAGTGAGGGCTGTCCAATATAGAGACACACGGGGAGACCAGTGGGCCGCAGGGTGACCGTACTGGGAGCTATCATCAAGGTTATGGAATCCCAAGATGCCAGTCACTTGTATGGACAGTTCTAGTGAGCTGTAATCCCCATGGCCACAGCTATGGAATGGCTTCTAATCTTTGGCCCAGGCCACTGCACTCCATCACCTCACATCAGAGCCGGACAGGCATGACGAGAGGACAGAAGTACAGAGAAATGTAGGAGGCAGCGAAGGGAAGAGATAACACATAAGCTGGGTCAGTCCCTCCTCTCGCCCTGTGCAGCCAGCGGTTCTCCTCTTTTCCCTCCCTCCATGCTCTTTCCTCTGCAAGGAACAAGAGGGGCACAGTCATAGCGACATAAAACAGATTTTGATGAGACGTGTCACAGCAACAGGTGATAAACGCGTCTGCGAGATTTTGAGCAGTCAGTGCAGCCGTCACCATGTTTCCATCAATCTGCCCCGAGACGAGATTGTCTGACAGCGAACGTGATGCATCAGTTGTGTTGCACGAAAGCTGTCAGATTTGTTTTTGTTTTTGTATCTGCGCGATCGCTGCCATTTCTGCTAGTGCAGATAACACAGCAAGCATCACATATATAATGACATATATAATATCAGGCAGCATTGGCTCCCTAATCTAATTCTACATTATTCTGATCTTTCTCATTAGGATCATGTCCACATCCAAATGGCCACTGAAGGTGTCAGAGGAGCGTGTTCAGATGTACCGAGCCAGGAGAAACCAGTACTTATCTGCTGCCATAACCGATGGCGATCACGAGCCGGAGGTGGACCCCTATGCCTTCGAGGAGGGTGACGTCAAGTTCACATTCTCCAACAAGAAGGACAAGGCAGGCGGAGAGCGCGAGCCTGGCAAGAAACACAAGGTAAGAGGAGCCCCCCCCCCCAACGTTGCTCAGTTGCCTACTACACACAAGAGAAAATGTGCAGGCATACTACAGATATTATATTTCGTCCTCTGTGCATTATTAAGGAACGGTATCTAACGCAGATGAATAACAAACACTTCAGGGCATCGGAGTAACTTCACCACTGGTAACACTGGTCATATCAACTTTCCCAGTTGGGCGCATAAGCACATAATTTGGCCACGCCCATCTCCGTTCAGGGATTACCCTCGTCTAATCGCTACAGGTGAGGAAGGGGTCAGTGCTTTAAGGTCATGCCTCGGCCTCTGCGGAGTTTGGTTCTTATTCTTGGTGTGAGACTTCAACTCTAAACTGTGTTGACCTGCTAACAAGTTAAGAGTTGACCCTAGAATGCTCACCGAATATAGACTCTCCCTCGTACCACAGGCAAAGGTACTGCATCAGCTATTGAAGCTCAAGCGATCGCTCTTTCTTCCTCAGTGGCTCTGTTGGTTTCCCCCTGCCTACACCTGCACTCTCCCTGCAGCGTGCACGCTCATCTGCGGTTGTGCCTTAGTCAGAACTGCTTGGATCTGGGGCACAGTGCCAGCAGGAGGAGTGCAGGTGAAGCAGAGTGAGTCGGTAAAGAAAAGTGGTGTCAGCCACGAAAGGCTAAAAACTGCTCCAAACATTCCGAGTCATCATCATCATTATGCAGCACTGTGAAATTCCAACTCATAAAGAACGTGCAAGAATGTTTCTAAGATTTATCGTCAAGGTAATTTACACTTACATTATTCATGCACTTATCTGTATAAACATAACCTCACTCTTTCACAGCATCTTTATCAATGTTCCACACCGATGCCTCACAGTGCAGCTACATGTGTTCCCTAACTGCCTGGTTCTTTAATTGCACTTATAATGATTATACATTTGTTGTGCCTGTGTGACCTTTTACTCTGATCTTGAAAGAAAATCTTTACACTTTACACTTACAGCCATTTAATGATAGATTATCACACCAGTTTTAATCCCCAGGACGCAATTAACTCCAATGAATGTATCATCACAAGGAAACAGCTGTTTGCTCTGGAGGGAATTAAAAAAAAAAAAAAAAACACGGTGACGATATATCATGGTCACCTGATGATTATGTGCTGAGACATTTAAACACAAGAAGTTCCAATAGTGTCATGTCTCTGTAACTTTAATTTTGACTTTTCTTTTGTTTATGCTGTCTCTCACAGTCCTCCAAATGTATGGAAATGAAATACAGACACACTGTAGTTAGCTAACCTGACAGAAATGCCATACAGAACCTTTATTAAAGTCCTCCGCTCTGCTTAAATCTGAGCCACGCCCCAGTGCCTTTTCCAAGTTGGCTGCTCTCAGTCTGGTTTGCAGCCACACCCCACTGCATGTAATGCAAAAAAGATTGAGGGGATCCATATCTTCTTCGCTGGTTACCCAGGGTGAAATCAGGACAAGAGGGCTCCCCTCCAAGATCAGGGAACAAGCAAGGTAGAAAACAAGCTGTCAGCCTCCACAGCACTAAACACAACAGTGTGACCGCTTTCCGCGTACATCTGCATTCACTGCCCAAAACTAAATGAGCAGGAAGCCCTTGATCCCCTTTGTTACATGAAGCCAGAGGAACACCAAGCAGTCAGCTTGTCCTCCCACTGTATTCAACAGGGTGTCGGCTCTGCCTCCAGACGGGGGCCACCTGTTAACCGTGGGTTGCCCCCATCGCGCCAATGCGTTTGTGTGGGTGTGTGTGTCTCGGTATGAGTGTTCATAGGGGGCTTCACGGAGCCTGGAGTCGAACCACAGCAACAAAACTGACTCACTGAACCACTGAGCTGAAAAACTGCACTCAAATATTTTCCTCCCTTCTGTCTGGCGAAGACCTCGCTGCACGCCTCCGGTCTGTGTCGGGATGTAAGGATGAAGGCAGCTCTCAGTGGAGTGGAGAGTCCCCAAAGAGCAGCCTGTGCAGTGGAGCCCTACCACTGTCTGTCTGCAATAAGTGTGTGGGTGTGTGTGTGTGTGCGCGCACACCATGGACATGTGGATTCCCTTGGTGTGTTTGAGCGATTTTTCTCAAGAAAGCTTGTCATCCTTTCTTCCAAGGACAATCATCTGATCGCCATACCATTGCACACAACCGGTGCAGTATATATTTAGTTTGAGGTACATGCATGAAAAGTGGTGATGATTTCAGGCAGGCAGCCCTGGAGAGGAAGAAGCCCCCCGTGCATTATGTAAAGACACCATACACACTTCTCCAACCAAGGCCAGGTTATTGATAAGGGTTAAGGCCTCATTACCGCGTATAGATTGCGGCCTTGGTGCAGCTGTTGTGCTGTGCTCTAGATCGGCCCTTTAAGGGAGACGGATTAAATCCTGAGTTACACGGAGAAAAGCCCTGGAGCGCAATGAAATCAATGACCAAAACATAACATTCCTGTTCCCCAGCTACAGCTGCTAAGAACATAGTGTACACAACTTGTCATAAGAGCTCAAAGACACACACACACACACACACACACACACACACACACACACACACACACACACACACACACACACACACACACACACACACATACATGTACAGAAGGTCAGCCCATCCAGATATTGATGTCTGGGTGGGAGTGTAAGAGGCCATTCCTTGGATCATGATTTCACAGTGATCCACACTGGAAATCTCATTTGCTACAGCAGAAGGAGTTTTTTCTTTTATTGTGTATTTTGGTCCAATTTGATCTTCATCATGCTGTTATTTCTTTAATCTTGTTTTTTTTTTCTTCTGTTTTGTTCAGAGGTTCTGTTGTTTACTTTATGTAGGTCTGTATTCTTAATCACATTTAATCCTAAGAAGATTTTAACACAATTAAACAGGTTATATATACGGCTCTTATTAATATGCTGAAAAGCTTTTAATAAACAGCTTATCTGTCTGGATTGAGCGATGTTTATTGAGCTGGTTGATAAATGATTCTGGTTGCATTCATTCAGTCTGCGGTGTCTTCCTTCCTTCTGACCTTCTCATTCTTGTCCTCTCTTTTCTTTTCTCCCTCAGGGTGAAGATGGAGGGTCAGGTCCAGCAGACGGTAAGGAGTCCACTCACTTCACAGCTGCTGCTTAAGTTTATTTTTCCTCAGTGACTTCACTGCTATTACAGAAACACACAGCATCCCACTCTCAGAGAATGTAGACAGTGATGTCAAAGTACCAAAGACGCATAATACTGAATGCATTTATTTTCTTCATAATAAAACTTTATCTTTCAGTTAGTTATCATTTCAACAGAATTGTCATAACACAGGGATTTTAATTTATCTTCAGTTGCCATTGAATCCAGTGACAAAGTTCATTAGCATTAACAATCAAAGCAGGAATCCACTTATATGCACATGCAGAGTTGGATGTGTGATCCGTTGTATATGTATGTGTTGATAGATGCTCAGCGGGCGGCCGCTCACAACCGCATAGCTCCCACCAGCCTCATCCACGAGACAGACCTGGTGGTGTCCATCAACGACCTGGACAACCTTTTCAACTCGGACGAAGACGAACTGGCGGTGAGCAGAGACCTTGGCTCACGCAGCCGCCACTATTTCATTGCGCAGGGCAGCCTGGCACTGAGTGTGTGCATTTGCGAGTGTGACAGTGTGTTTGTTTGTTTTTGTACGTGTGTGGACTCTCACTGGCATTCATGTGCCAGAGCCGTCTCCGCTCTGTCCATCATTTGCTGACAACTCTCACAGCGGCTCCTTCAACAAGATGTTGTATGTTGTACCGACTCGCAGGCCCCCACGGGTGTTAGAAATGTAACAGGAGTAAATCCAGAGCAGTGTTATTAACGCTGACATTTGCCGTTACCAAAAGTTGTCAGGTGCTATAAAATGTCCTTTTTTTTTGTTCACAGCCTGGTTCTCGGCGACCAGTGAATGGAACTGACGACAAATTTGGCAACAAGGAACCAAAGGCATCCACCCTGGACCCTGTGTCCTGCATCAGTATGTATCTCGACACTCATGTCAACTCCTTCAATCCAGCTAATAAAATTAAGGCTTTTAACAGGCAAACATCACCGGTGCTCACGTTAAGGCCTTTCCACCTCAGTGGTGAGGAATGTGGCTGTAACTTGACAGTGCTTCAGTGTTCTCATGAAAGTTTGAATCATTGGTGTTTGTTGTTTTGAGCACAGCTAAACAGTCCTTTCTCTGGTTTTATTATGTCGACCTGAGGGACACTAATGTAAGAGTAAAGAAACAATTGAATCATATATATATATATTTTTTTTTTTACTATTTCAGTTTGTTGCTTCTCTTTTTAGTCAAACTGATGACTTATAAATATGAATGAGTATGCTGGGGAAAGTTTCAGAAAGGGTTTCTTTATTTAAACAAAAGCCGTTTAAAAAGAACGCTCTCCTGCTCTTGAATGCATCGTTCAGCTGTAAATTCTTAGTAATATAATGGTCGTGAACATGCAGAGGCAATGGTGACAAACCATCCTTTCACCAGTTGTGGGTTAGAGGCCCGTTGGACTCCAAGTGTGTCTAATAGGTTTTCAGCTGTGGATCTTGGTAGCTGCCTGTAACAACAACTGTTTGTCATATTTGGCTGCAGAACAATGGAACATTCATCAGAGAGCATGTTGGCAATAGTTTAGTAATAAACTTATTCTCCTCACATGGTAGAATCACCAGCATCATGTACTTAATTAAGAAACGGCTTCGGTTTGTGTCAGATTTAGGGTAATTACAATTGTGGGAAGGCAATTTAATTAAATGTATCTTATTAGCATGTGCGGTGTGAGTATAAGCTGTAAACCAGAGGCAGCAGTGTTGAATTAGATTTTAACATTCCTTTACTCTGGAAAAAAACACATTGTTATCCTGATCCCACATTTCATTCTAATTTTGTTCCTCTCTCTTCCTAGGCTCAGCAGACCTGCACCAGATGTTCCCCACGCCTCCGTCGCTGGAGCAGCACATTATGGGCTACTCACCCATGAACATGTGCAGCAAGGAGTACGGCAGCATGGATCCCAACCAGGGCATGACCTCATTGGACGGCACCTCATCGCTTGGGGGCCACTTTAAGATCGAGGTGGAGGAAAGCTTCTGCAGCCCCAAGCCGTCTGAGATCAAGGTGGGTCCGGGTTAAATCCGTCGGGTTTCGTAGCGGTGTCTATTACAACTGGCTGAACCAACAGGTGGCTGTTATTGCCAGAACCACCAGATGTCATAAGCCGAGCCATTTTCAGACTGGCCGTATGAGCTGTGCTTCAGATCCGTAATCCAGGGCTCATTCCACATGTCAACAAGCATCTCCCCAGCTGAAGAGCCTGGAGTCCTGCAGGGCGTGGAACTAATGGCTAATCCATAAAAGAGTCATGCATATATTTATGTAAGTTCACGGTTGCAGGGACAGTTAAACATTATTATGAGGACATTTCTTTCTCTGGAGAAATTAGAAACAAAACGCGTAAGTCAATTTATATTAATCGCAGTCAGCTTTTCAGGATTTGCTACAACGTCACCTTTGACCTATTCACGTCTTCTACACTTCCTGTGAGTACGGACGGCGAACTTGCGAGAACCTCTAAGTGGATCACATGCGCTCAGTGATGGCCACTGGCGCTTGATGCGCTGCCGGAAAAAGGGTCTGAAGAAAAACATTGACAGCTGCAGGAGCACAGCTGCTATAACAATTGACAGAGGCGTCTCTGAGAACACAACTCCACCGAAACAGGAGGACGAGGAGGCTGTAACCCATCTGATGTGAGGGACTCAACATGTTTTTCCTCACAGGTGATGTCGGCCCACTGGTCTTATGTAAACGGGTCCAAAACTGATGACACGTACAGGGTCAGGTCCAATATAGAGCTGTGTGGGTGCAAGCAGGTGCCATTTATTTCAAGAGAATGGATCTTTGCTGGTCTCTGGAAGTGTTGCTCAAATGTTTTTAGAACCACTGAAATGGTTAAAGAGACAGTTTATTCATGTCATTAGTTGAGACATTTTTCCACTTTGCTCAGTCTGACTTTCTGTTCCCCATTCAGGACTATTCATTCGTGTACAAGCCAGAGCTGTGTCAGGCGTTCGTCGGCTGCTCCATGTTCGCTCCTCTGAAGGCATTGCCCAGCCAGTGTCTTCCACCCATCAAAATACCGGAGGACTGCATCTACCGACCAAGCTGGACCATGGGCAGGGAGATGACCTTCCTCAACAAGGACAGGTACGACAGCTCTGAATTTCAAAAACGCCTTATTACTTATCATAGCGATGTGGGCAGAAGGTTACTGAGCCATTGTAATTTACATTTGGAGGAGACACGCCAAGGCTGTGCTGGGCTGGTTTGCCTTTTTGTGTGCACAGGAGCATATACTCATCCTCTGCTCTCTTTCTGTCCACACTACCACCCTCTGTCTCTCCACGGACACCTCTCCCCCCTCCCTTGGCGTGCAGCTCAATTCTATCCATGCGTGGCTGCTGCAGGCGCTGCAGGGAAATTAGTTTAAGATGCATTCTCGGATGAGGATTATCACTGGAGTGCTGAGATGCTCCCCCACAGCGGCTCGATGCCACCTCGCTGCTCATAGCTGCTTGGAGTCTCTAGGAATGCCTGTCACTGATTTCTTAACCATACATTTGGGGATTTCAATACCTGACTATTGTTTATTGACTTATTTGTTTTTCAACATTTTATGGACTAAATTTTTATCATACCCTTGTGTTCAGTGTTTTTGTTGATGCAGAGGTGTGAAATCTTGCAGGTGCACTAGACTTACATATTAGAAGTACTTCACTTAAATTACGTGTGGAGCAGAAAATATCATGACATTATATAATTGCTTCTAATAATCACGGGGCAAATTCAAACTCTGGTGAAGGTATGAGAGGTGTCTGGCTATTTTCCAAAAAGTCACTGGTAAAGATTTTATAATGTGCTTGCGTACACGTCTCTTCTCAAACGTGCCCTGGCTGCAGGAGGGAGAATTGCGCCGGGACTTCCTCCTAATGGGTCTTTGCCAGGAGTTGTTCCCCACATACAGCTAGGGACATCTTGTGCTCACCCCCCCCCCCTCTCACACACACACACACACACTCTCCCTGCTTCCTCACAGTTGCTTGCCAGCCCCAAAAATAAACCATACCTCAGAGGGACGCTTGGTGAAATGTTTATTGAATGTCTTTCTATCTCTCGCTCTGCTTCTGTACACTTCACCATTCTCCCTCCCCCTCAGTCTTCTTGTGTGCGGCCCACACTAAGTTCTTTTGTAGTTGAATGTCGTCGTAGCCTTCTGCCTTCAACGATGCTGCATATGCAGAAAGACGATGACTGTATATTGTTATTTTAAGCAATGTGCAGACACTTGTTGTTCTGCTTTAAAAGGATAAAATAATGATTATGCTCTAGTATAGGATGCCACAGTTATACATAGTTGTTCACCCAATCCTTTTTTTAATACTGTAATGAACATGAGAACTTACTGTTGTTGACACTGGAACTTAAGAAACAGTTTGTTTTACTGAACGTCTTCTAATATTCCAGACCGTCGGCTCACCCTATATTTTTCTTCTTTTTTTATTTCCTCGTCCTTGACACACATACCTCAACACCTTCTTTTGGTTGGAGTTTCTTTTCTAATTATCGGCCCTAAATCTCTGTGCCCTCAGTAACATCCCCAGTGTCGGCAGCGCCATGGACCAGGACTACACCCAGACCTACACTCCTCAGACCCACACGCCCTTCATGTCGAACAGCGCTCCACCAAGTAACAGTGGTGCCGGCATCCTGCCTTCACCTGCCACACCGCGTTTCTCTGCCCCCACCCCGCGCACGCCACGCACTCCACGCACTCCTCGCGGTCCCTCCAGCGTCCAGGGCTCGCTCAAGTACGAGAACTCGGACCTTTACTCACCAGCGTCCACCCCCTCCACCTGCCGGCCGCTGAACTCAGTGGAGCCGGCCACAGTACCCTCCATCCCCGAGGCCCACAGCCTCTACGTCAACCTCATCCTCTCCGAGTCGGTCATGAACCTCTTCAAGGACTGCAACTTCGACAGCTGCTGCATCTGTGTGTGCAACATGAACATAAAAGGAGCCGATGTGGGCGTTTATCTGAGCGACCCCATTGGCGAGGCCCAGGAACCCTGCAGCTGCGGCTTCAGCGCTGTGGTTAACCGACGCTACGGCAACGGCTCAGGTCTCTTCCTCGAGGACGAGCTGGATATCATCGGCCGCGGCTCAGATGTCAGCAGAGAGGCAGAGAAACGCTTTGAGGAGCTGCGGCTCTCCTCGCTGGAGAGAACTGGATTTGGGAGGTGCGACCGCGTCCCAGACGATCTGATTCTCCTCCTGCAAGACCAGTGCACCAACCCCTTTTCACCCATATCAATTCTGGAGCATGAAATCGTGACACGAGGGCCAAGCGGGGCCCCTGTACCGCCCTGTGTGAGGGTGGAGGAGCGAGACTACCACAGCGACTGCTACATGGCCCTGGAGCACGGAAGGCAGTTCATGGACAACATGTCAGGTGGGAAAGTGGATGAGGCGCTGGTCAAGAGCACCTGTCTGCACCACTGGGGCAAACAAAATGGTGAGATTTAAAATTCTGATTGATTCCCAGGGGAAAAACAAAATGTTTTGTTTTCATTCATTGAAACTTATGTTTTCCCCCTTTTTCTTGTCCGTTCTCCAGCAGTGGACGTGAGCACTCTTTGCTCTCAGGATGTGTTGCGGGTGCTGATGTCCCTCCAGCCTGTGCTCCAGGATGCAATCCAGAAGAAGAGGACGGTGCGGTCGTGGGGGGTTCAGGGTCCTCTTACCTGGCAGCAGTTCCACAAGATGGCTGGACGGGGCTCTTACGGTAAAACTGAGAACACGCTGGGGAAGATTATCTGCTTTAAATGCCTTGTGACAGTCCAGCGCAGCTGCACTAGAATAAATCCAGTATCAGTGAGTCTGACAAAAGCACATCATATTTGTCTGTTTTCTAAGAAGATTACCACGATATCAGCAGTGATGGCTGGTGTTAGTTTGTGTGACATTTTCTGATGTGTGTGTCTTGAGGAAGAAAAAGCCTGGATGTTGTCAGATCAATAGGCAGCAGGGTCCCTCTGCTGTGGTCCAGATGTCAGTGCTGCTGGGAGGAGCTGTCACATTGTTGTGACCTCACTTTCTGATGCACAGTGGAGGGACGAGGATGGAAGGGAGGGGGGTCTGACACCTTACCTGTTAACACCACTGACATCCCTGCTCTTTCTGTCTTCACTCTGCCTGCCTCCTTCCTCCCTTTGTTTCCCTTTTCCTCCTCCTCCTCCTCCTTCCAATCTTGTCCCACAGGCACAGACGAGTCCCCAGAGCCCCTTCCCATCCCCACCTTCCTGGTGGGTTATGAGTATGACTTTGTGGTACTGTCTCCGTTTGGTCTGCCCTACTGGGAGAAACTGTTGTTGGATCCCTTTGGCTCCCAGCGGGATGTCGGGTACCTGGTGGTTTGCCCCGACAACGAGGCCCTGCTGAGCGGCGCGAAGAGCTTCTTCCGAGACCTCACAGCTGTCTACGAGGTAAAGAGTGCAAACCTGCCACCGATATAACACTACTTTGTTTGTGTCCAAATATTGAGCCGCCTTCATTTCTTTACCACTCAGCCTCTATCTCTGTTTGTCCACAGTCGTGTCGACTCGGCCAGCACCGGCCCATATCCAAAGGCTACCCTGATGGCATTGTCCTCGTCGGCGGCAGCGGAGCAAAGAGCCTCGTGGATCAGCCAGTGAGCGACTGGTTCCTCAAGGCTGCCAGCGGCAACAGCGACGCCTTCACTAAACTCAAACTCTATGCACAAGTGTGCCGCCACAACCTCGGTACGTACCATTTCCAGCCTGCGAGGGAACTGCGGCAGTCTCAGGTTCTTCTGTTGCTCAGTGCTCGCTTTATTCAGCCTTTTGTTGCTGACTTTCCACCTCTAACACCACTTGGGTTTGTCATTATAAAAAGGCGCCTTGACTGCATGAAAGAGCGCAGATCTGAGAAAGCGAAAGCAGTGTAGGAGGAGGTCAAGCTGAAGTGGAGTTAGCCGAGTATTTTCTTTTCTCCTGGAGTGTTTCATGTTAATAATAAAGATCTAATGTTTGGTGTGTTTTCCCCCTTCAGCTCCATACCTCGCTTCACAGCCATTGGACAGTTCCCTCCTCACACAGCCCAGCCCCACCCACTCATCCAGCCAGTCATCTTCCACGCCCATGTCCAGCTCTGCCTCCAGCTCTTTGGGCCAGCATGGCTCTATGAACACTGCGGGATCCTCGGTTTCCAACAACAACAACAGCAGCAGTAGCAACAACACTGGGACTGCATCATCCAACAGCCTGGTGACATCCTCAGGCCAGGCTGGCAGCGGAATGCCGTCTGCCAAGCCCAACTCATATCCCCCATTTGGGACCATGGGCAGTCAGGGCCAAGGAGGTGGCCCCCAGAGTGGACAGCTGGGACAGCAGGCTGGTACCCAGAACACTGGCACCTCGGGGGACCACTCCAGCAGCCAAGCCCAGGGACCCGCAGAGCCCCCTGAAAGGTATTGATGAACCATGAGCCTGGTTTATTAAGTGACCTCTATCATATTAAGCTTTAAGCTGTTAAATATTTGAATATACGCTTGAAGCCTTTCATTCGTCTCAAACATTTTTAACATCGTGTTTGTGGTCTGGTGCTTTCCCCAGCACTTTGGAACGAGAGAAGGTCGGCGTGCCAACGGACGGGGAGTCCCACGCCATCACGTATCCACCTGCCATCGTTGTTTACATCGTGGACCCCTTCAGCTACGAGGAGGCAGAGGGTGGCCCGGGCCCGGTGCCCGTCCACTCCAGTGTGTGGACACTGGGTTTGCTGCGCTGCTATCTTGAGATGCTTCAGTTCCTGCCCGCACACGTCCGCAATTCCATCTCTGTACAGGCGAGTGGCGTTCCAGTGCCACTGCTGATAGTGTTGTACCAGATATTACAGTGTTTAACAACATGTGTTTTTCTTTTTCTTTCCCCAGATCATCCCCTGCCAGTACCTGCTTCAGCCAGTACGAGGCGAAGACCGCCATATCTACGCCCAGCACCTCAAGTCTCTCGCCTTCTCTGTGTTCGCTCAGTGCAGACGGCCGCTGCCCATCTCAACCAATGTCAAGTCTTTGACAGGCTTCGGCCCCGGCCTGGCCATTGACACTGCACTGAGGAGTCCAGAGGTAAAAGCTTTAATGATATAATCTCTATGTAAAAGCAGAAACAGTTGTTTAGCCAGCATGCTCTTGCCGTTCAGCTCAGTGGCTGCTCCCAGATGGGGTTGTGTGTAAGCATCAGCATGCCAGTGTTGTCTTCTGATCGATAGGCAAGCAAACGGAGGGTGACACATCGGACCGAGCAGCAGCCTTTTCAAAGCGTTTTGCTCTTCAGCCAGACATGAGACTGACCTGAAACGGCAAAGCCTTCTGCCCCGGCTGTGTTCACTCTGCCAGTGAGGAGAAAGAAGCCAGTGAGATTTAAAGGTTTTAGGCCTAAACATCCACATGTTTTTTCTTCTGGAACAGAACCGGGGGAACTTGTAACCCTGTACAACTGGAGTTTTCTTTCCATTATCTGCTTGGCCAGCTCCCCGAGACCTCCATAATGGGATCCTGACTCCAGGTTTAGACAAAGGGGCGCTTTAGATCAGGACCTAATTCAGTTGACTTCCTTCCTTTCAGCCAGCGCTACCATGTCGCTCTAACACGCCAGCGATCCCAGCCCTGCTGGAGGAACTGGGACATGAATGGGACAATGGGTGTGACACCAGGGTCGCTTTCCGTTGCTCGGAATCTGGAATTGGGATTGAAAGAGAACTTCCTGACTTCTCTGAAATCCAGTAGCCAATCACATGTGCTGGAAGTAAACAAATCTGTAGCCTGTAAATGTTTGTACCATCCATTTGTTTTTAAGGGCTGAACATTAATCATTTCATCTTCACCTCTCCCAAACTGCAGAGACCGGAGTGTCCCCGTCTGTATACACCTCCATTCATCTTGGCACCGGTGAAGGACAAGCAGACGGAGCTCGGGGAGACATTTGGAGAGGCATCGCAAAAATACAACGTGCTGTTTGTAGGATACTGTCTGTCCCACGACCAACGCTGGCTCCTGGCCACGTGCACTGACCTGTATGGGGAACTGCTGGAGACCTGCATCATCAACACTGATCTACCAAACAGGTAGGACTGCACTATATTAAAACCCACTCACTGTCTTCTTTTGCTGTGTGCATCCATATGAAACCTAACTTTTATTGTCTTAAGCTGAGGTACATCAGGAATCTAACCCATGTATTAATAACAAAAACAGACAAGTAAGCTGCTGTCAGACCTCTTGTCTGACACTTTAGCCCTTCATTCGGCTAAAGGGGCAGCCTGGTGTTGTTCTCCGCGCTCTCTGGTTCAAATGTCTCTGTGAATATCACACACTCAGTCACAGCTGGGCAACAAGTGCATAACGCCTCACAAAAGGTGCAGCTTCTATTCTATTCGAAATGTGCCGGCTTGCGCTTGACGGTAAAACTGTGTCACGCTGGCTTTCAAAGGACACTCAGCTAAAATATAAATTAGAGCCGAGAGGAAAGGCACAGAACTGTCAGTCAAGCATTGTCTGCACGGGCCCACGCTGAGAGGAGGTTCACCTTCACCAACCTGAACAGCTCAGACGTATGATATCATCATCATCATCATGATTTGCTGTATAATATATTATATTATATATTTGAACACACCTCTGATTACTAGCTAAGCACTCTGTATTTACCTGTGACAGTGAATAGGGGGCTTTGACATCTGCATGTGTTTATGTGTGTCACAGGGCGCGGAGGAAAAAGGGCTCGGTGCGGCGGCTCGGCCTCCAGAAG
Organism: Pseudorhombus dupliciocellatus; assembly: GCA_016785235.1. NCBI lineage: Eukaryota > Metazoa > Chordata > Actinopteri > Pleuronectiformes > Paralichthyidae > Pseudorhombus > Pseudorhombus dupliciocellatus. Next base: position 806,824 of record JAFBJW010000112.1, read on the forward strand.
CTGTGGGACTGGTGCTTAGGATTGGTGCAGATGACATCACTCCCCTGGAGGGTGGTGATTGGCCGACTGGGCAGGATAGGGCATGGAGAGTTAAAAGGTGAGGAGCACCGTCATGGTTAAAAGCTTCTCCATGACATTTTAGTGTTTGCCACACCAGTTAATCAGTTTCTCTTTCCCCCGTGTGATGCTCCAGACTGGAGTATTCTGCTGAGCAGGAGGAACCTCCAGTCGCTAAGTCGCCGTCTCAAGGAAATGTGTCGAATGTGTGGCATCTCCGCCTCAGATACTCCCGGCATCCTCAGCGTGTGCCTGGTTGCCATGGAACCCCAGGGATCCTTTATCATTATGCCAGGTACAGAATGTGCACACTCGTGAAATTTTAAATACACTTGTCATCTTTTATTAATGTACATTTCTCATGTCAGATGCATTACTCTACACAGCAAGACAGTGCTGGTGTGCGCGTCAGTGTCATGACGAATAGCAGCGGCATATCCCCACACATGTCCCCTGCTTGTCCGGAGCAGATTGATGGCCGGGAAGATCGTGTACCTTTCCCTCATAAAGCGCCATCTCTCAGATTCCCATTGATCTCAATGCAGTGTGATGGAGAGCGTGATCAATGGGTTTATTTTGGGAAACGAGTGGGGGGATTGTCAGTGCATCATGGCAGGATTGGGTTGAGCGATGCTCGGCCGACGACCTCTCCTTCGTCAAAAGCTCTTCAAGCTGAAGAGACTAGAAAGGCTGTGTTAGCCACAGAAAGACAAACCTGTCCAACTATGACTGAGGGGGCTGTAGTTGACTGGAACACAGACATTTAAGAGCTTTAAAATGTGTTTAAAACAACACAATCATTTAACTGATAATAGAGTGTGTGTTGATGTTAGTGTTCATTCTTAATTTTCTTATTTCTATTTTTTACTTGGTGTTACCTCCTGCATGTTAAGAATCATATACTTTAGATCAGTGGCTTTTAAAAATATTTATAAATAAAAGTGCCACTGCAACTTGGGCTTTTATGGCCCATTGATTTCTCCTGCCTCCTTTTCCCGTTCGGCTGTGTCGGCATTTCTCTGCAGAAACGTCTGATAATCAACTGGTCTGAGCTTTCTGATGAATTCAGTTCCAGTGAGGCTTTCATTCTGAGTCTGTTTGTTAGGGTTTAAGTGATTTTTATCACTCATGGCTCAAACTGAGTTTTTTCTCAGTAGAACACGAATTCAAGGATTTTTTTTCCAACAGAAGATAAAATGATTGTGACAAGGATCCCTGTCTCGGTCCATTCTGCTCAGCCGCAGTGTTTATTGACCCGGCGCTCTCTCCTTCCCTTGTGCGTCCCATCAGACTCTGTGTCGACAGGCTCAGTGTTTGGCCGCAGCACCACCCTGAACATGCAGACATCGCAGCTGAGCACCCCACAGGACACCTCCTGCACCCACATCCTGGTCTTCCCCACCTCTGCCTTCGTCCAAGTGGCCAGCTCCAATTACACCAACATCGACACCAACATCGACATCCTCAACGCCACCACGGGTCAGCAGCTCTCCTCCATCAATCTCGTGGTCCTCTTCTGTTTCTTCTCCAGTCTGACTCAGGCTGTTTGCTGGGGCTTAAACAAACTCAATGATGTTTAAGCAAAATGCAGCAATTACCGAGGTTTCCCCCTCTGACCTGAACTGTTTGTCTCCAAACACTTCCTGTTTACTTTTCCAGTCTATAAAGAGTCTGGTTTAACAGTGTGTGCTTACATTCTTCTACAGCACCCTCAAGTGTCTTCACTTGTTTTCTCTGTACAAATGTGTGTTACCAGAAATATGAATCATGGTCCATACTCACTAAATAACTTACTGGCAGTTAAAACAAAGAAATTCTCTGATAACATGCAGATCGGAAAGAAGGGACATTGACTCATTGATAAATGTGTTGTCACTGTTCTCCACAGATGGGTCTGATGCTATGGGGATCATTGACCTGCTGGACCAGGAGAACGAGCTGGTGGACCCAGACATCATCAACATCTCGCCTACCACCTCGCCGGTACACTCTCCTGGCTCTCATTACCACCACGGTGGTGATGGCAGCAAGGTGAGACTTGCACGCCCGCAGCAACACCTCTAAGTGCTTGTGGTAAATAACAGAGACTGAGCTAAGCACGGGTTGCTGCCTTGTTTCCAGGGTCAGAGCACGGACCGCATGGAGTCTCATGAAGAGGTTCCTAATCTCCTGCAGCAGCCTTTGGCCCTCGGCTACTTTGTCTCCACGGCTAAAGCCGGCCCACTTCCTGACTGGTTCTGGTCAGCCTGTCCCCAAGCTCAGAACCAGTGTCCACTCTTCCTCAAGGTACCAGGATCCAGCCTCCCTCATCAATAATAGTATTATTATTTTTACATGTTGGTTTTGTTTTGAAAGAGCAGAGTGAACTAGTGAAGCAATTAGATGCTGGATGAGGACACATAAGGGATAAAAAGAGAAACAAATGAAATAAACTTTAACAAGGCAACTACAGTAAACAAATTAGTCTTCAGATACTCTCCTTTTATTACTTTTCCATTAAATTGCAGTTTAGATATAAACCTGTGCTGGTCCCTAATGGAAAATGGAAGAATTTTTAGACATCGTCATTAATCAACTGCATATCTGTTCCGTGGCATTTTTGTTGCTTATGTGACCCTCCATCAGAAGTGGTCTTGTGTTAATTGCCCCCTCAGGTGTAATTAAATGGCACATACAAAAAAAAATAGGCTTCACTGGCTTTGATTTGCAGCCATATCCCAACCTTCAGGACCAAGCCACGGCTCCTGCAACTGCTGTCACTCTGCCTCTAATAGAGCAGTGATTATTTAGATGAGATGTAATAAAAGGTTAATAACTTCATTGAGGTACTGAACCAGCTACTTGTGCCCACCTCCCCCAGGCCTCTTTGCACCTCCACGTGTCTTCAGTGCAATCAGATGAACTGCTGCACAGCAAACACTCCCACCCCCTCGACTCCAATCAGACCTCAGATGTTCTCAGGTAAACAACAGCGGAGCACGATCCAACACAGCTCATGCAGAAATGGTCTCAACTCAACGTAAATTATAAATGTTTTATTTTTAGCCTAGTTTCACTCAGTGTACTGGCAAACAATAATCATGAATTGCATAAGGTTTATACTTTTATTCGTGCTTTTATCTTGAGTCAATTTCTGCAGAGTAAATAACAATTTACAACAATATTTTCTTATGTCTGTATGAAATAATATTCATAGCCAAGTGTCGAAACCTCTCCACATGAGAAACTTTAAGTGCTTCCCTCTTTATTTGCTTTGACAGATATGTTCTGGAGCAGTACAACGCCCTCTCCTGGCTGACGTGTGACCCGGCCACGCAGGACCGACGATCGTGTCTGCCCATTCACTTTGTGGTGCTCAACCAGATGTACAACTTCATCATGAACATGTTGTAACCCACCGTCTGTTACCGGAGGGATGTAGGCCAAACATTTCACAGAAGAGGAAAGGTGCCAACTTTCGTCAGAGAGTTTCGTCACGACTGAAGAACCAGACCCGAGTACGGAGCTGGATCCTGCGCCGAGATGGGATCAGACGGCTGTTAAAAGCTGAGATGTTCCTGTCCCCCCCACGACTGTCAGGACAGTCCTGTCCCTGTGATTCAAAGACATGCACATAGAGACAAGGGAAAAAAGAAGAGGGGAACCCAGAAGTTGAATTGCAATTAATGAACGTGAGAGAATGACAGATTGGTTTTTATGGTATGTAGCATGGCAGCAGTCACTGGCCAGTCTGTATTGAAGAGACGAATCTATCTGTAAAGTTATTGGAAGAAAAGGGACATATTTGATTGAGGAAAAAACTAAAGAATGGATCTTTGGTTTTAAGACCTGAAATTCCTTTTTATTCCTTTGGATGAAATAGTATCCAAACGAAAGCCTGCATCCATTTTATTTATTGTTTTTAAATGTATGATTTGTCTTATTTCTTAACCTCTTTTATATATGAAATGGAGAAGGTTTATATCACCTTCCCCCTTTAAAGCAATTGGTCTAAGATATATGTAATCGTCTTAATTACAAAAACAACCAGGAAAAAAAAAAAACATAAAAATTCAACAAAGTCCCTGTAGGTTGCTTTTAGAGTATTATTTTTTGTAATGGAGACAGAATATTTGTATTGTCACAATGTACAGAAGAGTTACAGTGGAGACTTATGTTCATGCCTTTGAGCATGAAGGACTTACAGCAAAGCTGTAGCTACAGAGTTCTTGTACAGCAATGCACTTCACTGTGTTCAAATAAAGAGGTACATTGTTGTATATAGTATTTTATACCACACATTTAGACACAAAAACCAAACGGCAATATATATAAATAATTATATATGAATGCCATGCCAGCAGTTGGTGGTGTGGCTTCTGTTTTAGGAATAAAGTTCGTCAACTTATTTTCCAGTGCTTGTGTCTGTTGCTTTGGGGAAGGGGACTGTGAAGTGCAGTTGGACAAGGACACCGATAGAGGAGTGGTCCAACTGTTGGCTGCTCCTGGAAGAAGGTGACCTCAGGTTTCATTGTGTTTACGGTTATAAATGAGAAGAAAAGAGCAGTTGTTTTAATGTCGGATGTGCAGGGACCTCTATAGCCCAGCTTTAGTTTACTGTACCTCTCCTTACTTTGGTTCATGTTTCTGTCAAGAGATGTGGGGTGTTCAGCAGCAACATGCAACCTCACCAGTAGATGGCAATTATTTCTACGCAATGAACCTTTAAAGTAAATGTGCGATGGACTTTAACCAGCTGTGGGTGGGTGCCCGTGGTGCGTGCGCTTAGAAGAGGAAATCTATTTGCTGTATTTCTCTTGATTCACTGGAACCCAAACTTCTGATGAGAATCCAATGGTGTTGCTCCTTGCCTTACATGTTTGCCTAAATTTGAGGTAATCATCTACTCTGTTATACAGTCGCTCTGCAGGCTTGTTTGTACGTTGCGGAGAAAGGCACAGAAATGTGCCTGCAGAATTGCCCTGGAGTCATGTCGTAGCAGCTGGCGACTCTTTCCATTTGAGAGTTCTCTGCATTTTGTCTTCAGTCAGCAGCCTTTGAATACACAGAGGTCCTGCTCAGTTAGAGTCCACCCCCCAGCAGTTGCTGTGCCGTTGAAGTTGAAGTAGAATGTACTCTTAATAGCATGTCAATGACCGGGCATGTGTGATCTATAGCATTTAATGGTCCAGTGTGTGAGATTTAAGTGAAAGGGATCTATGGAGGTGAGGGACATTCAGCTGCAAACATGCACCTTCAACAAGACATTTAAATTTTGATACTCTTTCTTCAACATAGCCAGATTTTGCCAGTATTTTTCAAGATACATTATTATGGATGTTGATTAATAAAGTCAGACAGGTTTGGATGACTGATGTTTGAGTTTGTGAATGTTTGCAGATCAAAAAAAAAAAAAAAAAAAATCAGAATCTAGAAAATTAAAATGTATTTTCAGAAGTGCGCGTGCGTGTAGCATTGTGCTGTCAGTGCTGCACATGGTGCAGACGGGATCAGCCCTCTGGCTGTCACACTGGCACAGATAAACTTCTAAACCTCGAACATCTCCGTGGACATGCGGCAGCTACACAGAGACAAGACGTGAGCGACATCAAGGCTAAAGACATCCCAGTACCTGCGGTGAGGGTGGACAGGCTGTCCTCCCTCTTGTGGTCGGCTCAGGACGCCCCTGTAGAGCCCGGTGGTTGGGAACCGAGTCCGAGGTTTCAAGGCCTTATAGGACGTTATCACAACACGCAAGGTAAGGCTGTTATTATTAATGAACTACTGTATTATATGAACCGCCATGTTTGTAAAGGACAGCAGCCTGCACAGTCTGATTGTTAGCCTAGCCTAGCCTAGCCTAGCCTTAGCGGGGACCATTGGTTTACCCAGTGTTAGCTGTGTTACCCCAGGCTAGCGAGCAGCTAGCAGTGACGAGTCGCCTAGTATGAATTAGCGAGTATCGAATGGTATTACTTTCGCTTTAAAAATCTACAGGGTCATATTATTTCTTATTTTTGACTTAAATGAGACTAATTCCACACTCAACGATATTAAATAGTTCAAGTAGTAGCTAGCATTAGCTAGCAGAGGTGCTAGCTTCATTTAGCGATACCCGTATATCAAACTTCAGGCACTAGCTTGTTTTGTAACCTTGATATTAACTGAATTATTTTGTAGTAAATATCTACCAACGTACACAAATAATTGACGGACCCAGACAGGAGCAAAGGAAGTCGTAGCAACTTGATAAATTAAATCCGTGTGTTGTTGTTAGATGCAGCCTGTGCTAGCTGAGGTCTAATGTTTAGAAAAGTTTCTGTTAGGTTTGCTTCCTCTCCCTCAGACTCAGAGGCTGTGTGGTTCGATCACTACAGTTAACATTCTGTGTTGTGCTTATTTCCCTGGAGGTGCAGCTGCGGAGACATGGCAGACAGTGCAGGGCTGCAGTTTGTCAGCAGCTATGCATTCGAAGCCATGCAGAAGGTGGACGTGGTGCGCCTGGCCGCCCTCAGTGATCCAGAGCTCAGGCTGCTGCTCCCCTGCCTCGTGAGGATGGCCCTGTGCGCCCCAGCGGACCAGAGCCAGTCCTGGGCTCAGGACAAGAAGCTCATCCTTCGCCTGCTCTCAGGAGTGGAGGCTGTCAACTCCATCGTTGCTCTTTTGTCTGTTGACTTTCACGCCCTGGAGCAGGATGCACGGAAGGAGCAGCAACTGAGGTATGAGAGAAAGACACACACACACACACACCCATTCCACACTCCGGTGTGGGGATTGGGATCTCATTTCAGTCTGTCCTGCCAGGCACAAGGCTGGGGGCTCCAACGGAGAGAGCATCCTGGTGACACAGCTTCAGCATGGCCTGACCCTGGAGTTTGAACACAGCGATCCCCTGAGGAGGCTCCGTCTGACCCTCAGTGAGCTGTTGGCCATCATGAACAAGGTAAAGTCAGAAGTCTATCTGTAATTCAGCGAACTAATGGACAGTGATTATATTAATTCCCTTGGCTTAAAGTGTACTGTGTTTTGAAGGAGTTATTTGCAAATACTAGAAACTCAATGAAAAGGAAAGTTGTAAATGCTTTGCAGCAATTTGAGAGAGGGTGAACTTTAGAAAACAAGTCTTAAAATGAGTGAGCGCAAATGAATGAGTAATTAAAATATCCTTACAGAAAAGGTTTCACATGAAATAAGTAAGCTTCTTCAACAAAGTCTAATTTGGGCATCAGGAATGAGTCTCATACTTATGTTTGCTGCTCCCTTGGTGTTTAACCTCACTGCACAGACTGATTTCTTTTCCCTTGTTGTTTTTCAGGTGACAGACTCAAACGGAGAATTTTTCTTAAAGTCGTCTGAACTTTTCGAAAGCCTGGTTTACTTGGAAGAGGTCGCAGACGTCCTCTGTATTTTACAAGCAGGTGCTCAACTTCTTTCATCATTTAAATGCTTTAAAAGTGACATAATGTTAAATACAGACAATGTTACATCAAATGATTAATACTGTTTCCTATTGTCTCTGTTTATTAGAGCTGCCGTCCCTGCTCCCCATTGTGGATGTGGCAGAAGCTTTGCTACACGTGCGTAACGGTGATTGGTTTCTGTGTCTGCTGGTTGCCAATGTCCCCGACAGCTTCAACGAAGGTAATTCACCTGTGTCACAACACTGCACATAAGCCCATCTGATAATATGAGAGGAGGTTGCTGATTAACGGTCTGTATTTGCTTCATATAGTTAGAGTCTGTCTGCTGTAGATAGAGAATATATATTAACACAAGGTCTCCTTGATGGTTTTATTATAAAAACCGGCAGATTGTGATTGAGTTTTTATTCAGAGACGAGCTGTTTCCTTCCCATAATTCCAGCCGTGCTACAGGCCTGAGTGTGTGTGTATTTGTCTTTGATTGATGATGAACATTATTGTCCTGCTCTGGCTCATAGAGAGTGCAGCGTGTCCTTTGAGAGACTCATAAAATGCTGGCTCTCTCCAATGGCTGCTCGTCACACAGAGGGTCAGAGCGAAGTTGATGGCTTTTTTTGTGTGTGCTACATGGCAGGATCCATTTTGCCTTTGTTACTGGACAAGAACCAGCTCAAATAATGTTATGTCAGTTCATGTCATAGTCTCAGTTGTAAATTGTTTGCATTTTAAACCATCAGCACAGGGAAAATTAGAAAAAACCTTCGAAATGATTTCCTCTGATGGCTGTTAAATCGTATTTACTGGCAAATGAGATGTCATTCTATGTATTAACAACAGAACATGTCTTCATTCCCTCTGGCTCGACAAGACCAATATTAATATGGTTTATTGAAGTAGTAAATATTGTTCACCTAGTTTCACTTCATCCAATTGTGTCACAGTTGGGCAGTGATCAAACATTAAAATGTATTTTTGGCTTTTTGTTTTCTTAAATGTGCATCTCTCTGTGTGCAGTTTGCAGGGGTTTGATCAAGAACGGGGAACGTCAGGATGAGGAGAGTCTGGGCGGTCGACGCAGGACTGAAGCACTGCGACAGCTATGTCAGATGAACCCCTCACAAGCCCTCAACATCAGAGCAATGGTGGTCAGTTACACATTCATTACGCATTCAGCAATTCCTGAATCTGCAGTGAGCGTGGCACTGTAATGAAGCAACAACACAAAACATTAGGTTGTTTTTATGTTGTAATGAGAATTATAAAAACGGGTTTGCTTCATTATAAAACTGTTGCCAACAATTAGACCGTGACCGGCCACTGTACAACTGCATGTTGTGGCAGCTGGTGTTTGTCATGGATCAGCTGTTACATTAAAGTAGATTTTACTATTAGCGATGGTATTTTGAACCAAGATTTTGTTGAAATAAATCACAAATTCTGAGTACATTTATACATACTCCCAATGTACTGTGTGCGTATTACCTCTGTGTGTCCTCAGGTGGAGGAGTGCCACCTGCCTGGCCTGGGTGTGGCTCTGACCCTGGACTATAAACCAGACACACCAGATGAAGCTGTCAGTCCTCTGGTCTCTTATGTGAGTGGTCTGCTGCTGGGTACCAACAGCAAAGTCCGTACCTGGTTCAGCATGTTTATCCGCAATGGACAACAGGTGAGGAGTCAGGACTTAAATTTTATCTCTTCAAAGCTGTTTCAGAAGATTAGTATGTTGATGCACAGAAACTCAAACAACATTTGCTATTCTCAGCAGCTAGATGGGAGCACAGCAGCTTATTCATGTCTTTCTCATTCTCTCTATATTTACAGCGAAAGAGGGAAAGCAGCTCGGTACTGTGGCAGATGCGCAGGCAGCTGCTGCTGGAACTGGTCGCCATCCTGCCGCGCTCCCGCAGCACCCACGGTCCCAACGATGGCGACATGGGAGGGGAGGGCAGCTCGGGGTACTCTGGCCTGAGAGAGGAGCATGTGGTGAAGGCCAGCGCTCTACTCCGACTCTACTGTGCCCTCATGGGCATCGCAGGCCTCAGGTACTTTGAAGGGGCGGCAGTTTTCCTCCAGACATTTGATAACATTTGATACAAAACCAAAACGAAGTCGAAGTTGGTTTCCTGGTAAAGCTCATGTCCTGAAGCCAATAATAAAATTACTGTGCCCCTCCTCAGACCAACAGATGAAGAGGCAGAGCAGCTACTACAGCTGATGACCAGCCGGCCTCCAGCCACTCCTGCTGGCGTTCGCTTTGTTTCCCTGTCCTTCTGCAAGCTGCTCGCCTTCCCCACTCTGGTCAGGTACACACAGTCGCTTGACAAATCCTATACAGCCAACAGTTGGTTTTCCATTTTGATTCTCTGCCAATGCATGCAGCCGGCCTGAAGTCTTTTAGCAGTTACTGCAGTTCTTTTGTTGTATGCTGTGCTAACACTGTTCTCTGTGCGTGTCTGTGTGTTGGTCCAGCACTCCAGAGCAGGAGCAGCTGATGGTCATGTGGCTCAGCTGGATGATCAAAGAGGAGGAATACTTTGAGAGGTAAGAAAACTATCATGAGGCATTATTAAACATTATTTTTACATTATTAAAAGTAAAATGTATCTGATTATTATACATATAGCTATGTATTGCTTTTCTTTACAGTCTCTAAAAACCTTTAAAGCTAAAATCATAAATCACATTGTGGAAAGCATTATTTTAAATGTTTTAAAGAAAATATTCAAATATCTCTGTATTTACTTTGGAGTATAATATTTTAATTTGTTGTCAGGTTTATGTGGTTTTTCAAAATTGTTTCATGTAGGTTGTGGCATTGTTTTTGACCTCAGCAAACATCTGATAGTCACGATAAAGATAAAAAAAACACCTATCTCTCTATGGTTGCACTTTAATCGCAGTGCTTCATCTCAGTCCTTATTTTTCTTCTCCTGATCTTTATTTAAACACTCTTACAGTGAGGGATGATTGGAAAAGAGTAGTTTGTTTTCTGTAGTCAGTGGAATTAAGAGTGAGGTTAATATATTATTTAAATATGGTAAATCCAATATCTCTATTTACAGAATCTGTTTGTTGCTTGTCTGTTCTCACCTCTGAGGCGTTTGACATCCCTTGTGTAAATCTTTGGTGTCCATGGGAACAGCCGGTGATAAACTACAACTGCAGCAGTGCATGTGTCTAATCCATAAAAAATAATAAATGACTTCAGGGGACTGAACAGATACAGGCTGCTGGTGAAACGTGCATGTAAACACATGTGTAGCATGATACCACCAGCATAAGCAGTTGATTAAAATTCTGTCCTCTAAGTTTCAGGATTAATGACAAGCTTGAATGTCTTTTCTCACTCGCCTCGCTTGCACGTGTGTGTCTTCCTTCTTACAGTGCTGCAGGCGTATCTGCTTCTTTTGGAGAGATGCTATTACTGGTTGCCATGTATTTCCATAGCAACCAGCTCAGCTCCATTATTGAGTTGGTGTGCTCTACTTTGGGGATGAAGGTAAGGTGGTAGGTGGGAGAGAGGCACTGATCAATACATTAGTCTGGCCGGTCAGCTCCTGGTTGTGCTCCTCCACTGCAGCAGTGGTGCATATGAGGACTATATCGCTGAAACACTTGCAGTCACACACACATCTACCAAGACACTCCATACCCTGTGGCCAATTTTGTGTTTTATTACTTATTAGGTTCACAATTGTTTCCTGTCTGTGTGTTAAGTACTTTTCCTGTCTCAGTATATTTTCCACTAAGATGTGAAATGTAATTGGATTTAGAGCCTGTTTGTTTCCACCCTCAGGGCAATCATCTCAATTCAGTGTTGTGATGTTGTGCCTGCCATGTAGAATTTTTCTTATGAAATGTGAAAGGGGGGGAATTACAAAATACCAGCACTGTTGCCTGCAGGTTTTTTTCGCTCATGTTGAACCTTTTCTTTGGTTTCTCTTCTGCGCAAATGTTCAACTGTCCACAGATCGCCATCAAGCCGAGCTCTCTGAGCAAGATGAAGACGATATTCACACAGGAAATCTTTACAGAACAGGTACCCACACAAATATGTGTAGATATACGTTTATGCATGACCTACTTTTTTCTACATGGCATATTATGGTTACCGTGACGCCTTTTTAAATGAAAAGCAGGTTAATTAAATTACACTTTTCACTGCAATGTGATGGAAAGCTTTAAAGAAGAAGAAGTGTTCTTTGTAGAAGGTTCCATTGCTGCTCTCCTGAAAGTTGTTTCTGATGTGCAGGTCGTCACAGCCCATGCGGTTCGGGTCGCTGTGACCAATAACTTGAGTGCCAACATCGCAGGATTCCTCCCAATTCACTGTATCTATCAGCTGCTTCGGAGTCGAGCCTTCACCAAGCACAAAGTGTCCATCAAGGTATGTGGTGTGCACTGGTGGCTCATAGTGATGCCCGTGTGATTCAGTTTAACAAATGGTCCAAAAGTTCCCTATTCTTTATCTTTCAGGATTGGATTTATCGGCAGCTCTGTGAGACCACCACCCCCATCCACACCCAGCTGATCCCTCTAATTGACGCCTACATCAACTCCATCCTCACTCCAGCATCCAAGGCCAACCCAGAGGCCACTAACCAGCCTATCACCGAGCAGGAGATCCTCAGTGTCTTCCAGGGTGCTGCTGGGGTGAGTTAGACTGCGATGTCACCGGAACTATCATATAACTGACATATTAGTTGTGGTTTAGTGTTGTTGTGAGTTTCCCTCAAGCATCTCAGGTTTCTATTTTACTGATGTACCATTGAAAATTAATTTACTTTATGTTGTTTTGTGTCTCTCTGTTGGTCAGCAAGGGGAGGGTAGTCGAGGAGGACGGCAGCGCTACTCCATCACCACCCAACTGCTTATTCTCTACTACATCCTGTCATATGAGGAAAATCTGTTGGCCAGCACCAAGCAACTGGGTGTGTACAACCTAAGAATGAACGTGTCCTATAAAGCACAGCAATGTGCCTCGCTTCCCTCTGAGCTGTTTGCTCACTTCCTTTCAATTTCCTCTTTTCTCTCTCCTCCTCTCTAAAGTGTGCATAGTGTCATCTCCTTCACTGAAGACGGCATTGTATGTGAGATGAGGAAATATGTCAGGCAGCGAGAGAAGAAAAGCAGCCTTTATCCTCTGTTAAGTTGTAGGAGACACTTTCATTGTGAATGTGCAGTCATTCATCCTTCTCTCTCTCTCGACACCGACTGTCGGCGGCATCATAGAGAATAAATGGAGGGCTGAAAAAGAGCCAAGTACAATTGGAGCTAAGCTAACTAGGACAGCTGTAGGTTAGATTGAGCATTAGCAGTTAGCATAGTCAGTGTTTATTCTCTCCCAGGACAAGCTCTCCTCTTGCCCTTCATTAGGCCAGATTTATGTGCGAGTTTATGCCCATCTCTTTAATTGCTGTGTTTACCCAAGTGCTCCCACAGCCTTCAAAGAAGGAGTAATGATGCCCATCAGCAGTGGTAATGAACCCACGTCAATGAAAAATCACCTCCGCTCCTCTAACACATCGGCACAGTGGCTCTGGCGTCCTTACACAGCTAAATAAAACACTTATGCTCTGTCTTGTCCTTCTCTTGCTTTATGTTCTCACCCCATCTATTTACTGTCGTGCACTTTCTTTGCTTCACTCACCTTTTTTCCCCCTCCCGTTTAAAGCCCTGATGCAGAGGAAACCAAAGTCGTACTCAGCAGCATTGATGGACCAAATCCCAATCAAGTACTTGGTTACCCAGGCCCAGGGACTGCAGCAGGAGCTCGGGGGTGAGATATGGACCTTATGAATTGTTGTGTATCTTGAAGCTACTGTTACGGGTAAGATTTTTACTCAAGTAGAAGTAAAATTACTTGAGTTAAATTGTTCATAGATAATTATGCAAAGAGAGTCTGAGATGTACTCTGAGTAAAACCTTTATTATGCTAATATAATGGGTTTAGGGGGTATATGATAAATTAAAGTAGAATAAAAGAAAGTCTTTTATGTATGTACTGTTATTTCAATGCACACATGGTGTTCCAGGTGGAACATGCATAAAAAGTCCCCAAGAAATTCAAGACAGGCACTTTCAGCCTGTGGATACTACTCTTACACCCACAGCAGGTGTCTTAGACTTTATGTAGCAATGTTAAACAGCATAAATCAAAATAGCAGAATGAAGCAGGAGGCATTATGGGGATCTATAAACCACATGCTCCTTGAGGGCTGCAGCCAACAAACACAAATTATTTTCTTTCTTGGCAACATAGTCGTTGTTGGTTTCCCCCCTCTGTACACTGACTTAAAACAATATATAAAATCTCAAAAACACAAAAATGTTGTGGGCAATAAATGTTCAATAACCCTTGGTTTTCTCTTTCTCTTTCCCCAGGCCTGCACTCTGCCCTGCTGAGGCTGCTGGCCACCAACTACCCCCACCTCTGTCTGGTGGAGGACTGGGTGTGTGAGGAGGAGGTGACTGGTACCCTGCCCCTGCTGAGGAGAATGATGCTCCCCAGCAACGCCTGCAGATACACTCAGAGCCAGCTCCACCAGGGTGAGCAGGGATGAAAGAAATGGGATTAGCGCTTGTAGTCAGGAAAGTGATTCTAATATTGTACAACACGTTGACAGGTGCCAGCCTTTATCCGCCTGAAATCTTATCTCAGTGGTTAATCCTTTCAGCTCTGGAGGGATTAGGCTGTAATTGGCTTTTCATTGAAAGAAATTCTTAATTTAAAGCAAAGGTGGAACGGATCATCAGTTTCATGCAGGTTAATATACAGTATATTGTATGTACCTTTACACAGGGAGGGTGTTTCGAAAAGACTGAGACAACAGAGCTGTTGTGTAGGACTTTTAGTTAAGTCAGAAAAATTAAATACATTTTTAATTTTTTTAATTTCAGTGTGTTCACATCTCTGAACACAAAAAGGCGCCGCACCTCGAGAAAACTAATTCAACAGCCTTCCCCCTGCAGCCTTCCAGAAGTTGCCATCCAGCAGTCCCAGGTTGATGCGGATCCTGGAGCACTTAACGCTGCTTTCACCCGGGGACCTGATCCCTTATGCAGAAGCACTCACGGCCAGCATGGCTCTGCTGCTGGAGCCCGCCGTGCCTCGTCGTATATTGCAGACCCTTAACAAGCTCTGGATGGGCCTCAACACTGTGATGCCCCGCAGGTACGTTCACTGGACACCGTTGCGTGTTGTAATGAAGTTTAGATTCAAGTACCAGATCATTTATATATCTGGATGGGGATATGCCTCAGTGCTGTATCTATGCCTAAAATTCATGGCATCACTTGAATACTGTGGAGAATACAGATACCTAAAATGTAAATACATTTAGAGGACCGAAAGAAAAAGTCTTTCAGTTAAAGGTTAATGACAGCACTTGGCCTGATGTCCACCTTCCTTAGGCTCTGTGAAGGTGCTGTGAGACTCGGTAAATAGATTAAAGGAGAACAAGTGGACAACGAGTTGTGACCCTTGACTCAAGGCCATTTGTTCAGTGATTACTGTGCGAATAGATCAGAGGTATTGAACCAAGCAACTCCGTCAGCCTGTGTGAACACTCAGGACAGAGGAGGGTGACCCTCACTCTGCCCTGGGCCCCCAGGAGCACGGTTACCACAGCTCTGAGCAGACATTCTATTGATCCAAAAGGAGTCTCTAACAAGGAGAGCTCAGGGCTGGAAAACTGAAAGAGACGCTCCATGAGGGAGGTGTAAGGGATCGCTGCCCCCTCTCTCTCCTCTTCCCTCACTCCCCGTTGCAGTATTGAATGTTGCAGGGGGGCTAAACCAGCGGCTTTGGTGAATCAAGGAGGAGGGCGGCGGTGTCAGATTCCACACAGATCAACTGATAGCTGCGGCTGTGCAAGCTGCTGGAAAACTGGGTGCTCCAGTAGCACCCTGCTGTTTGTAATTAAATATTGGTGTGAGAAGAGAGTGAGGCAGCATCCTCGTCGTTTTATTTTTAAACCTAAATGCGTATCTCAAGCCAGATGAATGCTTTGATCTTCAGGTGTGAACAGACACGTTTAACTTTGACCACACAGAACGCACACAACTGTATTTGGCCTACTTGATAATATAATTGTAATGGATATTAGACTATGTCAAATGTTTGTGTTGTAGGTTGTGGGTGATGACGGTCAACGCCCTCCAAGCCTCGGCGAAGCTCCTTAGACAGCAAACGTACACTCAGAATGACCTGATGGTGGATCCTCTCATTGTGCTGCGCTGTGATCAGAGGGTGTACAGGTGATCTCAGGGTGTTGTCATATTCCCCCCAAAAATAACCACAATCAGGCGCTAGAGACTCTTAATGAAGTAAACAAATTACAGGTCTGAGTTCTTTCTTCCTTTTTTGTCCAAGGTGTCCTCCCTTGATGGACATAGTTCTCCACATGCTGAATGGCTACCTGCTCGCCTCAAAAGCATACCTTCACTGCCACCTGAAAGAGACTGCGGACTTTGAACGTCAGAACCAGACAGTCACAAGCCTGGGGGTGCCTGGACAGCCAGATACACCCGAGGTCACCAGGGAGGAGCTGAAGAATGCACTGCTTGCTGCACAGGTGTTTAAACTACACAGTTATCTGCCATCACACAATCCTACAGTCGTACTTCCGTGGTGGGCTTTGGTAACCACCTGTTTCTGTTAAACTCCAGGATAGCGCAGCAGTCCAGATTCTCCTCGAGGTGTGTCTGCCAACTTCCGAGGAGCAGCAGGAGGGGGCCAACACAGAGAGCCTGCTGAAGAGCATCAAGGTTCCCATGCCAGGGAAATTGAAAGACGGGAGCCCGGGGCCGAGAGCCAGCAGAGGCGTGGAGGAGGCTGAGCCAGAGGGAGGCCTGCTCAGTGACCTGAGGGAGGTGCAATGTCTCATCTGTTGTCTGCTCCATCAGATGTTCATTGCTGACCCCAACATTGCCAAGTTGGTTCACTTTCAGGTAATAAGATAGAAAGAGCAGGTGCAGTTACAGCACACAACACAAAGGAGAGACTGAATTAAAGGCTACATCCACACTGATAAATTAAACTTTTATATGACACCACTTTTGTCACCTTTATGCTTCCCTTCCAAACCACTGCAGAGTTTATGAGCCCCTAAAACAGACTTTTTAATACACTGCATGCCCCACGTTTCAGTTTTACAGCTCTGAGGTTGTCTTTTATGCAACAGGCAGAAGTTAAGCACTTTGGACATTACACCAACATTTGTCTCCTGATTCATGAATGCAAAGTATTGCTCCTTTTTTACCTCATAAAAGCTGCCTTTTTAGTTCGTGCATGGCCGCATAGGGATTTGGATGATGATTTCCGTGTATGAAGGTGATGTTGACTCATTGTCACATTCAGCTGCCGCATTAAAGTGAAGTGACTGCAACACTCCCACTATGAGCAGACGTCCACCATATGGTTGTCTGTCCACCCTCTCTGATGTTAAACCCACCCTTGTCCACACTGTTGATTGAAAGCTGCCTTGTGTGTTCAGGTGCTCACACTTAAGAACGTAAAAGACAACTTCATTAAATTCACTGTGTATTCTCGACTCTGCTCTTATCGCCTCGGGTTCAGGATAAGTTTTATATTTCCTGTGCTCTTCCTCTGTCTGTCAGGGTTACCCTCAAGCTCTGTTGCCTTTAACCGTGGCAGGCATCCCCTCCATTCATATCTGTTTGGACTTCATCCCAGAGCTGCTGGCCCAGCCCCAGCTGGAAAAGCAGGTGAGGCTTCCCAACCTTTCCTCCCCCCTCATCTCCCCTCTTTTTTTTTCTAGCTTTAAATCTTTTTGCCTCGGCCTTGTGCCAGACCCCCTCTCACTCTGTAGACGCTTTTTTTTTTTCTTAATGAAATAGCTCTAGCTCCATCAGCTCCATCCCTGAAGTTAAATCCCATTCAGTTTTTCAGTAGAGATTTTGATTATCAAGCACCTAATGTTGTCGCCATCCAGGGTAGAATTCCCACAAAGTAAGAGGTTATGAAATAATGTTCCACTCTATCGGTGAGCTTTGCCCAGTGTTTGCATAGTTCTTAAATGTGTGTGTTTCCTCACAGATCTTTGCAATCCAGTTGCTGTCATACTTGTGTACCCAGTACGCTCTCCCAAAGTCCATGAGTGTGGCCAGGCTGGCCATCAGTGTGATGGGCACCCTCCTCACAGGTCAGTGAACAGCTCCTCTTTTCTCATCGCCATCTTCAGACATGTACTCCGAAGGGACTCTGGAGAGAATAAGGGCCAGACTTTCTCCAGAGGATTCCTTTCACACATGAACAACACGGTGGGAGGTTTTTCCGCTGAGATGCATTCACAACAGCAACAAATCCTTCGGAGGATTCAGGCTCTGGGCGGTGCAGCCGATTACTTCCCTGCACAGATCAAGTGATTTTGTTTGAGTCATTGACGTCAGCTCTCTTCATCATAAACTCGCACGACATCTTCGTCTGTGTCTCTGCATGTATGGCACTCATTCTTACACAGAGGAGCTGTGTTTGTTTTAGCGTTCACACATGCACAGTTTCAGGTCGCAGCTTCTTTCCCTCCATCCTACTTCTTATCCTACTCATGCGCCATCATCATTGGATCGGCTCCCAGCTGCCTCCCTGTTTACAGTGTAAATTGGCTCATGGCATGCCTTCATAGTCTCTCACAATATTTGGCTGCCACCATCTGGCCTTCAGCTGTTGGTGCAGAATGATCTGTGAGTGACTTAAGTTTAAAATATGAGCCAACAGATTAGCCACTGAATGTTTGATGCCTTCTCAGCCCTTGTGCTTACTAAGTGTGTTCTCTTCTCTTTTAGTGCTGACTCACGCCAAGCGTTTCTCCTTCTTCATGCCCACCCTGCCTTGCCTGGTAGCCTTCTGCCAGGCCTTTCCCCCGCTCTATGATGAAGTGGCAGCTCTGTTGGTACAAGTGGGCCAGGTCTGTGCCTCTGATGTAGCCACCAAAGCCAGGGACGTGGACCCTCTCATCGCCCGTAAGTGCAGTCCTCCGCTATCTGTAATAATTCCTTATGTTATGGCACTGGCTAAGAGTTCAACCAGCATTGCAAAGATCAAATCTAAGCGTTGACAAATAAAATGTTCTGTAATTTCCTTTGTTCCTTTCTGTTGTTATGGATGATGACGGAATTTTAAAAACCAACCTTTGTTCAAATAATGTCAAAGAGCGTTCTTCTGCCCTCAGGCCTGCAGTATCTGAAAGAAAAGCCTCAGGAGGCGGCGGCTCAAGGAGGAGGCGTCTCCTCAAAGCTAAAGTTACTTCAGAAGACGGCAGAAGATCTGGGCGGAACTGACCCCGATGTCCAATTATGTTACTGTATAGAAGCCACGTTCATGGACATCATCAGCTCCACCCTTCACGGACTATAGGCCACACCCCTTCTGGAGGAGGGACAACACTTCAACCGTCGACTCTTTACACACACTTCTGATCCACGTTCACGCTGGAGATGTGGGGCTGCACAATATCAAGAAGACATCTGACATGTGATGACTTTGTTGAATTAAATTATGAAAACATTTTAACATCTTAACATATTTTCATAAGCCGCATATCTTTACAAACACGTTCATAATTATTAAAGATCAATATTCAAATCTTACATCACACTCAGAGGTTCCGTTTGATCAAGGATGTTACATCTTCACTGTGTTGAAACATTAGAAAATTACCTGATCTATCTAATGTACTTTTGTTATATTGAAATGATGACTATTATTTTCCAGCCTTGGTGTTGATTATAGTCTCTTCATAAATTTTAATTTCTTTTTACAGTTTTTACCATCCCATAATTTTCTGCTCTGCTTCGTCTCCATCATCTGAGCTGCACCAACCATCGCCGACCAAACAGAGCGCAGCACCCGCTCCTCTTGCTCCAAACATTCAGTCTTTGTTTTTACTCCACATGTCTCATTAATTTATTATCCAGAGCAGCAGAGCTCAATCTGGTGGAAATATGATTTTGCGAAACATCTATTGTGTGTTTATCGTGAAGACAATACGTTTTGGATTTATATCGTGCAGCCCTGCTGAGAAACAGTTCACTCAGCACAGATCTACTTATCTCCAACAAATGGACTCGGATTTCCGATTGAGTGAGTTGCCTTCGTTCTCTACGCACTGGGATCTGCGCAGTTTATCCACACTGCTCTGTCGTGTTCGGACAAATAGAATCTTTAGCAGCACTCTCCTTGACAAGCTCTGAATAAAAAGATTTTCATGTGCTCTGTGACAGTTTGTAGAAGGTAGAATTCTGGAAATGTAAAACAGGTCAATTCTCTTGACATACTTTTCTAAACTAAACTGCTATAATTCCTATTCCAAACTTTTGAAATGTATGTAGAGGTTTTTTTTTATTGTATTTGCAATAAAACAAAAAAATAATTCATTGACAAGCTATGTGTCAAAAAAATACAATGTTGAATTTGAGTCCATGATTTGTTCAAACAGTCCACAGCTGATTAAATGCCAGTGGTTATATCTTGAAATATAAACAGGAAGCTGTCCCTGACCTCATGTTAAACAGGATCCTGATTTATTGTTTAAAAAAAAAATGTATTTCCTGTGTGGCAGCCTCCACCCAGATGACAAGAGAAGAAGAGCTGGAGAGCAGAGGCTGCTGGGAAAGTTTGGGCCTAGCAGCTTTGATCCCGAGAGAATGAGAATCTCCTGGAAACATCTTTACAGACACAAACCTGCTTCACGCCCCCAGACCCGGAGGAGCCCCCAAAGGAACCCAAACCTTCAGTAAGTGTGATAACGACTGAACTGTGGCTGAATCTTTCCTGATTTATCTGAATAGCTCGATGACGCTAATCCCAGCGGCCATCTTGACTGGAGACATTAGGCCCACAGGTGTGATCGGGTTCAGGTGTGTCTCCCGCTGGTGATCACAATGAATCCATGCCGTCGTTGAATCTTTAGTGTGTTGTTTTATCTGTGAGTTAATGAGTGTTTATGTACGTCTGCGCCAGAAAATCACAGTCAGCTATTCTGACTGTTCACACTGTCCAGTAACAGAACCTGAAAATAGGGTTATCTATAATACAGTATAATCAGAATTTGTTCTGCTGATGCATTGCTGAAACCAAGTGAGGGATAAATGTGTTTTGTTTAATGTAAAAGGAGAAAAATCATTGTCTTTAAACCTAAAATGATCATTTTATTAGTTCATTCGTCAGTTTGTCAGTCACATAAACCACTGCTGACTTCTTTATCATTTCAAACCCCTGCTGAGTTTATCATTCACTCAGACTGAAATAAACTTGCTGCCCATGAATCACATCAGCGCAGCAGAGCCGTCACATCCTAAGAGACACTTCCTGGTAATTCACCAGAGGGCAGTCTTGCCACACTGAAAACATCCGATTCTTCCCGTCAGACTCAACCTGTTAATTACAGAAACGATCCAGTCGTTTAGAAAGGTTTGCACCCTTTGCTGAAATATAAAACTTCTGACAGAAGTGGGAGAGTAAAACAAGCCCATGGTTCACAGTGTTTATAATAATAATAATAATAATATGTAAGTAGGAATGTGTGTTTTTGTCTCCTGGTGTTGTACTTGAGCCTGTAAATCAAAAAGAATTACCAGGAATTTTATTATGATGTCTGAACGACTTGCATCCACCCAGCCCTCCCTCCCTCTGTGTGTTGTTATAAAACACTCAGGTTGTTGCTGCTGTGAGAGGCGCCCTGAGCAAGTGAGGGTGAAATCACAGAGCGGCTGAGTTTTCACCGGCAGCACTGCTTTTAATACCTCAGCAACCAAAATACAACTTAAACTGCACAGCACAGGGGTCGAGATTTGCAGAGAAACTCTGAGACGCTTTCCCTGAGCAGAGGCTCGGCCACACAGGGGAGTCACAGTGGGTCATTTCTACGGGTTCATCCATGAAACCCAAACCTCTTCATCTCAATGTGACGGCTGTGACAATCCTTCGAAGTATGATAGTATTCTTTGTCTTTAAAGCTGCCGTTATTTCATGCCACGCCCCCACTCCCCAAATTAGATGCTTCATGTTCCTGGATGAATCGGGGGCATTGCTTCTTCTCTAACAATGAAGTTAAAACTTTGGGCTGTGTCGTGAGCTGCAGAAAGAATGTATGTGTGTGTGTGTGTGGCAGAAACTATCACATTAGTTTAGTCATTAGCCGATGGTGTCGGAGCATGAGTCCAGATCGTTCCGCTCACTTTAACCCAGATGTCCTGGCTGTGCGTCGCTGTTGTGTTGAACCCTCTGTTTAAAAGTGTATCTCAATCTTTAGAGCTCTTCAAACAAACCCACAGTAAACTTCTAGTAGTCTATGGGTCCTGATAACTTCTGTTAGTGTTTGTGTTTACTGTTAATGAGGACGGAGGGCGTGTGGTACAGGGTAGTACTGCACAGTGCAAGGATACTGGGCCTGTACCGTGTGTTTGCTCTGATCCTGAAAATGAACGTAGATTACCTGACAGGGGGAGGACTGGGCCGGTCATCACCCTCTCACAGGTTGTTCTCTTTGGAACGTAGTAGACACATACGTTGTACTAATAGTCATGCATGTGTATTGTTGTTATTATTGTTGTATGGTTGTTTCTGTTTATACACGATGGTGATTGGGATTCTATGTGTTTACTTGGAGCTCTCTGGTTCGCGCTGTCTTTTTCCTTCTCAGGCCGTGCACGTTATCCAAGGATGTGCAAACCCTATTGAAATCAATTTTCACAATAGTGTGTCTACCTCTTACGCAGAAGCACTTAAAGTGCATCCTTAATGCACTTAGCCTTCTCTGCCACACCTCCAGCCTCTTCAGTTCTTGCTGCTGTTTCCCTGCCACTCATAAAAGGTGAGGACTTCGGAGGCAGCGGAGGATCGCGCTCTGAGGTTAGAGGAGCGCTCTCTCCCCGTCGGCCTCGGTAGCTTTTTGAGAGGAAGGCACTTCTGTTTCGACGCGTTATGTAGTACTGCGACGACCGCGAGGCCGTCCTCGAGGAAGGACACTATTTGCCTTTCTAGTGTTGAACGTCTTTTCAAAGTCACTGTGTGGGAAAATGTCCCTCATACGCCACTGCCAGGTTTTATAGCTTTCATTTTAATTTCATATTGTTTTAGGGGAGAGTTTTTAAGATGCACAGCGGAGTCGACTGCCTTTCATTTTGAGTGACTGTGAACATGAGTGAGCCCGAACTGAATATCCCATCAGCCACTGCACAGACCGGATAAACACTTCTGTGCGACAGTCCTCTGCTCGCTGTGTCAGTTTGAAGATATCTGCAGGATTGAGAGTCGGCGCTGAATTAAAACCTCGTGCTTCAGGGCGTTAAACCCATTAACCTGGGCTGGAATGGTGGCTGGCCTCACAGTGTCAGCGATTACTGACCTTCTAATTAGCCGCCACTTCCCCGACTGAATGAATTCATCTGCCTGCACAGATGACACGGATTCCTTTTTGTCGACTTTTCCTTGATGCGATGTGTTTTGCATGATCAAAGAACAAGTGGAGACAAGTGAGATGCTGATTTCTCTCAGATCTCCCCTCCGCCCCTCAGCCTCCTCTGGCTGGAGGAGGCTGAGGGGATTGATTACATGGAGCAGGAGCACTTTGTCAGGCCTAAATGTGTTTTTCACAACGTGTTGCTGGAAACAAAGGGAGAATATTAAAGCTTTCGTAACGCCTGCTAAAACTTTTGATTTCCCCCTCGGTTGAGCGGAAAGTGTCAGGAAGACGGCGATTGAAAATTAATTGGCAGCGTGTCAATGGCGTATTTACATTTTGTTCTTATAAAGATGCAGTTAATTACAAGAGATGAAGAAATCTGCAGAGAGACGGGATGCGTTGCTTCGGTTATCCTCCCTGAAGAGCGTCTCCTGCTCTGATGGAATGAAGACAGGCTTGCCAATTAGCCGAAGTCTACACAGAGACCCGGAGCTCTGATGTTCCAGCAGGTAAAAAAGGCCCACATTTAAATTGCCAGGCAGCAGATGTAGCAGACAGTAGCGTGCGGTTAGCATACTCTTGTGCTTCAAGCTGCACTGGGAAGATCTAACACAATCTCTCCCTTTCAAGAGTTTTGAAACTCCAGGAAACTCACGCAAATGAGGTGCCAGGAAGCCGTAAACTGCGAGTGCGGCGTGCACGTTAAGGGCTCCTATTGCTTTCGACTGCCAAATGAGCTCTGCTCCGACGTACGACTAAAACTCCCAACCAGAAAACATCTCTGCAGTTTCCCCTTCGCGTGAAGTCCGCCTGGCGTTTGTCATCGTCGAGGGAGCAGTTACAGCAACATCCCAGCGTCTCCCCAGTCTCGACTATTTGAATTCACAAAACACAGAAGAAACAGGGGCAGGGATGAGGCAGTCGATCTTCGCTGTGTCAAAAATGTCCTTAACGATCGAGGAGTCAAGTGCAAAAACAAAAACCCTGAATTTATTTATTAAGACTTCAGATAAATGTGGTTGCACTTGTTTCTGTGGGACGCTCCCAGTAAACCAGTCACAGGCCGCTGGCCTCGCCGCCCTGTGGGAGAGAATAGCAGTGCCAGCGAGAGACCGATGTCACAATAAAGCCGGGCTTAGGCTTTCTATTTCCTCTTAATGCCGAGGAGAACACAAAGCGATGCTGTCAGAAATGCCCCAAGGCAGTTTATTGAGTATTTTTCTTTTTCTCGCCTTCCCCCGCCCCCCCAGCGACGACAAACACAGCGGCGGCACCCAGGAGTTGCTGTGGAGCTTCTTTAAAAGCAACATATGCTTTTGTACTGGAAATACTTTAGTCATAAGGGGAAAGAAAAGCAAGGGGGGGGGGCAATTGAAGTTGAG
The DNA here is from genome assembly GCA_016785235.1 of Pseudorhombus dupliciocellatus. Taxonomy (NCBI): domain Eukaryota; kingdom Metazoa; phylum Chordata; class Actinopteri; order Pleuronectiformes; family Paralichthyidae; genus Pseudorhombus; species Pseudorhombus dupliciocellatus. The sequence goes on from JAFBJW010000112.1 coordinate 831,091, forward strand.
CAGTAACATCTCAAATGCCCCACATTTCCACTCTGGCACCGAGAACGGAAAAGTTTGAGAAGAAAGAGAAAGTTTGATGTAGGCACATAAAAAGGAATAATGCTGCAGACCTCGGGAGCTTGCTGGCTTCGCGCTTCCCTGTCAAGACCAAAGAGGGCCTTTTAAAAAGCTTGTATAATTGATTCCACCCAGAGGTAACCCAAGGCAATCACCTACCTCACCAAACAGGAACACTGAAGCCTTGTGTAAAGAGCCCCTGTTCCTGTGCCACGCTATTGCTTTCCAGCCCTCGCCATCTTTTTTTTTTTTTTATCTGCGCTTTCATCTGCGAGTGTGAATAACTGCGGAGCTGAATAAACATCGCCTGAATAAGTGATTGATGGATCAATTTGGGTCCCCCGTTTCCCAGCGCTGGTGGCGGCACTCGCATTGATTACGGTACCTGTGGTGGCTCGCCAAAACACAGTCCTTGAAACGACTGTCTGTTGGAAAAGGTCCAGCGCCGCCGCCAAACAGATGGCTCCCAATGCTGCAGTCATATCCATATTAATGGCATGATTACGATTCATTACAATCGAGAGATCTTGTCATTAACGTTGTGATTTAAAAAGCAATTATGGAGTTTGATTATCCTCTGCTGCTGTAAGGTGTGTGCGTGCACGTGTGTGTTGTTTCCCGATGGGCCGACGGAGACGCCGGATTGATTCCTCTGCTCTGTGTTTAGCCGTCTGACTGACTGACATCTAATGAGCTGAAATAGCTTCTGCATAACAATGGGCAGGGAGCAGGCTCCAAGGGCGACAGCGGAGAATATGAAGATGACGATTAACGTTGGTCTGAGTTAGACGTGCAGTTCTCAGTGTGCTGACCAGGTCCTGTCCCTGCGGACAGACGGAAATACCCAGAGAAGGAGGCATCACTGCAACACGTTCAGACACTGAGTCTCAAACTTTGGCCCGGACTGAAATAATTACTAGAATAGAATGTTTTTATTTTTCCCGTGATGATCTAACATGCAAGTGCCCCGTACGAGGTGAACGTTCCACATTAATAAGAGCCACAGGGAGGAGATGAGCCCAAGTGGCTCTAAGTGAAGTGTAAGACACCGTCCGGCTATTTATAAAGTGTGTACTTGTAAAGGGCAACAGTGTCTGCGCCGCTGGAGAGAAACAGACAGGTAGCAGAGTTAGAATTTGATCCCATCTTCCATCTCCTCTCTGTTATTACCTTGGGTGTGAAATCCTTGCCTGCTCGTGCTGGAGAACCGAGCGGGCGTGCTCAGCTGTGAAATTGCATCTTTTCCGCACTCTGCCACCCCCCCCCCCCCCCCCTCGACCCCCCCCCCCCCCCTTCCACGTCCTTCAAAAAGATTGTAAAACGCTATTTCCCTTGCCTTTTAAAAATGTGGCGCTTCCTGCGGTGACGTGAAACTGGAGAGTAAGGTGGCTTTTCGGCAGCTAATAATCCAAGACTCACGAGTCGAGCCGGCTGAGCACCCTGGGCTATGTCTTCATGGAGGAAAACCCTTAAAAGACACGTCCACCTGTAGACAAGTGAACTCAGATGTCGAGGAAGCACCAAAGTTTAACATGTCAACAATACAAGGTCTGTGAGCACATGAGTGCACAGTGGACGTGCGCTGTCCAGTTTGCTGCCGTTTTGGAACTTGAATGTGAAACATTCACTGTTAATTAACGAAACGAAAAAAACCTGACAGGCAGTGGAGGAGAACCCACGACCAGTGAAGCAAATGAAGCAAATTCAATTCAGATGAGTTCTCTGCAGAACGCATCAGAGAAGCATTCATTCTTAATGTTTTATTCGCAATATAAACAGATCATGAGGGCATTCAATCTGCTGACTAATCCCCTAAACGTCCGTCTCTGTGGAAGGAATCTCTCCAGAGTTGTTCACACTTTTTAAAAATTTTCTTTATTACAGACGCGTCGTTTGTCGATTCACTGCCTTCGGCGCCGACCTCGGGGACCAGTGCCATGTGTGTTTCCTCTCACCACTTCACAGTAAGTGTACCCCGATTCAGGGAAAGTTGAATATATGGGGGGGGGGGGGGGAAGTTTCTGGTTGGCAATATCATGAATGTAATACAGAGTGTGACAGTCTCAATGAGATGAACAATGACCAGGGTTAGTGTCTGCCCTGTATCTGGATCCCTCCTGCAGTGGACACGTACCTGGGTCCTGCTCGGGTTTTCATTGTTTTTGTTTATGTCTTTTTTAGACCAACTTGTATAAACTGGCCGTTAGTGTTGTCAGAGGTTTGTGCTCTCTGAGAGCCAGTGTAGATGTACGCCGGCATATTTTACTATTCGGGGTCATCTGATCTCATCCCGATGCCTTTTGCTTGAGTGTTCCGTCCCTCTGTTGAACAGGAAGCCTGCATATTGTTTTCGATTGTTAAAACATGTTGGGCTCTGTCCTTGAAGCAGTAATTTATGTGTTCTACCATTTAAAAAAACATACTAATACATGCCCTTTATCCAAGCAAAGAGGAAAGCAGCTCCTTCAACCAGTGATAATTGTAAACTCTAACAGTGGGAAACAAACACGCCTCTGTTGTCGCCCTGCTGAAACGACACATGGAAGACATCCTTTCCGCTAACTATATGTTTGGAAACCTTTCAACAGGCAGCATGAGCTCTGTACCCTTTATGAAAGAATGGCGTTTCTCTGGCTGCAGTCCTCGGCGGAGGGGAGGCTGTCTGTCGGAACGCCTGCAGAATAATTTAACAGGACTGTGGGGAGAGCCAGAGAGGAAAGACAAAGCCCTCCAGTATGATCTCTGAGGACCCTGCAGCAATCCACTGTTCTCCTCCCGCCATCACCATTACTGACACTATTGATTATGGCCCCGGAGTGATGATAGCATTCGGCTCTCCCTCTCCAGCGGAAGCCACAATCATGCTGCCATGTTGCCCAAATGATAGACTGTCTCGGAAATGAAAGAGGAGGTGAGGGCCGGAGAACGGGAGATAAGGGTGATTGAGGGAGATAGGAGAGGGAGGCGTTGGGAGTCAGGGCCAGTGGGGGGGGGGCATTAATGTGGCTCGGTTAGTTTCTCATCGCGACTGAGGAATGTGATGCTACTGTCGGCCGTATTACACGCAGGAGCGCCGTGTCACAGTTGTGTCAGACGGAGCGAGGCCTCGGTGGAAACATGAAAATGGCATAATTGCCTCTTTGCCTGTTTGAATTGCTAACAAGGGGGCCTGACACTTTCAAATGGTCCCGATTATGGCGAGCTCAGGACACCCAGGGGGTCCAGGCTGTTGCTTTAAGTGAGACAATAGACAGCGCGCTGCTGCATATGGACAGAGGCTAACTGTAATATCATCTGGATCTCTGGTCTCACACACACACACTGGCGGTCATACAGCAGGTGGCACCTTGATTTAATTAGCTCACTGGAGCTCCCATTAGCTGTGATGGTAAATCAGATGGAGCTTTTCATCATCGCACGGAGCTGATGGGCCCAGTAGGTGTGTATCCTCCAGGGACGAGGGTGGATTACATCCTGCCTTCAGCGAGGGATTATCTAGAGATTATAAGAAGACGTTGCTACTTCAAGACACTTATGTTGGGACACGGGCCACTTTGATAAAATCCACTGGGAAGTGGCACCGAGCTTGATGTGAATGTCTCGGCTGCGGCAGACCTGCAAGGTGTTAGGAGCCTTCAGTTTTATTTGTACAGTACCAGATTATAATCATTGTCTGTTAAACCCAGAGTACACTGGTGATCAATTCAGTACACAGAACCCTTTTTAAACCGTACAGCAGGTTGGCGTAACAACCCTGTGATGTAGAGAAAGGATTCGTTTAGTCTCTTGTGAGGTGAAAACATGGCGTTTTAATAGTTTGCAGACACTCAGATGACACCACAGGAGGATGATGGCATCAGTGTTATTGGATGTGGCTGCAGCGTTGTTTACCCCTGGAACTAATTTCACCTACCTAAACACCAGTGTGTGTTTCTGACCTCTCTCTCGAACTCTTCACACTTGTCACTCAAAGATGAAGTGATTCGATTTCAATAACCAATGGTTCTGGTGACCTCATGAGTCTCGAAGGAAAGAATAAGTATACAGAAACGTCACTGAGGATATCTCTGGTTTCCTTTAGAGCAAGTACATATTCACATATCAAGTGCACACGTGAACAGGTGTGTGTGTGTGTGTGTGTGTGCTATCCATCTTCTGTAGAGACAGTTAGGCCCATCAAAGGGCGACATGAAAGGCTGACCCAGAAAGCTCCTGACATATGCCGCCGTGGCTGCTGGCTGTAGCCGTAGAGAAGGGCCAAGCAGATGGAGGATGGCCTAAAAAAGTAGGATCAGCAGCGTGATGTGGGACGGTGGGCGGGAAGTCAGAATCCTGAGGACTTCGGCTTGACTTAAACCTCCCTCTCTCTGTTTTATATGTGCATTTTTATCCACACCTGCCACTGAGCCGCTGTGGGTTCCCAGATGTCCTGCTCTGCATGTGGAGGACGCCCTAATGAGGGCCGCGCCTGTTCACCGCAGTCACCTACAGCGTGAAGAAGCTGGCTGTTTGTTTATTCCCCTTCTACCTGTAAAGTCAGTACAACGGACAATGGAATGAGAGGGTGAACATCATCATTTAAAATGCTGTGTTCAGAAACCAGCAACCAATGGTTGTATATTTCTGACCAATGACTACAAGGACTGGTCTCATAACCAGTGATTAAAGTTGGCTGTTGATATTTTCATTCATCGGAGAGTTGACGATCAAATTTCCTTTGACCTGATTTACGTCAAGTTCAAAGATGTTGGCAAACTTCTTTGAAACTTTAAAAAACCTTCATGAATCTCAAGTCCCAGTGACCAGATGAGAGTCGGTCAGGGCATAAAAAGTGATGTTATTTCTCGGATAATTCACATTAATATGAATGATGGTTGGTCAGTGTCATTAAACGTCCGTGTGACAGGAGAGGGTGGGAGGAAATGGAAGATGTGAGGAGATTAGATGGAGTGACAAATGGGCCATTATGAGAAATACTTTTATCATGTAAAGTGGCAGACTGACAGAGATGGATTTCCCATAGTTCCTTGCTGTCCAATATATCACCAGGCTCTGGCTTTGTCCTTCGCTGTAAACCCCCAATAAGTACAGTCCCCCTCAGTCTCAACACAAAGTTCAAGAATGTCACTCTGATGACTTTGCACCAAACACTCTCCTGTGTGTTCAGATTTATGAAAGACGTTTTCATACAGACTCCAGGGCTGTACGCTCAATCGTGCCTCTGTGATTTCATGTACGTGCGAAATGACTTTTATTGTTACAGAAATCAGTGCATGCTTTGTTGTGTTTATGAACCACACATTGACCTTTTATTTCTTTTAAGGGATTGAAGCTTTTGTCAGATAAATCCTGTGTTGAACTTTATTCAGCAAGTTTTTCCTCCTTTAAAGTGAACCCAAGAAATAACTGAATTTATCTTGATTTTGAAATTGTACTGAAACTGGATTCTACTAGAGCAACAACTGCCTTTGAGTTTTCTCTCGCGTTGATATCCATCCTCTGTAAAATTTCAACTAATGTAAGACCACACACGGTGGCTACTGGCTAACTATGCTCCAGGGATGTACAGATTAAGGATTCTAGATAACAACAGCTGAACACACCGAGGCAGAAAACTGAGATGAGCAGACAAGGCTGCGATAATCACATCTGCGGCTAGTCGCATTTCCATAGCGATCCATCTTTGATAGCACAACTGCAGCTTTGTTTTGACCAGGAGTGGAAAAGCTTCTCTGTCAACCGCGACTGTTGCACCCTAAACACAACCAATTAGGATGATGGATGACTCGCGCCTTGGCACGCATCCCGCGAGAGACATGAACATACAACTTGAATAACAACACAAACAAAGAACGACACTGCGGAGCAAAGTGGAAATTTTTCATCCTGGGATTTTCCGTGCTTTGATTCCCTCCCCCTGGTCGATTGTTCTTCATCATGCCCGACACACTGTTCTATTTGAGGAGATTTGTAGTGCAGGTTTTGATGCATAATGGATGGGGGCTGATTCGGAAGCAGTGCCTTGTGGGAAGATGGAGGAGAGCCGAGCGGGGCGTGCCGTAGTTGCTGATTGCTTCTTATTGAGCCGCGGAACCCTCGGGATCCCAGTTATGAAGCCCTCAGCGAGTGGCAGCACTGTACAGTGTCATGTGTTATGACCCAGATGATTTACATACAGCTCACCGACACTTGCTGTGTCCACAGAAGAGCCTCGATTTACACTTCAACACGCCATCAGCGTCAGTTCCACTCCGCGTGGGACCGCGAAATTCTCGAGGAAATTAATCAAGTCGCGAATTTGAGCTCCAGGAAACATATCTTGGTCTCGGTTAAAGTGTTCTGCCAACAGGGTAAAGAAAATCATTGCTGAGACGTTCTTAGAACCCCTCTTGGTTCTGTACCGTACTACGTGTTTAAGAGGTCAGATGTTGCCTCAAGGTTTTGCAGGGTGTACATATGAGCATTGATATTAATCATAAACATATCATTCGTATTCATATGCTGTGTGTGTGTGTGTGTGTGTGTGTGTGTGTGTGCAATACGAATTTTAATATAGGGTTTAAACTCCCAGCATTCCTTTGGTTTCCCTGCAGCTGTTTGTTTTCTCGTTTGTTTATCTCGCCGCTGTCCACCTCCATTTTCCTGCGGAGCGACGTCTCTGTCAGAGCTGCCGGGGCCGACACAAATACGTTTCTGAGCTCTGACTCCGCGGGGGAACCCCCCCCCCCACAAATCTCTGTTCAGTGATGACAAGAATTGATTTCCAATTTCCTCCACAATGACTGCGTCATTTCCAGCAACTCTGGCAATTTGGTGGACATTACTGCGGCAGCCGGGAGCCGTGGATCAGGCTGTCAAGCTGTCTCCACCTGAGGCCCTGCTGTCTGAGAGGGCAGGCAGCCGCAGGAATGTACTGTCACTTCATTTGTGTCGTCCGTATCGGAGATTGATCACGTCCTGAAGAGAATTCAAGATCTGCTTTTTCATCAGCAGAAACAAATCTGCTTTTGTATTTGTATTCGGGGATATGAGCTCGGCGGAGATGCATGTGTCTGACTCGGCAGTTTGTTTGGGTTTGTCATTCTTCAGTGCAGGAATGTGACGAATACCACAAATGGAAATAGAGATAGTATAACCAGAGTTATCAGTGTAATACTCAAGAACATTGAGTAACAGATTTGTTGAATTCTGAATTACATCAACTGATGTAATAATATTGATCTGAGCCACTTAATCAATAGGTCACCTGATCGGTCTGTCTTTAATACTGGATTCATGAGGTTAAACATCCCATAACACCTTCATTCCACCTGCACAAGTTCATATTAGCTCCTTCATCTTGTCCTCACTGGGCCTGTGAGTCTTTTTAATGCTACATGAGAACCTGTGGTTAAGAACCCTAATATGTATCTGCCTCATTTTTCCAATCCAGTCACCATCACCACTTCAGTCAGATCAGCTCCAATCCGGGGTTGAGACAACTGACACGTAGAGCTAACACCAGCATTGCTCTTAGCCTGTTGATGCAGTTTTAGAATAAAAGGGTTGGGTGGTGTAGTGTGTGTCTCCCTGGCCTTTCACAGGAGAGTGGAGACCCTGTTGTTTTTTTGGTAATGTGTTAGTTCAGTGTTTCTGAGAGTGCTTCATGTTGAGCTTGCTGCAGAGCGACGGGCGATGTGCGATCAACCTCTCATCGCCCGCCGTCGGCTCTCCACCAGCCTCCCCCGCTTCAGCCGGCGAATCTGCAAATGTCAAGCTGCTGCAAACAAAAGGTTGTGTCAGCGCACGGAAAACACTCAGGAGGCTGTTCGCTTGTCTGTCTGTGTCTACGCGAACCACAAGGTTCGAGTTTTCTGCCCCAGACCATTTCCTGAAAACGGCAAACAGACGGATCGTGTGAGAGCCAGCTTCACGGAGGCCTGTTGATCCAATGCACAGCCATCATTCAATTTACAACACTCAATATGTGCTCAATTGCGTCTCTATAAGGTAACAGTGGCCCCTATTAGTGGTGGTGTGAGCATGGAGCTTTATCACGGTGCTGGTGCAGAGGGATAAGTGGGAGGCCATTTGTCAGCTGTAATGCATTGCTCACAGCAGTTTTAATCAAAGAGCACTTTGTCCTTTTGACAAATGGTTGCGGGGGGGGGGTCTGTGCCTCTGCGGTCGTGTTAGCTGGGATGAATCTGGGCTTCAGTTACATTATATACACGATATTCAACCTGTGACAGCTTTTTATTCCGATTAATTTCTGGGGGAAAATGCTGCCGTGCATCAAACGCAGCAGCTTGACGCAGAAAAAAACTGTTACACTTCATGTTGCACAATGGAGTCTTGACATATTTATTTCATGCCGAGATCAGCACGTTTGGAGCAGAGCTGTGGGCTTGTTCTTCGTTTCTCTCCAGGCTTTCTCCTCTTAAAGGAATCACTGCAGCAGATCTGTGCCCTCAGTTTTGGTACATTGAAGGACTTCACCTCACATGATAATGAGATGAGGGAGATTGAGTCCACCCCCCCAGGTGGATCACCATGAGAATGTAATATAATTAAACCATTTCCCAAGACGGCTGGAGCGGTTTATAGGAAAATCATTACCTCTTATTCAACCAGCACTGGGTTTACATCCAGTGAAGATGAGAGCAATGCTTTACATGCTTTACATCCTCTGTAATTCCACTGTGAGGTTGTGACAGGGGCCGATGATGTGTAGAGGAATGAAACGGAAACTCATTCACACAGACCAAACCTCTTAGATCAAATTAGTCCTCTGGATTCAGTCGGCACAGAAACTCATGGAGCCGTTTGCTCTGTTTTTTGGGAATGATCGCTCATCTCATTTAGTTTGTGATTTTAACATTGATGTCCTTGTTTACACTGGGCTGTGCACAGCATGCAGGAACGTCTCTTCCTGTCACGTACCTGCCTCCGTGGAGCGACGCCTCGGCCACAGGGTGGTGATGTTTGCCTGTGAATCATCTCTGGGATCAGTCTGCTCAGGTACTCTGTTCACTTCATGGAGCCCTTCAGACAAGATGTTTTTATCCTGTCCGTAAACCTTCATGAGAGGCCCAGGGCCAGCGTTTGTTGTGGCCCCCGTGACTCTTCTTTGTTGCCCTGTACATTGTGTATATGTACCATATGTAGCTCAGAGGCACAGAGACCCATGTGTACTTCTATATGGGTGAATAGATCTGCCTGTTTTATATAGCATACAGTGCAAGCCAGACAGACTATATAGTACAATATTAAACATTGCCGATGAAAAAGGGGCCTCTCTGACATAACCATTGACATTTTGATTGAACGTAACATTTCACTATCTTGCCATGAGGTGAGTTAACTGCAGGATAATGTTTTTATTAACCAGAGAACTGAGAACATGGTATAGTTCTGCAAGAATCTTTTAGTTAAAAATTGCCAGAACAAACAATCTGATAATAAGGTACAGGTAAATGATGCCATGACGCCAGATTTTAATTAACTAGATCAAGTTATTTAATCCACAACAAACCATAATGGATTCTCTGGACAGAGATGATAAAAGTGCTGGGAAGTGCAGTCTTGATTTCACAGCTCTGGTATTTTAAAATGGATATCATAACTGCCATGTGGGAAATAGGATTGATGGGAAGCCTGATTGGCCCTGCACCGATCAGAAGACTGCTCTGCCCCCCGTTGACTCTGAGTTGTGCAAACATCTTTTGGTTGGACGGTGATTCACGGACTGTAGCCGAGGTGTAAGTACTCCTCATCTCTCCGCGTTGTCCCAGAGTTGCCATCAAACCATTTGCCAAAGCGTCCTCTGAAAACAGCAGCTGAGCGTGACAGTCCTGCAGACTCCAGGCCCACAACTCCCGGGGATATGGCTTTGTTGGCCATTTCCTTGTGTGCCGATAAATCCCCTCCACACATAACTTTGAAGTACAGTGAAGCATTAAGGTTTACTATTCTGAAGCTGGAGCCAGTAAAGTGTGGGCCTCCTCGTTCCATCACGTTCATGTCTGACACAAATGGCTTTTCTTCTGGTTGCTGGGGAACTGCAGCCATTTCTGAGTGGTGGAAGTCATTTATGTGTGTGAGATTTATGAGTTTATTTGACTAAAACTGCCAGTTTTCACTTTGTTTTTGAACCATTATCATAACAGTAATTGTACCTGGACTCAAGCAAGAAGAAAACTGCAATAATTGTCCTCACATATGACGTAGACACGCACGTTCTGGCACTGTGGACTGTCTGTGAAAGACTCTCTATGAATGGGCTTGAGAACTTAAAGCAGTGTTAAGGCTTCAAACTCTTTATCCTCTCTCTCTCTGAGGAGTTTCATTCAGCTGTGGAGCTGCACATCACTCAGAGGTTCAATATTCAATATCTACCAGGTCTAACATTTAGAAGCCAAACCAAGCCACGCTGACCTTTCCCCCACATCCTCTGGTGAGGATGCTGAGGGTGAGTCTGAGCTGACATGAAGTTAAAACAAGCCCTGGCTGTACTGGAAGATTCATGAGAAGACGCGTCGAGTCTGATGAGAGGAGATGTTACAGAAGGGCTCTTAATATCTGGATATTTAATGCAAGAGCTTATTATTGCTTTGTTTTACTTCTTAATGTCTTTTATCAGACACTAACGGGATGTAATCCTGACACTGAATTATATATGTAACATATCGGTCTGAAGGCTGAGTGATTTCCTCGCTCTTAACTAAAATGTTTCTGCTCTGCTTCATTTAATTGGGCTCTGGCGATGAATCTGAAACCCAAATTAGCATTTTTATAGATTTACCTTTGACCCCTACCTTGTGCTCCGTGATGTAAAGGGATGTAAAGACTGAGGAGACTAACAATCGTTTAGTGTATTTATGGTAACTCCTCGGTTGCCTCGGAGGCGGGTGGGTAATGATTTGTTGATGCTCGAAAATGTTCCGCAGCACTGCAGCGTGTTGCGCAGCAAGGCGGAGAATCGCGGCAGAAATGAAGGACAGGGTGTTTTAAAGTTTCAACACGCTAATTAGAATGTTCTGTCGAGCCCCTGCTTATTTACATAGCTTTCCTTCCGTTAAAGGAAAACACTGCTTCCCCCCTCTCTGCTGGGCTCTTTAATCTGCGTGTCTGTGCCGCGCTGCGTGGGGGAAGGTGTTGCGTAGGAAGATGCAGCAGCTGAGCGAGAGGTATGGCGCGGGATGTTGACACAGTCGGCTATCAAAGGAAGTCATGTTGATTAGGCAGGAAACGGCAAGGTGAGGCGTCACATCACTGCTCAAGTCTCTCAGCGTAACAATCGCAACAGTGCACCTCTTCGGGGTACCTGATGATCTGTGTGTGTGTGTGTGTGTGTGTGTGTGTGTGTGTGTGTGTGTGTGAGCGGCATTTTATCACTGACAATGAAGGGGGTGGGGATCTGAAGAGGTTGCACCAAAAGGTCGGCGGTTTGATCCCATTCTGCAAGGCTGACGTGTCCCCGGGCAAGATATTGACCCTCCCGCCTGATGGCTGCAGCAAATTACACAGTCTTCTGTTCCTGGTTTGTTTCTCATCATTAATTCTCTGGGAAAACATTTAAAAATCACTGGCTCCGTTTTACAGTTATTAAACTCTTTGATTTTACAGTTTGCTTCCAGATGTTTTTCAGGAAATCTGATTATTGTCCGTGGCTTCACTGAGGGGGGGGGGTCACATGATGACTTGCAATCATGCAAAGGAGTCTCCATTGGGAATTATAGGGTTGTAAAGTTGCTGTTTCGTAGGACCACAGCCACATTGTGAAGGGAGTGCTTGATATCTGGCTTTTCTTGTTTGTGGGAACATTTTTAGAATCGGTGTCAGACAGATCAGCGTCTACAGGCAGCGCTCATGTTCCCGGAGAGGTGATTTGAGACGACAGGGAGGAGACGTGCAGCTCAGGCATCACAGTGTTGTCAATCTGACTGAATTCCAACTGGTTAGCACTTCCTGGCTGTTTCCTGTTACCCAGCACCAGACAGGAGACAGAGAGGACGGGTGTTTGGCACGTGAAATGAACCGACTACAGTTTGACAACAGCTCCTATCGAATGCTTGACAGCCTGCTACAGCCGTATGTAATCTCTGTCAGTTTGATGCAGAGAATTCATCTATTTTATGGGTATGTTGACCTGCCTGCATCTCATTTAAATCCTAATCTTTATCCAGAGCACCTTCAGTGTTTCCTGGTTCATTAAAATAACTCCATTTAAGAGTGACCATCAATATGGCACAAGCAGTATTTGAAGAAATATTTCAAAATGCACTGATTGTGGCTTCACGTACGGGGCTATTCATGTTACACGTCTCTGCCTTCCCACATTCAGACGTGATCCGCTTGAGACCCAGAGAACAAAGGGAGGCCGACTGTCGTTCACTGCTCGGTTCAATGGCTGTCATCATCTTCAGCATAATCATTCCCCCCTGGCACCTGATTATTTTTTATTACTTGTACTACACTAATCCTCACACACACACATACACACACACAGAGCGTATCAAAGAAAGATGTCTGCTGACGTCTGACAGCTGTGTTTGACTCGGGATCACACCACCATGTTGAGTGTCTGCCAGAGGACACAGAGAGAGAAAGCCTTTGATTTCTGGTGCAGCGTGTGGAGGATGGGAGGGAGGAGTGGGACAGCACTAAAATTCATTAATTCCAGTGATTTGCCAGTCAAAGCCTCTTCTTTTTTCTTTTTTTTTTATTCTTCAACCAGACCGAACATAAACAAACACAATCATGTGCAAATGAGTCCAAATAAGATGTGACAGTTCTATTGGGCTTAATTTATTACCAGTGATTATGCAGGCCCGCTCTCCGCCGGCAGCCGGCAGCCGGGCGTAAATAAAAGAAATCAGCAGCTTTATGAAGAGTGGATATTATCAATAGTGATGGCTAAAGCTGCTGGCCTGATGAGATTCATTTAAGCGCTGATATGAAAGCTCAGCTTCTATGAAAAGAATTGTATTTGAATTTGTATTATTGAGCTCTCGATCTAAACTAGAAAGGATTTCTTCGCGCCCCGCTGCAGGCTAACTACCAACGCAGAGGTTCAGTGGACCCTATGCATCTTTAATGCTATAGTTTACGTTTCTGTAAAATGGCAGACATGGCTTGATGGCGAGGTGGAAAATGATTTAAAGGTTTTTATCGCTGGTCGTGGATGACCCAAAGCTGATTATCTGAAGGGTCTCCAGCTTCACTTCCACATCTGGGTCATCTAACTGAGAAACAATTTCAAATTACATGGTACATGAGCTTATACTGCAGTATTATGTATGCAGTTTTTTTTTAGTATAGACCGTATCTTATCATCAGCCCTGTTCTGAGAGACTTGTGAGAGGACAGGGTATGTAAATCCAGAATGAAGCCACTGACGTCCTGCTTATCAATAAACCGCCAAGGCTCATTGGATCCACAGGGAACGAGGTTGATTTCTCAGAGGAGCCGCAGCGCTGCACAGGGGTCAAAGGTCACAGGGCCTGTCAGAGCATTTAATGTTATTTAGACAACACACAATGGGGGCTGTCTCCAGCCGAACACGGGAAGCTCTTGAAGGACAGGTTTATTTCATTTGACGCTCTGCTTCGATCAATAATGACACGACACGTATTAAACCCATTGATTTTAGTAACTAATGGTCATGAACCAACTAAACAGAACGTCTTAACGCATGATGATTAGAGTCGTAAAGGAATGTAAAGAACTGTGCAGGTCTTTTGACGAGGGCTTTAATTTGCCGGGATACCGTCATTTACACCTTAGCGATGACAACAGAGCAGCAGACGCGAGTGGCTGAAGAGCCTTAATTAGGCTCGTGAAGATGCTGCGTAATTGCTTCAGCGCCGGTGTCGCTGCAAACGAAATGTGTTGACGCGTTTGTGTGTGTGTGCCGACTGCGCGTCTTTGCGTAGATCTTTGGATAATTGCAGAGGTTTAGGAACAGATCTGATCATTAGCTGAGACACCTGCATCCAAAGCCCTCATGTGTTTATGTTCTAACTCGCTGTGGGAGCCAGATTATAAATGTTAATCCCCTTTATTGAAATATCACTTTAGATTATGATGAGATTTGTGAACCAGCTTGATTGAAGGGTTCCTCTGGAAGCAGTTGATCAGTCCTGTTTTTGGACTCACACAACACAAGCAAGGACCAAATAAATCATCGTAATGTTATAGTATCAGATATTCAAATATAGTTTATATTTATACTAATCTTACATTTGGATTATTTAAATTTTTTTTGTCAGGGATAGTTCACTGTGGATTTTTATTTTAAGGTGGGGATGAAAGTATTAATGTTTTTCTGGAGCAGCTGCTCTTATCTAATGCGTGTGCGTGTGGACTCTAGGACGCTCTAATTCTCTGGCTGAAGGCTCCTCTCCCAATAGAGTGAGACAAAAGGAGGTCCTCCTCTCTCAGTTGGCTAATAACGACCCTTTTGTCGTCGGCTGTCGTTAAGCGAAGAGCCTGCAGCAGAGGCCTTAAAACCCATTACGAGTTCTGATTGTTTCATATATTCCACTAATTGAATGCCATCCCTTAGCCGCTTTTCATCAGTGAAGAGCCCATGCTGGTTAACTGATTTGGACATAATTTGCACAACGAGAGCTTCAATCACAAGAGACAAACATTTTCCCTCTCATTAAAGAGCACATTAAGAATTATCTTCTCTAGTTGCCACAGTGACTCGATCTAATATGATTTGCTGGAAGTGAGCAGAGCACAATTTCCCCGTGTGATCCGGCGAGACTTGTATTTTCTCCCGTCTTTTCTCTTGCCTCCCTCGCTCTTCTGCCGTAAGTGAGTCTAAAGAGACCTCTTTGATCTTGTCTCATCGCTCGCAGTACTCCAGTCTGAATTTAAATCACACGGCCGGCTATTTTAGGAACAAAGCTGCCGTCGTGCTGAACAAGGGAAAAAGAGGCGCTCACTTTAATTTCTCCTGCTATCCTGTCAGAGTGAAATTTGCTCGACCGAAGGAGAACCTGAGCTTATTAGAAGTCATCACTTGAGCATTTGAAAACAATGAGGCTGCTAATAGACGTCTGTGATGATTGTGATTCCTTCGCATGCAGGAGCAAATGCTGAAACATATACGAGTGTAAAGCTTTGACTTTCAACTGATTCGGGACTGCTCATGAATAATTCATGACCAACTCCTGTCAACAAAGAAAAGCCGCCTCATTTTTTAAATCGTTGTCAAGCGAATTCATCATGATATGTACACATAAAAAACGTTGTTACTCTAATGGGATTGTTTACTCGCTCCCGTCCAAAAATGCTCAATACTTCAATAACTCTACTTTAAGCAATTTACTAGTGTATCGTGTTGTAAATGCATATATGTGTTTTTCAAATGCATGGCCCAGATTTAAACCGTTCGCCCCCCGGCGCTGTTGGCAGGATTCTCCACAGACTCAGCTGCAGAGCTCAGGATAAGCTCGTCCTGTGAGTTTTCTTTTGCCCAGAAGAGTTTGCAGAAAATTAACAACATAATTTAACTGGAGTTAAAGTTTGAAGATCAGTAAAATCAAGGAAAGATGTAAACAAAAGCATCAGATGTCAGCACTTTAAATGTTTAACTGTCATGGATATTAAGACTTGGGCTGAATACTCAGTTAAACAGTTAAAATATAATCTGAATCTGTGTCTCCAGGCTGCTCACTCTGGTGTAGTATCTGTACATACCAGTATATATTTCATGAAGAAGTCACTTCCTTTTTCAAAAGCCAGGAAATGCCACGAGGAATCTCTGTGGGACTTGCTTAATGTTCATAACAAGATATTCCCAGGCTCTCTTCTCCTCTGCTTGTCTCCACTATCCCTAAAAACTTCCATCTACTGCTCTCTGCAGGTGGAAGGCGTTCAATGGTCTCGTTGCACAGTAAAGTGCTTTTGCTGACTCTGGCCGTGACGGACTCTTGGCACCTCTATTGCTTTTATTTTGCTGACTGACATTGAATTTACTGGCAGAGGGATCCTCGCTGTAAACAAGAAAGGGAAGTGTCAAAGGTTGGAGGAGTGGGGATTTTAGCTTGACAAGGGATCAAGGCTGAGAGCCGCAGAGAGCCGCGCTCATGAAAGGCCAGGGCTTCACATAGCAGGTGTCAAACAGGGAAGATGCACGTAATGGCTCTTTGCTGACAGACGGACTCAGGGCGGCCAAGAGAGCAGAGCGTTAGGGGACATACTAAACCATCCAGATCCTCTCACATGGGGGCAGTGTTGGACCACCTGTCACGCTGCCTTCCTCTTCCTCCTGCTCTCCCCCCACTTGTTGATGTGTTCTCCATCCACTCCAGCTAACAGCTCTCTGAGCGTCAAGAGGAGAGACACTGGGCCTCAGATTACCATGTTATCCACTTAATGTTCTTCAGAATCATAAAGTCCGACTCCTGATAGGGAGACAACTCATTGGAGAGTGATGACGTTAATTACAGACGTAAACTAGCAAAAATGATTGTGCTGTTAAATTAGCACTTGTGTGAGTTTGTATCACAGTATCATCAGAGTTGTATATTGCACTTACTGAAGTGAATCATTCATCAGGGAGAGGTGTGAGCTGAGTGTTGGTCATGGCCAGAGTTTGATTATTAGATTAACTGGACACTACAGTTAATATTGCGCGTTTGTTACTTTGCATTTTACTGCAAGACAGTCGAGCCACATTTCAGTAATTGTGATAAATACTGACTGGCCGCTATTGATTTCCTCCAGAAACAGAAACCCATCGGAGAGATTAGCTGTAGCCCTCTTCTTGTCGCATTTCTTTGGTTTTACTTCATCATCATCGTTAGGTGAAGCTGTTCCTCAGGCCAGAGTGACGTCCTGAACCCCCCCCCCCCTCCCCCCATTGATTTGTTAGCCCCTGCCGGTGCCTCGGCAGGTATCTCTCCCCTCTCTCTCTCTTCTTCTGTGCTCTTCCGGCTTCGGCCTGGCAGCAGCAGCCATCTGAGGACAACTGCAGCGTGAGGAGATGGCAATACATCACCAGTGGGTGGACCGCTGTTGTTTCATTAAACATGACCCCAGTGCACCTTGGGACAGGCTGTGCATACGGATTGCATGTACATTTATCTCGTCTCTGCCGGAGGGGAAGAGATGGCAGCAAATTGATTTTGAAAACGCTTTAATGGTCGTGCATTTGGATCCTAATGAGAAACTGGATGTTTGCTAAATACGCTCCGCAGGAAACATTTCTTATTAAATATTCCTTGTTAGTCCAATCCAGCCTCTGATGAAGTTCCTTTACATCATAGATTCATGAAATTCATGTAGCTCTGTAACGCACGTGGCTCAGATAGAGCATCTCCAGAGTGGATGGAGGGATTTTAACGATAGGCCGAGATCAGGAGGTGAGGGATGAAAACGAGGGCTTGGTATGAAGAAGTGAGACACTGATAAGCAGAGCCTCCTGCTCTTTTTTTCCCCCCATTTCCTCCCATCTCTGTTTCCTGCCACCAGTTCTTAATTTCTCTTCCCGGGAACCCCACCATTCCTGTGGGGAGAAGTCACCGGTGGATCCCATTTCCTGCCATTCTCTGCTGAGAGCACATGCAGACACAAACACATGGAGTGTGTTACCCAGTCATGGATCATGTAATCCAACCAGTTTCCTGTAGGATCCGGCCTGTTCTTCCTCCCTGAGTGTTTCTAAACATTGGCATCATTGATGTGAACTAGCACACGTGTGTTTAGACCCGGTTAAGTGATGACAACCTTTCCCATCCTGGAATCCTTGAACATCACATGCTGAAGATGGAGGTGTCGGTCATTCAGGACCAGAGCAGAGGCCTGAGTTCTCCTCAGGGGATAAACTAGACAATAATGATGGAGAGAGGACTCTCATTAGGGCTCTGAGGCCAGCATAGACTGGAAAAGAGGATTAACTGCAAATCTTTCTTTGGTTTTAACCACAAATCAAAACCATGATTTCTAAGAAACCCTCACATTCTCAAGTTGCTGTAGATTTCTATTGACAAGTCCAATTACACAACTTCTGTGGAGTGCAAAGTTTTAAAGTTAAGTTACTGACTTTTGAAGGTTTCAGAAAATGGGCTTATACAACCAAGAACGTCTGGTACATTTGAAATTTTTACCTTTATAAATTAACCTAAGCAGAACTCACTTTATGGGCGTACCTTAAAATACAAAATCAAGGCACAACATTTAAAGTGAAGTCCTCCAGGGCTTTTCTTTCCACTTCTTCTTCTATTTATCCAGAGATTATTTAGATAAGATGTTGCAGCATCTTGCAAACAGAACTGTTCTTCAGTCATTTGCTCATAAGACAGGTCATCTTTCTCTGACACAGTTTACACATGTGGGATTCCGTGCAGTTCTACCTGAGACTCCATTTAACTGCCCCTGTCTAATGAGTGTGACCATTATCACCCTATTGTTTGATCACCCGCTCGGGTCACTTGCTGCCCACTAATTCCCTTTATTTGAAGTATTAGAGGGTGGAATGAAAACTAACAGGCCTTCCCCTCCTTCAGGACAAGAAGGTCCATCTGTTCCATAAAACCCTGCCATATAAAAACACAAAACACCCTCTGTGCCTGTGAAGCGCTGCAGCCCAGAGACGTCTCTGAGATTATTATTCCTCTCCTTTCTCCCCTGTAATATAAAACAGCTGTTGTTTTGAAATCTCATATTTTGGTGTGGGGTTCAGTAATGAGGAAAAAAGCTGTGTTGTGTCGAACAGTTTAACCCATGCTATTTCTGTGCACGTATGTTCAGGTGGGACGTGTTGACTGCAGGTGTGTCTGCATGTGAAGATTAGATTGATGTGATGTTGCCGGAGGAGCGAGTGAAGGCTTTTAAAGTGTAACCTGCAGATGAAGGTGCAGCACATTTCTCCAGTGTTATCATGCGAGGCACTCCTCTCTTTATCAGACGCTGCAAGATGTTGACACCGTATTAAATAGTCCTTTCAAATAGACATTTATTCGCGGCTCGCTTTAATTCATTCACGACTTAAATGAGCGAGGCAGAATTTGAGCGAGCCATAATTGCATTTATCTCCACCAGTGCAAGTTACTTTTGGATTTAAGCTGTTTTCAGATGAATAACACTTCAACAGAAACTGCCCCTGAAAAGCGTTGATCTGTCTCTGAATGAAGTGGAGCTACTGGACCCCGTCGATCGTGTCCTCCTCTTCTCATGAAAAATTAGATTTTAATAACCAACCACTCTGAGAATAAATCGCTATGGACATTTCCTGCACATTTGAACACATAGAAATGTTTGTCTCTCTTCCTCCGCCGACCTCTCAGGATTTATATTTCTGGCGCTTAATGCTTCCTATCTCTTACCGCACAGCGTTTTGTTCAGAAAGCCAATTTCCTCCAGGCTGTACCGGGCTCAGGAGACCAAAGGAAACCTTTCCCAGACCTGATCCCTCACACCTCCAGGGACCCCCAGTTTACATGTGGAAGCACCTCCATCTGATAAGCTCCCTGCAGGCTCCTGTTGCATCTCCAAACCAGCACAACCCACTCACGGTGGCTGTGCAGCCACCTGCATATCCCCTCTCAGTGTCATGGATCGGGCAATATGAACTACCTCTGTAGTGTGAGAAGGAGAACTGTTTATCTTATCAGACTTTGCATGTGTGTTTTGAAATCGCCTGAGGAGGTGTTGGATGATTCTGATGTGACGTCCTCAGTATGCAGGCGCCTGGTTCTCCGTGAGGGCGGGGCAGTGTGCTGTCAGTTTGCGCATCGAGTTTAGTCCTTGGATAAACCACAGCAGCGGTCCAGCAACCATGTTGTTGTTTTCCCATTAGACACCCCATGCAAACATTGTTTAAATCCAAACATAAATCCGGCCATGCTGGTGTCGTGCAGCTCGGCTCAGCTACGTCTCTCATGAGCGTCTATTTTATTCTCTCTCTCTCTGACAGCTCTCCTGTGCCTTATGAATCCACCGAGACTTTATTTGCCAGCTACTCTCTGCCTGGTTCACCTGGAGGTCCTCTGAGCTCCTCCTCAGCCCTGTGTCCTCAGAGAGATGCTCTGAGTTATAATAGTAATGGACTGACCATGTGTGGACTGGAACACTTCACCCACCCCTGGATCTGTGAACTATCCATTTAATGAAGTAGTCCATTTCTAAACCATGAGCCACGATGGTAACACAGGACATGCATGTATTTACCAAATCCAGACGCACTCCAGTTTGACACTGTTGGTCTTCACTTGAACTGTGTGTGTGAATCAGGATCATGTTGAGCTTCAGCTGAATGACGGGTCTGTTGAGGGAGGGGGAGGGAAAGAAACAATAATAATTATTGGATTAATGTCACCCACATCAACTGCAGGTCAATATGTGTGAAATTAAACTTGACGTTTTTTGTTGTTTTTTTTTTTAAAGCAGCCATTAACAGTCAATCCAATTAGCCGATTGGACAGGGGAATGTCTCGTTCTCTAATTTGATCGATTCTAAATCAATTTAATTATAAATAGCGGGATGGAAAATGTGTGCACCAGGAAATAACTGCAGCTGTGTTATCATCGCAGCCATAATGATTCGCCATGAGCTTGTCTGTGGTGTGTTTCCTTCATGGTAGAAACCTGTCAAAGCAATGATCCTGCGCTCATCAATCTGTATGGAGGGTTTCTATTTCCTGTCTCTCGTCTCACCTCTGCCTCACTGACATGAGGCAGAACAGCGATCACTCAACAAGCTGGATTGATGCACGTCACATTCAATTAGCGTCACAGCTCAAATCAGTGTCATAAATTAATCCTCCTTACCTCATTACACAGCCATTTGAGAATCCATTCCATCTTTGTTACGCAGAATGTTTCAGTGTTTGCGTGCTAATTCGCTGTCAGTGGGATATTTATGGGGAGGGGGTGGGAATAAGTGTAATTCAGGGGTTAAGTTGTATATGCAAGGTGTTTCTTAGTCGTCTTCTGTTGGTTTGATTGGCGGCTGGCGAGGCGTTTCAGTGTTGGGATTCATGGACCAAGCTGAATAGAATCTTCTGTTTACATGAATCCTCGTTTGAGATGTGGTTCATTTACACTTGCTGAGAGGGGTCAGAGGAAGTCAAACAACTTATCTGCTCAGTCAACAAGTGCTGCCATCTGCCTGCTCATTAGCATGGAGTTATAGTCAGCTAAGTGGGGTCACTGAGGAGCAGAACAAGAGCATGTCTGTTCAAAGTTAATAATTCTGCCTTCTGTTGTGTGGGAGTTTAACAGAGAAGACATATTTCATTATTCTGCTGCTGCCGTTCTTCATCTCAGTCATCTGACACTCTTGTGTGGTCATTTCAAATACTCTGATCTTGCAGGTTTTTGTTTGAGACAATCATTTGAACTGTAAATAAATGACAAATTCCATTCGATGTTTCTTGATCCTATACATTCAAGTCCAGCCTCTTTGCTAAGCTGATGAGTGTACTGGAGTACTGACAGCGCACTGTGCATGTATTTCTACACATCAACTCGGACCTCCCGATTATCCATCCTCTAATACCCAGAAGCCTGACAGCTCACCAGATATCTGTAACAGCTGCGACAAGATGAGGATTTACTGCCGATAGCGAGGACCGAGGGAAGGAGGGCAGATTGAGGAGTCAGCCCGGCGTAATGGCCTTCACCTCCCCACCTGGCCGGATTTTACGGAGTCGTGCGAAGGTGAGAGGGAAAGCAAGAGAGCGAAAGAGAAGGACCAAGTGATATTTTCCCAGCCTGGCCAGACATGAGTGATGGGAGATGAAGATAGTGCTGATAGAGGGTAATGATTGTGATCTTTTTTCTCTTCCTGTCTCACTGAGCTTGTGTCTGGGTTAATGGGAGTCAGGTCAGGGGGTCCAGTGTGACGGCCGTCTGGTGGTGTGCTCTGACTCCGAGGGGAAGGAATTCCTGCTGATAGTGCGGTCACCTGCATCACAGGGAGGAGAGAGTTTAGAAAAGAGATGTGGGTCTGGCCTGGTCACATCGATACAGCAACAGAAAGCAAACATCTGAGTTCTGAGCCATTTATGACAGTGGATTATCCACTTTAGTGCTTTAATGTGGTGATGTTCAGAGATTATGATTTGGAGTTCACCAATCAGTTGTGGCAACGTGCATCTTTCACATCTTGTCAGCATTATAAAACTAAGGCTGTAAGAAATACGCTCAAGCAGAAAGTGAGTGCTGTGACCTTAAGTGACCCTCCATATTCTAGTGAGTCATTGCACTGAATGCTGTAGATTCACATTTGCTCATCACGCTTATTGTGAATGGATCTGAACAGCAGTTTTCTCTCAGAGCCGTCAGTGTGTAGCAGCATTCGGCTGCTTAGCGATACCTCGATTCAGCTGTACAGCCACAGACGGCTCGCTGTGCTCACCAGGCTGTTGACTGTCGATCTCAGCCTCGTCCCTCTCGCATAAAAATTCCCTCTGACATTTAATATTCCTCACACTGTCTTTCTGAGCTCATAATCTGTGACCAATGGCTTGACGGGTCCTCTTCAGTTTGGAGCTCGTCATGAATTATTTCCTCTGTTGGAGAAGAAAATGCTGGCTGCAGCAGAGACAGTATGTCCTCCCTGCTCTGTGGCCGTCCCCTAGAAGAAAAAGAAGAAGATTCTGTACAAATGAAATAAATAATTCTTCCTGTGGTTGTTTATCTCAGGATGGAATTTTTGGGATTACAGGTATAGATTTCCAAAGTGAACTCTACATGTAATTCTTTACAGTGCAGTTTACCTTGTGAGACTTATGGGTCTATGTCCTGAGGTATCAAATAACACAAATGTGTTATTTTCATCATGACCACAGAACAGAACCTGGCCTGAAAAATGTCTCTGGAACAGATTATATTAACCTACAGATCAGGCCGTGGCACCGTGGGAGCACCAGGCTGTGTAGAGAGAATACACACAATGAGGGTAAGGGATTAATTTACCTGTCATCCACTGTGTGTACTGATTCAGTTAGGGCGCAGATAATATGATGTGATATAATAGAAGAAACACATCCATCACAGTGAATTATACATAGATATTCCTCTGTGAATGTATTGTCAGGAAATAAACAAGGGATGAGGGAGCACAGGTATAAATGAATTTAGCTCCTGGTTACACAGAAAATCCGCTTTCAGACACAGTATTCCATAGTAGTGATGGTTTGGCTCTGTTTGTTGAGAACCAAGGGATCTGATCCCAGGTGGAGCTCCGTTGACTCTTCTGGCTGGATCGTCTGGTCCCATCAGTTTGTGTCAGTGGCAGAGGCTGGTCAGGACGAGGGGAAGGGAACAGAGTGGTTTTCTGACTCACTCCTGACCAGACCTCTCACATTGGGGTCTGGAGAAACGTTTCTGATTAGTGGCGGAAAATAGCTGCTGTCTCTGGGTTCCAGTATGTGTTCCGTATGCAGGGGGGAGGCTGGCAGCCCGTTGAACTCGTACTTACAGATGGCTGGCCTTGAGCTCTCTGCTGGGTCTTGGAGATCTCTTTAACTGTGGTAGTTAATGAGTGTTTCTGCTGCCCATGCTAATGCTCTGACCCAAGAGCACAGCTGATGGTAATTGAAAGACTCTGAAGTGCTCGCTTGCAAAAGAGATCTGGCATCACTGACACGCCTTTTGAAATCAGTGTGTTTACAGAATTGCTCAAATTAAACCTAATGAATGTTTTCCTGGTTTTGAAACTAACTTTATTTTTGAAATGGGCCTAGATGAGGTGTGTGCATGAAGCAAGTATCAGTAGGTGAGATACAAATGTGCCGTTCCCATTTAGCTTTTGCTGGGTTCTCACAAATTGAATTCCCACAGCACAAATGAAATATTTAGTAATACTTCAACTCAATTATGGCAAACGTGCATCTGTATCCCACTAGACCTCTGTAGCTCGATTCCTTTAAGACCTTAAGCTCTAGCATCAGCTCCATTGATGAGAGCCATATCAACTTGTTCTTGCCTCATTTTGACAGTAATGCCGTAGTAAAGCCCCCGTGTGTGCTCGTCTGTCTTTCACGCCGGGTTGACCACCGAGCTGAGAAGCTCTCTCTCTGTGGGGCCACTGTAGAGAGCGGGAGCCTCAACTGTCATCCCGATAGGCTCATCAGATAAGAAGTAGGTGAGAGAGGCTCTCCTTAGAGGAGAGGGATCTGTTTCTTTGTGCACCTTCTTGTCTTCCCCCTTCTGTCCCTTTGGCTTTCTTTTCCATTCTCTTTTGATTTTCCTTCCACGAGAGGAAACCCAATCCTCCGCAGTGTCTATGATGTAAGGACATCTTAGAAGTATCCAGAAGTTACTGACTGACAAGTTGTATGATCGGAAATAGTTCTGAAGCTCTTCACAGAAGTAGTTTGTGTTCATACTGGTACAATTCCATTAGCGCTGAACACCTGGTGGACTCGCTGAGCAGGCGTGAGAGTGCTGGAGTATTTTACTGAAGAACTGAATGCCAGATACATCCTGTACTAGTGTTTTTGTGCTTTGACACTCATGTTTATCACCACACTACCATCATGTCATTCTGTTGTGTCCCACATTTCTATGTTTTAACGTTTCTCTACCGTGTGTGACAGCTTGAGCGAGTGCCTCACATACCAGCTTTGTTTTAAAATCTAAATCTAACCTCCAAATTTGTCTAGTGATTATTTTAATATGAAAATGGCCAGCAGGGGGGGGGGCCATCACACCACTTGAAAAGTCGGCAAACGTGGAGGAATTACCCCACCGGGACATCACGGGCTGACGACTCAAGGCAGCAGATTTGCTCCACGAGGACTGATGCAATTGCTCAGGGAACAAGAATAGCCTTGATGGCCGCAACAGCAGTGGTGAAAGATGACTCATAGCGAGAACATGTTGAGCCAGACGGCAGCATGGTCACAATAACAAATGGGATGAGCAACGACAAAGACGCCAGCAGAGAGTGGAAGGAGGGATGATTAATTATCTGGTAATTCATGTAATAGCAGGTCTATTGTATGGTATTTAATGGAGTGACCTTATCAGAACTGTTGTGCTGCTTGTAAAATCAAGGGTATGAAAAGGTTCTTTACTCCTGGAGCTGCACTGAGTTCATTTGGGTCACAGTGACTGAAATGATTCACAATCCAGCATGATTGATTAATAACTCCATAAATGTTTATGTTTGGTAAACTAAGTCTTTACAACAACATGTACATACATATAAGTTTCATTGTAGACGCTAGAGAGAGTCTTAACAGAGGAATGACCCATGCAAGCAGACTGGTAGAGCTGGTGTCAGAGTAACCTGGGAGTCTTTCCCCCATCTGTTCAGATCAGTCTCATTAAGTCGAACAAGCGGCCCACTGCTCCTCTACTCAGCGCACTCTCCTTATCTCTCAGAGCCTACTGCTGTCCTGGGGCAATGATTACATGAAGCCTAACCTTGTAGAAAATGACATTAGAGAATGCAAAACTATGGTAATGGCTCAGCCACACGGTCCACTGGCTGTCAGTTAACCCCGGCCTCATCTAATGGAAAGGATTGGGTGGGTTTTTCCCCCCCAATTTCTATTTCCTCATTGTTTGATTATGCAGAAATTGGTCAGGTTTTATGCTTGTGTATATTTGCCTTGCAAAGTAAATGGACATGTAATTCATTTCTCACAGGTTTTGTATGAGCGTGATTGAAAGTGAATTCAGTTCAGCCAGTTTCAGTTATTTTCTGGGGATGGAAAGTGATGCTGTCTTGTGATGAAAAGAGCAAGCACATGGTGGCCACGGTTGTATGCAGTGGTGTACAAAAGCTTTGGATCATGGAAATGGATATTACAATTTTGCAGGAACGCTCTGAGTGGACATTTTGTAAATTGGCAAGTATTTTTGGCTCTGTGAAACCTTTTCAGGATCATTCCAAAACTGGACACAGGAAGTTTGTCCTTGTAATTGATGGGAAACACTGTGCCAACATATTATTTTATTTTTATGATGTATTAGCTGTTGTAAACTATAATATATAAGTCAGAGAAGGTAGTACATCAAAAATGACTAGAAGCCCTCGGTAAAGCAGGATAAGTGAGAGCAGGAACAGATGTTTGATTAAAGACAAAGTCTAGCTTCAGATCAGGTGTCTGTGATGAAGGGATGGCTGACATGACCCCTCAGGGAATTACTTATTGAACTTTAAATAACAGTATGGTAGTAAGGAACGGCACAGTGATTTAGAGTTTTATATCATGTGCTTTTGCCCGCTCTACTGTTCGAGGACACTCCAGGAGGTTGGGTGATTGCTGTCACAGGGAAGGGAACTCTCGCCCAGTCCCATGTCCTCACCTGCTTCCCCTTCTGGAACTGTTTCAATCATCTCAGAATGCTGTGTTGCAGGAATGTGAATGAGAAGCACCGACTTTCTTCACAGTAGAGTCAGAGGAGGTATTCTTAGCTCAGGTATCTTCTCTATTCCACTTGATTCAGGGTCTCAGCGGGGGTGAGAGTAAAGGGTGGACTCGTTCAGAATACTCAAACATAAAGAACACACACAGAACAGTTAAAGGAGTGCATAGAGAACCAATATGTTTGAAAAGATTTATATAAACCTTTTTGCTATTTTGACCCCAGGCACTGTAAACCATGTTCCTTCAAAACATCTGTAAATTTTTATGGTGTTTTAACAGTAAATCCTCTACTCATCTGGTAATAAGTCTTTATGTCTCTCTGCTGTGACTCTGCTGCAGGTACAGAGTTAACACTTGATGGAGCAGACTGAATGTGGACGAGTTCACTGCAGCTGTGTTTTGCAGCAGTTTGTAGTCAATGTGTTCGATGGCAACACCACCTGCACACTCCAGCATAACTGCAGCCACCCGTCTGCCCCCGACACTTCCTTCTCCTACCCTGTGTGCAGCGGAGCAATTTTCCAATCAAGCTTTAATCTGAGAGGTAACGCTTGGCATCTTTCCCCCATTGATGATTTAAAAAGGAAAAACAGCTTGGCATCGTTAAACACTCTAAATCCTCTTTAGTTTAATTGTTAATATCGCAATGAAATATTTTTGGGTGTGGTAGAACTACTATTTAAAATGGCAAATACCTTATATATACTTGGTTCAACCTGTTCATTCTGAACACCTCACTGAATCATCAACTATGCAGCAACGCAGCCCATGAACCAGCAGCATTGACATAACATGAATCGTGTCTCTGAAGCAATTACAAAAGCTGCTGGAGTTTCTCTCCCCGTTTGTCCTCAGAGAAGCAACACAGACGAGCTAATTGGGATTTAATTTGACTTTGTGTTTCATTACCATCCAAACCTTAATGTGATGGGGAGAGGAAGTTCAGAGAAGACAGGGTACAGATAGAGGGACAGGACTCGACAATCATTTTCTTTTTGCTCGAGGAGCCACATGAAACAATGTGACAGATGTGCCTGGAGTGGGGCTAATACCCGCTGAATGCCATTGCACTTTGGGTAATGCAAAGTAGCTTGACATTTAAGGAGCAGAGGCTGCGTGTAATTGGAGCTTTGGCCTTTCGGCAGCTCCTCTCCTCCCACACTGTCAGGATAAAGCCAACAGAGCACCTCTCTGAAAAATGCAGAGCCCACTAAATGAACAACGGAGAGCCAAGTCAGAGCAAATTGGTCACATCCACTATGTTTTTAATGAAAGGAGGAGCAGGAGATTCTGCTGCTCAACCAAGGAGAACAATTCCCATTGACACCTCTGTTTAAAAAGGTACATGGTTTAAACATCTGCTTTGCACTGATGAGAAATCTGTGACGTTTTATGGATTTTAAATTTCAGCCAGGGTGGACATGGAGCAAGATGATACTTAACCCTGCTGAAGACCTCTGTCTGAAGACCTGACTTAGCTCTGTCCTGTTTAATTAGTCATCCCTGGAAGTCACAAAAAATGTCATTTCAACAGCATCATAAAATGGCAATGAGCTGATGTAAAATGGCATATTCATATGTGTCCTGGTCGTAAAACGATGTAGATTAATTGCCCCTCTCTCTGGGATGAAAGTGGTAAGAGAGGATTTACTGCCTTAATGAGCAAAGTGGCATAACGCTGCCTGTCTGCAGGCCACTGCTGTCCGTATGCCGTCCCTGAGAGGTATACCATAGCCAAGGGAGCAAATCAAGGACAGCGACGACAACCGTATAGTGAAAGTTATTCTTTTACAGAAGCTATCAGCTTTGTGAGGGCCAGTGGCTGATTACCATTTCACTCCTGCTTCTTGTGGATGAGTATGAATGCTACTTAAATAGCAGGGACTTGTGATTGTGTCTCTATTTAACTAATGGACTGAAAAGCTGAACTGGTCAGATCGTATCGTAGCGATAAGATCCACAGTCACGGTGGAGACCTTGCACCTCATAAATGCAAACCCGAACGCTTCAGTTGTTGTGTATCCACACAGAGCTGCTCTCTGCCACTTTATGAAACCGCTGCGTAAAATACACAACTGTGTGAGTTTAAGGCTGTTAGAGTCCATGAACCTGTAATTCCCCGTCTCACTCTGGGAGCAGCCCACCCAATTACACCTTTACCTTCTGCTCCAGACTCCTGTTGCTCGGCTCAATTCTTCTCCATTTCCCCTGTCTGTCAATATGAATTGGGATGTTGAGCAGACGGCCCTATTGTGACAGTCAAAATGATATATTGTATTCAACAACTGTCATATCAAATTACCTGCGGCGTATAGAGCACGCCAATGAGACGTAGACTGAGCTGAAAGGCTGTCACTGCAGCAGGTAGAAGGACAGTATTCCTCTGAGGACCATAATGAGACGTTGTGTGCATAGACTGCAGTCATCACTGCTCTCTGAACATTGCTACACCTCCTCACTATCAAATCGAACTGCTGCTGGCTGTTAAACTAAAACAACAGGGGGTCCACCCCCCCCAACCACATGACCAAATCAATAGTGTCCCCTCTTGGCTGACAGCTTAATCGCCTGTACTGCCTGAACCAACAAAATAAAAGCCCATTATGCTTGCCCAGCACTTTTCCTCCTCTCTCCCACTCTGACCTTGATAAGCCAATAAACTGCACTGCTCTTTCTATGTGTCCCCCAGTGGTGACTTATTCAGAGGTCGGGGAGCAGATGACATGTAATAAGTGCGTCCATTCTCTGTATCGATGGGACCGCTGATCCAAAGTAGGTATTAATAAAGAAGCAGTGCTGCACTGAGGCGGGACAACGATTTTGCTTGATACAGATATCGATAAGAAATTCAATTGAGGCTGTTGTCAGTAAAAGCCAGGCCCTGGATTGGCGCATTTTGTGCCTGAGATCGTCTTTGGCTGATAGCGAGACAGAAGTGACCCCGGGACAGAATCAATGCAGCAGCGGTGTTCTGAGAGCAATGGTGTTTTTTCACTTGACTGCCGTTTTGGAAAACACTATCCAATCTGTCTTCATTGGCTCCACAGTGAGTGTAAAGGAGATTACTGCTGATCTCATCTTTTGGTTAATGGAGCCCAAACCTTAGATTTAAAGCTGAAATCAATTCCTCCAACTACAGTAAAAATGAGTCTGCGGCTGCTCCGTGTTTCTTTCTCATCATTTTTGTTGGTGTTCCGTTTTTTTTTTTAGACCCATCTGTCATTGTTTTTTAATGGAATTATTACCCTACTGATTCTATAAATACAACGGCAGCTTTAATAAGGTCTGCTTGTAATCTCAGCCCCATTACACAGATTGCCACCGTTTAAGGACCGCTCTGTGGAGGTGACACAACGCTCTGCTGTGGGAGGAGGCGACGGGAGGAAATGAGATAGAGCAATAAAATTGAAATGTGATCCCAGCGGCGTGCTGAAATGGGTCTGAAAATATTTATGCTCCCATCACAGCTGTTTGTTTGTATTACTTTTTTTGGTCGCTGTTTAATTACTGCCACTGTTGACAGTCCTTCATGCAGGAGATGTGTACACACCTGACGAATGCACAGCAAGGTGTGTGGTACCGTTAGGAGCGATATGACTTTGATATTTACATGCAGTCGAGTTAATAATTATAGTGAACGTAGCGACAACAACCACTAACGAGCCCCTACAAGCTACTAACAAGCTTTGAGTTTGATTAGCAGCTCAGAGGTTTTTTTCTAAGCTGCAGATGTTTTAATTCATCGCAGATGTTATTCACATCACCAGCTATGGCTTGAACCGGATATTTAGTTGTAAGAAATAATTTATTAACATCAGTCATAGGTGAGCAGTTAGCCTGGGAGCAAATACGGATGCCGAGTTTTCAACCATTTGAATATCAAGATGTAGAATCCCTTGTGACTCTGACTTCTTGCCTTTCACAGTCAACTTAATTGACTCCTGTTTCATTACGACTGGCCCGTCAGACGCACAGGATGCGGCGTCTCCCATGTGTTGCTGCCCATTCTCGTATAAACGCCACATTGAATATTCATCGGGTAGAATTTGCCTCCATCTCCCAGGAATATCTGGAGAATGGAAAGCTCTCTCCGCCTGTCTCCCTCCAGCTGTGCTGCTCAATCCTGCATCGGCTGAAAACACAGAAAGGATTTTTAATGTGCAGAACGCCGTGCCCCCTGCTCTCTCCATGTTAATGCACCAAGGTCACACAGAGTCTGCAGCCTGTGCTGTTCTGATCCCACCGTCCAACTCGACTGGCCGTCCTCATTAGGCTCCAGTGATCATGTGGTGGTTAATATTCATGAGAAGGAGGAAAGGAAGAGCGTCTGACTGCCCACCAGCTATCGTACCTGATCCTACATGGGTTTCATGTAAATGTCTCTGCTGCTCTGTTTACATTATTGAGATCAACTGGCTGAGTTAGAGGACATATGCTCCCCCACAGCGCCCAACTTCTTTGCTGTCACGTTAGTTTTGCCTGCAGTTAACATGCTCTTCACATCCTGCAGCCCCTGGCACAATAACCTTTCAGTAACATTTTACATATGTACATGCACTCTGCTATTCAGTATATGGTTAACAGCAACACTTTAATTTCTTTGCTACTGTTTCTCCGTCATAGCATGCTGAGTATTTTTGGCATAATAAAAAAACACCAGCACTCATCACGTTGGGCTTGGTTGAATTGGATCAGAGTTTATGAGACAAGTATTTAAACACATTGAAGATGTGACGAGCAGACGAACGCGCTATATCCAGATGGATGATGATGGTTTAAAGGGAAATCACTGGGCCTTGGCAGGACACGGCCGCTGAATTGACTTGAAATGACTTTCTGCGACTGAAGCTCCTGCCGTCTGTTCCCTCTTTCAGAGTCACTTAGATCTTCATCATCACTCGAAATGGGAATCAACTGGGCCTGCTGAGCAATGTTACACAAGCCACAGAGCATGATGGGATGTTAATCGCTTAATTGCACCGTGCTGTGCACCTGTGTCAAAGCATGTGCATTCGTTCTTGTTCTCGCTTCGTTCAGACGTTTTTCTGAATGAATGAGGTGCTTAATTAAAGTGTGCAGCCCAAGCAGCACTCGATGTTTGACCGGCTTTTATGAAGACTGCATCACATCGACATTGCTGGTGAGTAATGTGCCGGCGCTCTGAGACTGGACCTCAGAGTTTCTTTAACCTCTGTTCTCGTGTTCATTTGTTGCCTAAACAGCCTCAGCAGTGAATTTCAATATTGTTACCGAGAGGTTCTCTCCCTCGCTTGTACAGACGACACACTCGATGTACACAGGATACCTGAGACGGGAGAGAACGAAATGGGTCCAATTCAGATTTTATAGAGCAGCTTTTGTTTCGTATTGTGTTCCATTATCGAGGGTGGCTTGCTATAGTGGTTCAATGACCACTGATTTTCTGCCAGAGCCCATCACATTCAGTCGGCCTCCCACCTCCAGATAATGACAGAAAGCATTTCTCAGGGCTTTTAAACACTTCTCAGAGACTTATCTATAGCCCTGATGGCCTGTCCACATTAATCTATCTCAGCTCTGCACCTCCCTTACCTCCTCATTGATAAAGTGGTTCTATTTTATTAGACTAGAAGCAGACAGGACATCTCTAATGGGAAATATCTTGGCTTTTTTTTTTTTTTTTTTTATTTGGAATGGGTTTAGAGGGCAATGCAAAAGCCATTCGAATTATATGAGGTTTTATTTCATAAACTCAATTTCCTCCTCTCCAGCCTCCTAATGTCAGTCAAGGCATATAGCATTTTAATAGTCCCTAATAAAACTCTTGTTCAAGTTAATGTATCATTAAATTGAAATAGAATGGTTTATACAGTGTGATTTTCTCTGTGGCACTCGAGGAGCTGTTGTGCTCAGATCCTCTATGTGTGTGTGTGTGTGTGTGTGCGTGTGTGTGTTTATTGACACTTAGCCAGAGAAGAATAATTGAAGCTCTGAAGAGAAATGAGAGAAAGGCAGAGAGATAGAGAGTAGATGCAGGAAGGAGAGGGAGATAGAGGGTCTAATCTCTGTGGTGTCAGCCCAATGCCAGATGAAATCCACCACTGCTTTGATGAGGGGAGGCCTTGAGGTGCAGATCTAATAGGAGGGATTGGGAGAGGGATGGCTCCAATCTGCGGGTCAATCCTGCTCAGATTTCTCCTCCACTGAAAGCACGGGAGGGTTATCAGCGCCCGGGGCCCAGGAGAACGATCATGAACACACATGCTGCCTTAAAAAAGCCATCCGCACTTTTTGTTTCTGGGTGACTCTCAGGTGATTTAACACAAAAAAATCCACTTCACAGAGGCAGTCATTCATTAAAAACATGTCCACTATTTGTCAGCCGAGTTAGGTCATGGCAAGAAGACGGATGGAAGACGGAGAGCATGTCCGGGGCCCGCAGCTGGCTACGTCTTTAAGGAGCTAATGTTGTTATCTCCAGGAGTGTACCTGTCACTAATCTGATTGTGGCCCTTTCATTCCGTCCATGGCAGCGTGATGGTGAATAATGAAAGGCGGTGGTGCCCGGACAAAGCATGAGGCCACAGGGATTAGTTCCCATCTATCATTGATTTGGGTTTAATACCCACAGATATTGATGGACGGCAGAGTTCAGGGGCCCAGATGCATGAATGGGTTTCTCTCCCAGCCTGAGCCCTCGGTTTCCCCTCCAGAGTTTGTGCCGCTCGGCCATTCAGCAGAAACCTCCCCAGAGCTCTGAATCAGAAATGTGTGTTATTACCGTCCCACTCAAACCCACATCAACTGTGCGTCCTGCTGCGTCTAACGCCTGCTGCCTGTGGGTGGCCCCGCTGGGGCTCCAGAGGAGTTGGTCGGCTGCCATGTTTGCACACTAGCTGGCAGGAGCGAAGGCACACAGGGGCCAGAGATCTTTGATGATCGGCTGGGCATAAAAGAGAGAACCCCCCCCCACCCGGAGGAATGGCTTTCATCTGTTCTCTCTATCCCTCAATCTGTACCAATCTCTCTCTCGATGAGGCGTAGCAACCGGCAGCACAGAATGCACTGAATCATTGAAGAGAGCTCTTAACTCGATTGCGTGTCGTACAAAAGCGGTTTTGTATTCACTGCGTACAAGCAGCTGCACATCTGAAGACCTCACTCATTCACAATCCACCCACAAGCCATGCCTCGCTGTGCTTGTTTATGCTCTACCTGTGTGTGTGTGTGTGTGTGTGTTAGGGATGCTGTGTGTGTCTGCACAGGGAAACTGGTGAGACATCAAGTATGGGAGCAATGCAGGTCACTCCCTGGAAAAATGAGAGGCTTAATGGGGTCAGGCTGCCACGTCCTTGAGTCCTGACATTCTTCTCTTGTCCTCCCATTCATCCCCATGGACGGGTCGAGCCAGTTATTATAAATCGCATCCGAGGAGAGAGGGAGTGATGAGCCAAAAAGAAAAGGAAATTGTTCATTAGCACAGACTCACCTTCTGTTCTTTTTTTTCATGCAGGTGTCATTATTATGCTGCCGGTCTGCAGCCGTCCTGCTCAGAACGACCAGTCTGCGATGGCCGTCAGTCTCACGGATTGGGATTAGCTCTTCGGGCGACTTTGAGGAATTGTAAGTTTCCATTTTTCTCCTCCTTCAAAACAAACATTACAACTCAGAGGAATAAGTTAATCACAGGGAAAGATGGTTGACCGGCTCCATTTTTCTCTTACACGTTCTTCATCAGGCTGATGGGGGGAGGCCAAACGTTCTTGAATTCAGATTTTTAGCTTTTACCTAAGTCCATGTTGAGTCTACAGTGTTCTGCCCCAGTGGCGTTGCATCAACATTTTAAAAATGCAGCTCATGGAGAAAAGTTTTTTTGCGCCTGAAAGCCCAAAGTTAACAAAGTAGTTTTGTTGCTTAAACTTGAGCAAAGTCTGAGTGCAAATTAAAGCCAGGAAGACTTTCTGGAAGTCAGCCCGGAAGGCAAATTTCTTCCAACAGCCCAAAAGCTACTGCCTCTAATGGGACCTTGTGGTTCAACCTGACAAAAATCTTGAGTTAAGTCGCGGGCTTCCTGTCATCTCCCTGCCGAGGAGGCCTTTGTGAAAATGAAAGCTTTATCTGACATCTAGGAGAAGAAAGAGCTGTAGCCGTACTGAGAGCAAATTTGTTTCAAGATAAAGCTTCCCTCAGGACCCCGAATGTGTAGAGAAGAGAAACTGCTTTTCATTCGGGTTCAAAATGCTTTATGTCCTCTCCCCCTGCTTTGGCAGCCTCTGTCCATTCTGATACAAAAAGATAAGAGGGTCATTCATCTTTTGTCTTTGTAGAGTAATAAAATGATTAAGTCAATTAAAAACCAGCCAATTTTATCCACGTGGAAAAGCTTCTGTGGCATTAAATTATCAAGCTCTGTCTTTGCTCTCAGCTTCGTGCTCCAACACATGAGGACACATTTTTGTTCAGTCATCTTTATTCATTTGTCAAGCGAGGGGGGGGGGCTTAGTTCAGTGGTTCGATCCCTGGCTTCTCTGGTCCGCTTGTTTCCAAAGCATCCATGAAATGTTGGGAAAACCGGGAGACTGGGACTCCTGCATAGTTTCATACAGCTGTTTTGGAGAACCACATACAACCCATTAAACCATATAAGTGCATTTACAATTAGCCACGCATCACTCTGTAGAGATATTGTAGGAAAAAAAAACCTCCCTCTGTTCCATTAACACAAAAATGCATCATTATTGTTGTCGTCATGGCGACGCACTCTGGAGGAGCACCACGGAAACAAACGGTCCTGCATGTCTCATGTTGCCCAGGTCACTGTCGGCCTCCGGCTGCGCAAAGGTCCACCACCCCGTTGGTGAGTCCGTGTTTGTCTTCTGTGGCTCGGTGACAGAGACCTGGCTGGAAGCCATTAGCCCAGATGACAACAAAAACCATCTGTCCCCATGCTCACCATTAACCCCCGCTGGCCGCGTCCCAGCAACTGCGCTGACACAGATAAAGCGAAGATATGGATATGGACAGCTGAAATAACTGGACGGAGCTTTATGCATCACGGCACAGACGAACGGTTCCATCACAGCCCGGCTTGTTTTATCATGAGTCGCAACAGAAAGATTCAGTTTGGGTTTTTTCTGCCAAAGAGAAGTCACTGACTGTGATGGTGCTCGATGCTGAACACTCATAAAAGAAGAAGATGTGATTTAGTGTTGATATTTATTCCGCTGAAGACATCGGCCTGTTCACATATGCAAGCATGCTTCCTTTGTCTCTCTGGAAAATGCTGATGCATAAATATTTGTGTGGAGTATTTGTAATAGTTAGAAATGATTTATAGCTCGTATCATTTATCAGAGGCGATGATGTGATTTTTGTTATAAAAAATACTCCTCCAGAAATAAGGCTTTTCCATCAGAGGAGGATCAGCTGTAAAACGCTTTTAATTGGCTATTTAAAGTTTGGCTTTGACAGGGAACCACAGCGGCTCTCAGTATCATCCTCATGTAAAGTTAAGTTTCTATTACCGTATGAAACAAAATGGGATTTAGTGCATCGAACTAAACTTGACGACATAAAACAACTTTCCAGTGAAAGCCGCTGGGAGAGAAAATGCCCTTGAAAAGAGAAAGTGCTCGGTGTGAGATACGATCAGCCTTTGACAACATATTTCTCTCAGAGCGCTCAACTAAAAACTGTACAATAAATGTCGTGATGGCATAGCAGCGGTGATTAAAGACAGCCGACATGTTGCCACAGCCTCAGATGAATGTTGAAGCTGGATATGAACCTGCTCCCGACCTGCTGCTCTGAGTGCAGAGCCTGTCTGCTTTCGGATGCGTTCAGTGTTGCATTGAGGATGCTCCACGGAAACTGAGAAATGAAAATCTCCCCAAGTCACAGTCGCAGCACTGCTTGTAATTACCTGGGATGACCCATGTGTTGTAAGTCACTGCTTTAATCCTCACAATCAAATAAGACTTGTTTCTCTCAGATGGACCCAAAGCATCTGGTCAAGAGTTTTGACAACCCTCAGACCATTTATAAAGGGGACAAACTTTGAGAGATGGTTGTTTGTGATTGTTGGTGCAAAATAGAACAAAATTAATTTAATTTTACGGTGAATGTTCCATTGGAGAAGGCCTGCATGGCAAGAGCAGAGGAGTGATTAATGGAAGCAAGAGCTGGAACACCAGCATATTACATCCTGAAGTGCTTGGGGGATGTGGAGTGTGTGAGTCTGTGTTTGAGTGTGTGTGTGTGTGTGTGTGTTTTATAGGAGGCTGGGGCTTGCAGAGATTTCATTCTCCATCAGTCCCATCTCGAAGTCCATGTCTGCCTCGGTTGGTGCTGTGATCGTTCAAGTCGAAATCAAAGTGCAGTAAATTCAATGCAGCGGTGTCAGTGTGCAGCTCAAAACAAACAGACCCACAGCACAGCCTGTCTGTTGTTGAGAATAATCTTTGTGATCCTTATTTATTTGACACCACCGGCCAGAGCTCAGTTTTCTGTGGGTTAATGTTAAATTCACAAATAAACAACGATTGGCTTTGAACTAGAGCAACATGAACTGTCACATTAAGGTTTACAAAATGAATATTCCCAAGCAAATTGAATGAAAACTCATCGTATTTCTTTCACAGAATTATCTACCAGACCCTGGAGAGTTCAAACAACATATGTAATAGTCATACACACACTAATAATAATAATAATAATAATAATAATAATAATAATACAGATATTTGTGCTAGAAAAGTCAGATTTCTGTGGCTTTAATTATTCAAATAATTCATGTAAAATTTTGTCAAATCGATGGAGAAGTGGTGGTGTATTGTGTGTCCCTGTGATAAATGAGTACAGATGAAAGGCATGAGTATTTGTTACTGTACTTTGTGCTGGTATCATTGCAGAGACAAAGTACCCACTCGCTCCCAATGGTAATGTCATGATTGAACCAAATAATGGCTGTCCTCTGTCTGAACCTTCCCAAGTGCACACTGGAGGATGTCAATCATCCCCAGAATCTGCAAAAATATGAATTGCTGCTATTGAGACTGAAGAGAAACTCCAACATTTCCCTGAGAGAAAAAAAAAAAAAAAAAGATAAAATGCATGACTGGAAAGGCTCCTTAAAAGGATTGCATTATAAACACAGCCGTCTCCCCCAGCAAGAAAAATCTTATAGCTAGCCAGAGTTGCATAATAAGGCAAACAGACTGCAGGCTACATATTTACACAAACTGGGGTCATAAAAGCATCTCTCCTGAGTCATTTGTGCTCAGGGCAAAGTGCTCTCAAGGAGAGAGATTTATTTGGCTTCATTATGTTTGCATGGCGAGGCGGCTGCAGCCATCATTTCTATTAGACACTTTTCTGGCCCATTAAACCTCATTACATATTGATCCTGTTGCCCAGGATGATAATGTTCCATTTATTTCCATTGGTTCCACCTCTTTATGCTTTCATTATTCATACAGTATCATCGGGTGCCAGTGGAGCCACACACGGCTACGTTTAGATCACAAGTTCAGAACAACAGACACGTTTGAACCCGAGTGCTTTGTTGACTTTGAAACAATCATGATATAGAATCAATATCCACCAGCACGTTAAAGTTGGTGGGAAAACTCACAGTGTCGAGGATCTCGAACAACGAGTGGTGAGAAGGTGGTTGTTCAGTGTTGATTGGCAGGTAGAGGGGTCGTCCACTAAACACGGGGGAGTTATGTTGGTTGTTGTATGACTGATAGTAGTGGACTCAGGACTAGGAGGAACTAGGACTCAGAAGAAGGATGTTTTCTGATGCGTGCTGCAATGTCAAGTTGAAACTAGTACTAAGCATGACGCTGTTGTACTGCCTATGCAGTTCTTGAGTACTCCTTCTTTTACTGCGATGCTGTCTGACTGATTCATTACTTTCGACATGGTACACAGTATTAACCACCCGTGCTCCTGGCAATCATTGCTGCTGGTGTGTTTGTCTTTGCTGAACATGTGTGCTCCCATGTGTAACGTGTTAATAACACGCCATTTGCATGTTTACATTTGCACACGCTGCTGCTGATGAAACAATAAACTTCCCTCCACCTGTGAAACTCGAGGTACAGCCGTGGACGGGTTTATTCATCAAAGCGCCTTTATTTATTGTGTTGCTGTGTGCTTCCCACTCCGTGCTGCCTGCCATCACTTTCTGGTCCCAGTCTTTGATTTATCTGATGTCCTGTTTTCTGCACTTCTGCTGCTGCGGCTGCTGCTGCTGCAGCGATGCAATTTCCCTGTGGGGATCATTAAAGTTTCATTTCATCCCCTTCTTACATAAACCTGTTTTACTCCCCCCACCCTTTTTGAATTACCCTCTGGTCGTCCCTCATGGAGCACTGAATCATCGACGTCCTCTAGAAACCTTCCAGAAATAAAACTTTCTGAGAAATCAAAACGGCCGATTGACCTGGCTTCAGTTCACATTTTCAGAGGATATGGATTATTTTAAACGTACAAGTTAAAATGTGATTCCCTTCCCTGCTCGCTAACTCCATGTGAAAATGTCATTTTCAAAACCGTGCTGTACTTCACAGTGTGTTCAGGTATGAAAATCAATACTTACCCTTTAGCGTCCGTGTCGTTTTCACCTCCTGTATTTCTGCCTTTTTCACACATCGTCCTGCAACTCGTCCGATTTGTTGAAATAGAGCTCTTCAGCTGCTTGTTTCAGCAGGAAGAAAAGAGACATCCCAGCTGTTTGGAGGTTTCTGTTGCCTGTGCTCCACCTGGGCTTCTACCAGCTGAACAGTTTGCCTCTGGGCTGTCAAGTCCCATAACCCCTGGCCTTTGTTGTTTGTCCGCTGCGTGATCAGCTGCCTACTAAACAGCATGTGGCGATGTTTGTGTGCGTGGCGGGGACAGGGACGCGGTGACAGCCCCTCAGTGGTCGTCCTCGCTGTCAGCGGGGTGAGGTCTCTGTCTGAGGCCACCTGGCTTCCCTCGGAGGACATAATTTATGATGCTAATGAAATGTGAGCATGCTCGGGCCATCAGAAAGCGGGTGATGAATCTGCTGCGCCGGGCTCGTCATCCATCACCGAGGCCCCCGCCTGCAGAAGCCTACAGGAAGCCCGGGCCTGTTCCTCTCTGATTAATGTTGAGACTGATGCACCTCCAAGATTATCTTCTCTGATCGTGTCATTTCTTTGTTATTGCTGCTGCGGGCGTTCTCCGATGAGACCCCGGCATCAGGGCTCTATTTTAATACAAAGTCATCATGAGGAATATTTGACTTCGCCTGACGATGAACTAAATCATCAAGCAGAATAACATATGCACGGCTGCACTGCCAGGCTGCTCCGAGGAGTCGAAGCCGCAGTCGATTTTCTTCTTTGCCGTTCCCTAATTTAACCTTGCTTATTTTTCCATTACAGTAAAATGTAGTTACATGCCAGTTATGCCCGATAAGTCTTTTGTTTAAATGCAGATTGGATCCATTTATTTTCACTCAAAGACAGAAACTTTTGAAGGGACAGCGGGGGGAATTTGCAATTACATTTATCGGAGAATGTCCCCTGCTTTGTACACTGAAAAGTAATTTTGTCCAGTGGAGATTTGCAATCAGGGCGACGGCCGCTGAATGTAAAGTCTTTTGGGCATGTTTATTAAAGCATGGCGGTGTTTATCTGTGGAAAAGTTTTCACCCACCAGAGCGGCTGCCTTAATAAAGGTGCTTCAAATATATGCAAATATATGCCCCACCCCCGCTCTCTGTCCCTGCCTATCTGTCTATGTTCAAATTTCATTTTTCATGCAACAAAGGATGGAAGCTGAGATCCCAGATAGCTCAGTGGGGCCGTGCAGCTCTAATATTTGCATTGCTGCTGTGATGTTCGTAGCTGGGCTACAATGGAACATGAATTATTATTGTGTTATCAGCAAGTCCTCTCTCTGTTTATAAGGAGTGAATGGTGGAAATAACTCTCTGAGTCCCAGATACAGAGGGTCTGACGTGTTAGCAGCCGGAACGTCCGTCACCTCAGCCGTCATCTCCGCTCCCTCTCCACCCCCCCGTGATGAAGCGTGGGGCTCTGGCCCTCGCCGCGCTCCTCTACCGCGTGTCGACTGGTGAGCCAGCGCAGCTGGCGTCAGGCATGAGGCAACACTTTGTGCAAATCACTGCAGATGATACGTTACTGCAAAGCACAGCATGAAAGGAAAACCACTTCGGTATTAATTACCTGCAGTCTGAGAGGTAATTACGTTGAAGGTGTCAGGGCTTTACTCTGTGTGACTATGAAGGCGAAGGAATAAAGTTAAAAGAAAAGGAGCATTTGACAAGTAGCCGTGCTAATGTCTGATTTCTCTCCGCTTTATGTTCGCGTTTAAAACAAGCCAGCTCTCATCATGTCTCAGCCAAATCACAGCTCTGTTTATTCACACACCTTTGAATACTTTGCACTTGTTTGCCAATGCTAATATTGTCTCTGAAGATATAGCGACCTTGAGGCTGACACCAATTAAAGGGAGCGAGAAGAAACTAAAACTCCCGTTCTCTTGTAAACAAATTTTAATGAATTCTTGTGGATATGAGATGTGAAGGCAAAAAAAAACAAACCCTCATCATTAAATACTCAGTTTCCTTGTTCTCGATGCATCTTGTTTGCTGATAATGTAAACAGGCGCTGTGTTAGCAAACACCACAGAGTTGCAGCATTTAATAATTGATCATGCGGGTTCAGAGTTTGTTTGCTATTGTTGGAATCAAAGAAAGAATTTGCAGGAGAATCAGCCTCAATGTATAACTGTCCTGATTTGAAACCTGAGGCCCTCCATAGCGAGCACATACAAACACCCAAGGTTTGTTGGTTGCGTCCTAAAAAAACAGCCTCATATTCACAACATATGAGATTTAAATGCTGTGTTTACCTCCTGTCGTACAGCACTGCACTGCTCCCGCGCCGCTGCCTCCACACACTCACGCTGTCTGTCAGGCTAATGTAAATTTCTGCTGGGTGCTTACGCTGACATTTTACTCACAATGGCTTTTGGCATAACTCCATTTTACAGCAGTCAGCCCCGGCCTGTCACACTGAACAGAAGGGAAATTGTAAATGTGAAAATTATGCTCCTTGCTGACATCTTTAACTCCACTTCAGATTTGAATGGCCGCTCCGAAACATGCGATTTTACAGCCGCTGTAGAGCTCGCGCGCGGGTTTCTTACTGCTGCAAGTAGCTGCAGGGATCTGTGCTGGAGGGGGTCTCTGTCATCACACTGATATTAATTCCCTGCTAAATTAGTAAT
This sequence comes from Pseudorhombus dupliciocellatus, assembly GCA_016785235.1. NCBI lineage: Eukaryota > Metazoa > Chordata > Actinopteri > Pleuronectiformes > Paralichthyidae > Pseudorhombus > Pseudorhombus dupliciocellatus. The sequence continues at coordinate 872,739 of JAFBJW010000112.1, forward strand.
TTGATGCTTTAAAGTAACATGAAGTAAAGTGACTCACAACTGACCGAGTGTGTGTGTAGGTGGGATCTGGCTCCTTCACCTCCCATCTCCACTGTGCAGTGTCTATGTGAATAGGAGGGCAGGTTCATCATCCATCTTTATATTCTATAGTTTACAATTCACATCTGATCTGTTCTCTTAAGCCGATCAGGCAGGATTTAGTCAGCCTGACACTATGTTTGTAAACTTTATATTTGACTTCCAGCGCTCACGTTGCCAGTGTGAAAGCAAAACAGAGCACAGCTGCCACAGCAGGCCCACACAGAGCTCACAGTGGCCGGCAAACAAGCCGTCACATCACAATTAATGATGCTACCGAAGCACACAGCTCACAACGTGTCAAAATATTATCCCTCGCAGCTCGCGTGGATCAAATGCGTTCTGTCACACTCGGCCTCCTGCGGAGCGCGGATCCGCCAGGTCCTGGGGTCACAGGGACTGTGTAACAGGAAACAGATCTCTGCTCTGGGGGCTGTGATGCTCCACTGCGGCGAGTGCCTGTGTCCAGAAATCCACTCAGAGCTAAGCAGCGAGCCTTCGTGTGGTCAGCGTGATTACACGCATTATCTCTTGCTTCTCTATCCTGTCCGGATTAGAATATCAGCTAGCTGAGTGGAGAGAAACATATTTTAGACCTTAGTGATTTAGCAGATTATGAGCTACACATACACACACGCTCTTCTTTTAAAGCATAGCGCATGGACCTTATCAAAAATCAGAGCCCGTGTGTAAAGAATAGAGCCTCTCATATGGCTTCTCTACACATGACGGGATGTTCAGCGCTGGTGTGTTCAATGTTCAAACCTGCTAAGTGCAAACTTCCAGATTACTGACTTGGGGTGCGGCTAAGAGAGAAAGTGGCTGTGCAATGGCTTCTATCCACCATGCTGCGTCTAGGGTAATGTCTATATTTGCAGCCCAGTGGGCTGATGCACAACAGTTCTCATTTAATAAGCGACAGCCTGCAGGGAACCCTGGGTTTATCCACCCTCCAGCAGCTCCGTGCCGGATGCAGGAGCAGAGCAGCCGGCTGTGAACGTTCCCCTGGACACAGACACAGTATCAGCACCAGGCTGGAGAGGAGGCTGGAGAGTCATCGATGTGGCTCAAAGGGTGTCTCCATGCTCAGTCATGTGAGCTGCTAGTGTCTGGACTTGACACCCGAGACTGACTCGTGTTTACTTTAGTCAGCGAATACATGTACACACGCACAGACGGTCCTGTCCTTTAAGCTGTGAACACGTTGGACCTCTGACCTCTTGTTTGCAGGAGTTAATCCACAGAATATCATTTGTCATGTCCTTCCCCTGTGCGGCGTTTGTCCTAAAGCGTGGAGTGCAAGGCCAGTGTCCTGAGTTACTTGCACCCAATGTCAGCTGCACCAGTAATTTATTGTACCTCAGAAAAGGGATGTTGTGTTAGTTTCAGCTTCGCTAACCAGGTGTTTTTCCCACCAAAGAGCATCAGGCCTCTTTCAGCAACTGTCCTTCAGAGATTTCCTCTTAAAACTCAGTTTTTATGGACAGTGGTACATTCACCAGTGTTTTTTTTTTTTTTTATCTTGGATTCTAAGGTCAAAACTGAAGAGCAGGCTTACTTAGTCTCTCTCGCTCACTGTCACTGTTCCAGGTTTCTGTCAGAGCCGATATCATAATGTTTGATATTTAGGATTCGAGATGAGAGAGGCTCTGATTCAATCTTTAGCATTGCGATGGTTTTGTAAAGCAAGCACACTTGTCTGTTGCGATACTTGCTTGTTGTGTATCACAGTCTGAATGTCTTTTTTCTGAGCATAGGTGTAAAAGAGACACATTGAATAGTTTAGTGTTGTTTCCACTTGCCGGAGATGATAAATCAGGAGCCATTTTTAGAAACTATGAGTTCTCTTCATAACAGCCCCAACATGCTGTCCTGATTAAACTGCCAGATGAGGCTCCGTTTTTGCCAGGATTCATCACAGAAGAGTCACCTTGGGATTCTCTTTTAGCCAACACCCGTTTTTTTTTTTCTACAGCGATGTCTCATCTCTCCTGCTGTCGCTTCTTGATGCGCGCCGCCTCTTCTCCTCCGTCCTCTGTTGCCCAGGGCGAGATGTGATGGGTGGTGCGAGTGCCGAGCGAATGGATGTAGCTATAGCCACGCAGCGGACACAGGTTGTTGCACAGATTTGCTATCGCAAGCCTTGCTCTTCACATCCGAAGGAGAGATGGCGCTGTTCAAATCCTCGCGTCAGGATCCTATTGAACTGCGTGCGTTGTACGGCAGGCTGACAGAGCAGAGTTTATCCAGTTATTTATCCTCCTCTTCATTCTTCATTAAACTACATATCAATGCTGTTTTCTCCAACAAGGCTGTACCTTGTTATAAAAAGCTCTCTCTCCCACAAGGCCCATTTCTTTTTCTGAGGCAATTAGCAAGGATAAAGTGCTTGTAGATAAAAATGCTGCACTAAAAACTATGACTCAAGGATCCATATTCCTCTTCTTCTATAAAGACAAGGCCTCCTAAACTACTCAAAGTACTCCTCTCTGTGTGTACACAATCTAAAAGTACAAGGAAAACTGAGTTTAATTCCCTGATGGCTCTTACCCTGGGTTCAGGCTCTTTTTTTATGGACAGACTCTATCCTTTTACATTTGTTGCTAGAATTAGATTCAGTTGGAGGTATACATCAGCCCAGGAGAGCGGTGAATACAGGCTTTACTGAATTTAGCCTACAAGTCTTGTATTTGGTAATAAGAACGACCGAGCGCCGCACTGAAGTCATCTAAACACTCCACTCAGGTTCACCCTGACAGATTCATGGTTGTTTGAGGTCTCGCTGCAGTTTTTTTTCTCACGCAACCGTGGATCAGTGCCAGAGAGAGGAGCTGAAAAGAGGTATTGTGTGGCCCGAGAGAGATATTCCACAGTCATTGACTATTAAATTCAGCGACACACTGAAAAGACTTGAAAGGTGAAAAACAGACCTGATTCTGTGTCGCCCCGTTTTGAACCGATGGATGAATAATCTTTTTAACAGCAGTGACATTCTTCACTTCACAGTCCACTTCATACACACTGACAACTGCTAACCGCCACTGAACTACACCAAAGGTCCGCGCCGGGCAACAGGGTGAAATCCCATCAGAGTGAGCCTGGATGACACACATAGGAGGCTTTGTTTGGATTAGACAACAGCACGGAGCGTCTCAGCCTCTGTGACATCATTTGTTTACACCAGCGATGCGTAGTATCCTTCTCCGGGTTTAATGGTAGTCAGTGGCAACAGGGTGACTGCCTGAGATAACTAAATATGTCCATTCAGTTCCAGCGTCTTCAAATTGAAAGAAAAGCTGCACCCAGGCCAAGTTAGCTTGGGGATGGTTAGTTCCGAGTGTGTGACGATCTAAAACCGGTGCAATACCTTCACACCTTGTCTCCATTGGTTTCAACTCAGACATTTTCAGGTGTTCTTTAACTCAGTGTAGATGGTGTAAATGGAAACACGTTTTGACCGTGAGTCAGTCATGGCAGCCTATTTCCGTGGTAAATAAAAGCCTGCCCCTGCCAGGCTGTTGTCTAAATTGTTTTTTTTTATGCAGCTCAAGCCCCTTTTCTTATTTTTTTTTTTTCCTCCTCAGAAGCTGCAGAGTATACAAGAATAGATAAGTGTTAGCAGCTGATCTGCATACATACATTTTTATTCATGGCAGTGTGCTTAACTTATCACACTGTTGCTCTCAGAGGAAAATGTAATACTTGTGTAATATTATACAGCAAATGGTTGCCTTAGAAATAGCCTTTGGATTTGGCCCAAAGCCTGGAGTTTCTACAGTATGTGTGAATTGATAACACTCCACTAAATTATACTTGCATAGGAGAAGACTTTCGAAAACAAAGTCACTGACCCAATTATTTTGGTAAAATACATTCCTGACATTTTTCAAACAGCTTGAAATAGTACAAAGATAATATAATAATTTTTTTTAGAGAAGTTCAAGATGTGTTGACCCCAGGTGAAATTAGATTTCGTTTTTTAATTCGGCGCTGTGGAGAACACTCTACAGCAGAGACGGGTGCTGCCGTGACGGAATTTTTTTGCAAAGCAGCAGCTTTAATGCCACAGGGAGACAGTGATCCCAATCCAAATAAGAAGAAATGTTTGCTGTGCTACTAGCTACATATCCAATACATAGAGCCTGACAACATGCTAGTGGATATCCAAATTAAAGCAAGGGTAGGTAATCCAGGAAAAGCAAGCGAGAACAGGCTAAAACAAGTACTGAAGACAGTGAAATGAAAGACAGAATAAAAACCTGCCGGCAGAGCGGCACACACATGAGCACATGCATGCAGACACGCACAAACACACACATCCCTGCCCTCAGTAGATGATTAATAAGAGCACAGCCCAAGGCATTTACCAGCACTCCATTATTCAGTTTGATTATCTGGAGGAAATGATAGAGTATTAGAGCTTTTAATGACTTTGGCATCCCCTCGTGTATTACTTGCTGATGAGGACGGTTTTAATCATTGTGCTGCGCTAACTGGGTCCAGAATCAGCAGCATATTAATGCAGGGCGCTGCAAGCTACTCACAAACACAGGTTAACAGGCCTCATAAGCAGAAAAGGAGCAACATGGGGATGCGAGCAAATTAAAATACATGATTAATATGCCTATTCTTTGGAGGAGCTGGGAATTTGTTCTATTGGACCTCTGACACCGCTGGCTGGGAGAATTATCCCACCTGTAAATAAGACAACAAATGCTGACAGTGGATGCGCTCATCACATCTAATTCCCAAGGTCCCACAATTTATTTATTTCACAGAAGAGTGCAAAGAGATAACATGGCAGTGTGAGAGACGAGACTCTAACAACCTGCAAATTTGCTCCATGAGGTCTCTTAATTATTTTTTGGTCTCATAATAAAAACTCACTGTATCACTGTAGTATTTCAGTGATCTCGCAGTGATGAAAGGAGGTCTGAGCGGATTATGTAAGTCCTGAAATGCAATATTTGTACATGATATGACACTAACTTGATTCACAGGACTGTCAGGAGGCTGTGAGCGGATTCATCAGTGTGAATGCATTTTTTTAACACTGACCTTAACATCTTTATTTGTAATACTTTGCAAATAGAGACTTCTGTCTTAAAGGGATCGTTCACAGAAAATAAAATATCAACTTCACTCCTTCTACTCCCCACTGCTCCGAGGGAGGTGGGTGGAGTGTCAGAGGAAGGAGGCTCTTTAAGTGTCAGTTGACCCCTCCATAGTGCTGTATTACAGTCACTTTACATCAGTATTTACAGTATGTTAGGTATCAGCAGCACTGCTTTAAAACGCATCAGAATTGATCTGAATATAGGAAAGAAAATCAACAGTTTTTTACAGCAGTGCGACATTACAACTAACAATAGTGTCACCTTCTCGTAATGGTGTTATAAAAGCTCTTATGAGCTTTTCTATTTGCTGGACCAATAAAAAAAAAAAAAAAAAGCTGCGCCTGCTGTAAAATTCGCTGTAAAATTCTGGTCAGGGGCCAAATCTGCAGGAAGAGACTTGTCGCCAGAAGAATTACCCCTAATGGGCTCAGGGTCACAAGGCCTGGTGTAAAACAAGTTGGAGGGGATGTACACAAACCTGAAATCTCCATTTAGCTCACTTACATCCCGAATGTTTCACTCCATCACATCAGTCTGGTCTGACTTGATTGTGATTTAATGATGCTGAGCTCTCTGCCTGACAACAACATCTCCTATCTAAGAGATGTGAAAGATGTTGTCTTCAGCAGCGTGGTCAGAATTGGTTAATCTCTAACCCCTCTCTCTCTCTCTCTCGTAGGGTCCTCCAGGGGCCTGGGTCCCCATTTATTCCTCCTCCACATTCACTTGGACTCATAAATGAAGTGGTGGTCAGAGGTAAATGTCACTGCGACCATTAAAGCTAATGTTATGCTAATTGTAACACAATTCCACAGAAATGTCTTATCAGCTAAAACAATAATGTGCTGATATTTCAGTCACCTCCACTACAATCCTAATATTTTACACTAAATTCTAATTCAAGTTTATAAAAACACATTCCTACGACAAAGCCTTTCTGAAAGGCCACTAACGAGTTGTTATTTTTGAGTGATTTGTTTTCTTGTGAGTCAGGAATAGAGAGACATCATCTAAGAGTAATTATGCACTCGGAGAGACACACAACTCACTTTGTGATTTATTCAATTTAGATGCAATCCATAAAAGCAATCAAAGCTGACTCACTGTCTCATGCACTTGAACGGGAAATCACTGCTCACTGGATTCACTGTAACTGGGAGAGAGGGGCTGTAGAGCATAAAACCCGCTCATGAGGTGGCATCACCTTAGGCATGTCTGCCATCGTCAGAAACATATCGGACCAGGAGCAGGAGGATGATAATGAAGCCCGGTCCTGTGGTGACGCACTGGAAATCATTCACTCTGCCTTAGGCTGTGAAGATCAGCTCGGCCATAACAGTGATGGAAACCTGATATAATTGACTGAGGGATCATTGGATTGCTTAAATGTGACATTCATTGACACGGCCGCGGTCGTAGAAGGTCATTCTCACAGTTCAGTCAGGCGGAGGCTGTCAGTGGGCCAGGAATTAGCGTGGCACGTACACGACAGTGGTTTCCTAAAAAGGGCTGAGAATCAATTTTGGCTGAGTGGCAACCTGGTCGGACCCACGCTGGCAGGCGGCACCCCTCCCCTCTGCTCCGCTGCTCCCAGCAGAGTGTGTTAAATCCAGTCCAAGCATGGGGCTTGAATAAATCTGCATTCAATTAGCGGATTAGCCACTGTTTAAACATGGCATCCTCTCTTTACCGCTAATCCGCCAGAGTGGGTGTCTGTGAATTACACAATGCAACATTTCAATATGTCCGCGTGTGAAATGGCTGGTGGAGGATTGTCCTGCGTGTGAGGGGGCAGGGGGGCACGAGACTCAGCTGTACGATGATGTTGTCTTTCAGATTGTGTCAGGGGATGAATGAATGAAATTCCAGGGGATGAATCACTGTGAGCAGCTTGGATGCTGAAATGTAAAAGAGCAGCAATCAGTGTGGATGTCAGCATACAGTATATACAGGTTATAAATATGGATGTCACAGTCATTGTGGATTGTTTCATAGCTGAGTCCTCATTATTTCTCCAAGCTGACACATTTTTTTCCCAAAATCTCTTTTTTTTTTACACTTGAGCCATTTTTGGCCGCACGTACACCAATCCTGTTTCAATCTGTGACATGAGAATACATCATTAATCCCTGTTTGGAGTTTATCTGCTCATTCTCCACATCCTTACCCCTGACCTCCTCTCACTGAGGAGATCTCCCTCTTCTTTGTCCTCACATTCATTCGTCAGCCTCTGTCCTCCTCTTGAGTGGATATTACAGTGATCCTTGACCTGATCGTCCTCCTTTTCAAGGCAAACGTTGTTTTGGACATAACAGAAAAAATGTTTAGAGTAAATGAAAATGATGAGTGAGTGAGAGGCATTTGTAATGGACTCAATAAACTGCTGCTTCCTCTCTGATTCAGTATCCACTGTGAGTGGTGGGAATCTCTTACTGGAATCTGAGACGACCAGACAGAGCCTCTTTTAGCGACAGTGTCCCTGTGAATGGCCGTGTCTGTGAGCCGAGCAGCCAGTCCAACACTTTTGTCCTGAGCGAAATGTCTTTTCTTTAGCTCACCGCTGATCCCCAGCTACAGGGACCTCTTGAGCATCAATCCTCCATCCTTACATTTCCTATCTCTGCTACTGCATAACGGCAAAATGCTGAAAAAAGAAATCTTTCTTTAAAAAAAGAGACTGCTTGCATTTATGTCAAAGTTTCAAAGCTGGACTTATGTCAGACTCAAGGGGTCAGAGATAAATCCAGCTTTGTGAATTATTTACATCACACTGTGTCATCGTTTTTAGACTCAGAGCTGGGTCCGGACTTTCTCAGGTGTTTGCATTTCACTCAGTGAATCCAAGTAGTACATTGTCCCATCAGACATCTCACAGGACATTGTGACATGTGCTCTGTCTTTGCACCTTTCCTGAGGTCGGCGTGAATCCTCCGGCAGATCTCCTAAGACTAAATCAAACTAAAAGCGTAACTAAATGCCATGGATTTTGTAGCTCGGATAAAACAATGATGGGAGAGTGTTTGTGAAGGTGTAATGGCAGAGACAAGGATGTTGGAATCCTTTAATCACCATGCCAATATTAATGACGCCTGCTGCTTCAGGCCTACTCCACCACCGGCTCTTCAGCTTTCCAATAACAGCTAATTAATAGAGCACCTATCTGCACACCAGGATGGAGTTAAAAGTGTGTCACACTCAATTTATTTCTCCAGTGCAAGTCAATAGAGTGAGGGATGGAGCCAGCATGCGCACATTTACATGTACAAGCATCCACATCCTAACGAATCCATCCTGCTACTCACTCTCATGTGTGCCACTCTGACAGCCTGCTTCAAACGGCCACTGAAACACACACACACACACACACACACACTGTGGCCGTCCTCATTGAGGAGACAGATCTCTTGAGCTGTAACCGACATCATGTACTTAGCGTGTCATACAGATGTCACAGTGATGCTGCTCAGTCTGCCAGAGTGCGCAGTCGAGTATGAATGGCAGAGCCTGCGATGGATTCCTACGCCAGCCACGGTCAGTGGACCGTCTCACGCCCCCGCGGGCCCCCCAGCGAATTACTGAGATAAGTGGCTTTCACAGGCAACGTACGCCACTTCGTGCGCACGTGGTGGGGAGGCCCGACACACGTTTGACAATAAAAGATGACATGTCCTCCATCGTACACAAGCAAAAGAAACCAGTCAGCGAATCTATTTTTAATGTATTAATGCGCGTGGGAGACAGAATAACAGAGACAGGAAATGAGTTAAGTTACAAAGTACCTTCGAGTATCTCTCGGGCTCCTAAATTCACTCCAGAAATCCATCTGTATTCAGGTGAACGTCCTCGACGTCTTCACTTATTCATGCTGTGGAGCCGCCGCGGTGCTCGCTCCAGTTTCCCTGGTATTTGCAGCTCTGCCTCTTTTAAAAAACTCTTTATTTCCTCCCTGCTCTGATAAACGATCGCCCGAACAGTGCCAGACAAATTACTTTCGGATGACTCAGAGCAAAAACAAAATAATAACACAAATAATCCCCCTGAGTCACTTAAGCGGTAAAAAGAATGTTTCTTGCAGTAAGTGTCAGGCTGACAGCAGGAACAGCTACTCCCCCCCACCCCCACCCCGCCATAGATCTTGGCATGTAGACAAGTGCGGTGCAGTGACACTGTAATAGGAGCTAATGAACCATTCATCAAGGAAGCTGATTCGCTGCCTGGCTATGGTGGTGGTGATAATATTGATGGCAGCGGCTAAGGTAGCCACAACATTAACACATCCGACCACCCACAACACCTCCCTGCCCCCACAGGGAAGAAATTACCTATTAATTTCCAACTGTTTGTTCAATGGCAATTAGTGCGCTTGTAAACTGGTATCCACTTCCTCCGTACCACTGGTTTCCTCCTCTTAGCGCCTCCATCCCAACCTCGGCGATCCAGGCTGGCCTTGAATGAACCCTTTTGGAAAAAAAAATCACATAAACATGATTTGAAATTCAATAACAGAAGAGAGCGGGACAAGAACTATGTCCAAAGACATATTGATGAAACAACACTGGATCTGTATTAAGTTGGAAAGAGGAAGCTCTTCAGTCATCCCTTGGCAGAGGAACAGTGGAAATCTGTTACATCGAGAGCCATCACAGAGCAATGTCTGTGGTGGAATATAAATAGATCCTACTGTTGTTGTCTTTTGTTGTGGGTTACAAAAATCCATTCTGTGTTTATGTGCGAGATTACAGAGCTGAGGAATGAAAGCAGCAGGAACAATAAGTTATGTCATAGTATGAATTCAGACGTTCAGATTTTGAGGCGAACGGAGAACATGTGTCTTTACTCTCTGTTTGTCCTTTGCCATTTGTTTCATCCTCTTTTCTCTCTGCAGACAGATAATGGGACAAAACAATACGTCCATTGGCTGGCTGCACCTGCCTCGGCTTCCAAGGGCAGCGTGGACACATCGCAAGTTAGCATTTGAACATGCGGTGGTTTAGGTGATTGCTTTCTGGAGATGATATTGTCAGCATCTGGGGTCAATTTGAGGACATTTGAAAACTTGCGTTTTGATGGTGTATGCATTGAAGCTGTCTGCACTATTGTGAATGCTAAATTGACCCTTAGCCCCAGTGTTAATATGGATTAGATCCTAACCCTGTACCAGTAGCCGTTAGAAGTGCCGATGGGTTCTAATCTGCGTTCTGTGATGACTGAGCCACAGCCCTGTTTGATCATTCTCTCCCATGGATGCAGTCATGAAGCTCTCTCAGCCTCTCATCGTCTGGGTGAGGCAGAGCAAGAAGGACTCCATTAATCCCCCACAGTGATCTCCCAGATGTTGGTTTCAACAGGAGCAGGCGAATCGCAGGCAAAGAGCGAAGCAGAACCATCACATTTATTACAGTGAGAATAGACTTCAGAGTTTCCCAGATGAGCTACGTTGACTATAGGTTTTAGATCCAAACACCCAAGACGTATACGTCTACTTCACTGCATCTCAATTAATTCAGAGAAAGCGGATTCCTTCTATCAGTGCAATTAATGGAGGATATATGCTGCCTGCTCATTCAGAAAGCTGTTATTGTGGAGAGGATGGAGACGGAGATATTGAAGAATGAGAGTTAATCTTCAAAGAGAACAAGGTGTAATGAGCACCCAGCTAAAGAGAATCCATTCATGCATTCATCTCACGTGCACATTTGATTTATTAGATCTGTAAAGTTCTGCTCCTGCAAATAAAGCAGGAGCGTGTCTGAATTTGTAAAGTGTAGCTGCGCAGTGTGTCTGGGAGCCTGTGCACTAATGTGAAGCGTCGGAGCCGAGTGCCATCGTGATATATCTGGGCCGACCACCTGTCTGTGCAGCTGACAGGGGCGTGTTCTAATCTGACAGGTAATCTGCCCAGTAGACATGGTGACAAACGAGTCCCAGTGACACCCCCCCCCCCCGTCCTCGTCTTCTCTGGGGTTGAGACTGAATCAGTCTCACAGCCGAATCCCAGACCCTCAATGCTGTCACGTGCGCAGTGCAAAGCCTCTGAAGTCATGTTTATAGATGCCTCTCCTGATAATAGCTTTATTAATAGAAGCAGGTAGATCCAATATGATTATGCCTGTTTATGTAAGTTGATTTATTATCCTCGGGTCTTTATGAGAGAAGGTGGAGGGAGAGAGAAGGGAATGTTCTCTTGGGACATCGGATGTAATCTCTAATTGGATATTTACAGGCGGTGCGGCTGTCATATCAGAAAGAGGGGAGGTTCATCTCAGTGTTCTCTTTTAGTCCGTCCTAATGAGGTCACCACCGCCTGCTTAACTTTCATCTCTCACCGTTTATTGAGAAACAATGATCTACCTTCTCAGTCTGACTGATGGCCAAGACCTTTAGAGATTAAAGGAAAAAAAAATGGTCCATGCAGGGAATGACTGAGCTCCTCTGAATAGCATTAGCGGGACTCCTTGGGGAGAGAAGGGAAGCTATCTCGTGTAAAGCAAATTGAACACGGGGGCCGGCATTTCTAAATTTACTCAGCTAAGGTAAATTACCCAAGGGGGCGAACACAACCACAAGTTCATTCTCCCAATTATGAAGTGACACACCAACAAATGCCTGCAATATTTTAGTTAAAAATTGCTTGAGGTGGCTTTGGAGTGTTTTAAAGAATCTGCTAAATGTTGTGGTTTTCCTGCGAGCCCCCTGGGGATAGACCGAGACTTTGATGAATAACTAATATCAGGGTTGGCTCTGAGAGTATTTTCTATTATGTAGTCCACTGCACTCGTACAATGAAGAAGATGTGAAGGACACTGTGGAACGCCGGTTGTTTCCTAATCCAGCAAACAGTTCCGGATGGCTGGTGAAGGGGAATTGTTAATGATTGCAGCAAAGACGCAGCGTAAGATAATACAAAAAGAAGCAATTAGCAATGTATTTATAATTGTAAAAAATAGCACGGGTAGAAAATGAGCACAATAATGAGAACTGCAGGAGTGAGAGCAGCAGTGCAGTGCAACAAATGAATCATTGTTTTATTTTAATTAAAGGATGTTAGTGAGCGATTCTGAAGACCTGCGCTTCTCTGTTAGCTTCTTCCAGATATTTGATGACGTAAAAACGACATGTTCTTCTCTGACTCCGGGGACAGGAAGTAGACGCGTCCCACCTGAGGGGTGATGTCAATTACCCAGGAGGCCTGTGTGAGGATCTCAGACCTGGACTGATGCGATCTGCTCTCTTGATGTGTTAAAGCGGCTGACGGAGCTGTCACAGAGACGTGTAAACACACCTCAACAGCCGTAAAAGTTCCTCCGAACTCTGCTGTGAATAGAAAACGTTTAATCCTGTGCAGCCTTTCATGGTTAAAGTCCAGTGAAATGTTTTGACTGACTCCGCTGTCGACTTTGTTCGCTCCTGTTATATCGTAGTTGAAGCTAAAACAACACTGTGGGTTTCTGTCTAACCGTCGTGTGTAACACTCCCTGCATGTTTCTAATGGCAGGATCCCTGCCTACATGATCAGTAATGGAAGAAACGTCCAGGAGCCAGCTGCAGTTTTGCAATGACATAATGTTACTGTACTGATGTGGTTGGTGAGAAAACATTGTACGAGTAGAAACTGCAGATGAAACCTGAAAAGCAATTTCCATGCTGTAATGCAGCAGGTGGAGTGACGGTCCACGGTGTCCTGGTCTCCTTGATTCGGCTCCCCCTCCTGCTGCTGCCATGTGTGTTATGTAAAGCAGCTGCCTGGACACATGGCTGTGTAATCCAGTAAGTTTGTTTATGAACCAGGGATTAGCCTGCAGCATCCCGGCTACTCTCTGGCTCTGGTTTCAGGGTGCGTCGCTCTGCCGTTGTCTCACACATGTGGCGCGATGCGGCTGTCTGATGTAATGGAGCAACGCTGCAGGTCTGAATTAGCAAAGCGCCATTATCAGCAGAGAATTCCCAGTGTTACCAGTGTTTGGGCAGGATCGGCCCTTGTTGTGTGAAGCCTTGAATCTTCCTTCCTCGTCTATTGGCTGGCCAAGATTGGCTATTTTCATTTGCATATGTGGCGAGAATATGCAAGCAAATGAAGCAGGGAAATTAGAAAAAAAGCCAAAGTGGTTCCAGGTGGCACACTGTGATTTTAACAGGGCTGGAATAATTGGATGTATTATGAAATCATAAAAGATTCATTATAGCCGCTGTGCAGGAAATGGAATGAGAGTCAGGGTGTTTGTTGTGCGTGGTGTGGATGTGCAAATCAGGCGGCACAGACGGGAGCGTGTGCATCTCAATGGAGGATCTAAGTTGCTATGTGACAGTTTATTTTGAGGGGAGGAGGTAAATAAACTTCTCATCTGGCTCCACTACACCTGCCACTGCCACAACTGATTAATGTTGTTTATTATGTTTATCTATTTCGCTGCCTGAGCGAGATGGGGAGATACCGCGCTGCCTATTTTATTTATTTGACTATTATAAAGGCCCTCTTTGTGTGAGAGATGAGACAGCCATGTTGTCCAGAGCCAAACAGTCGACATGACGAGAGGTCTCTGTGTGCCAGCGAGTCATGAGGTTTTTATTTCTTCTTGCGGGATGGAAAGCTCGTCAGAGGCGTCCAGAGCTCGTCTGCTTGGGGTCAGCGCTGGGGTCGTCTTTATTGGGCGTCTGCCTGACTCACTCGTCAGAACCACTGGGATGCGTGTACATCGGATGCCAGCTTTCTGTCAGCATTGAAATGTTTTGACAGGAGGCGGAGAATAAAATTGGGAAAACACAAAGTTTCTCCTGCTTTCGCAAGAGTTGTTTTTTTTTTTTTTTTTTCCCCAGCTAAACAGAAACCAGTCTCGGAGAGGAAGCTCCGCTACTTTGACTCTGATAGATTCACCAAAGCTTCCTCTGCGCGACAGCCACTAGTTGTTTAACACACGCCGAACAAGATCGGGCAAATGCATAAATATCCAGCATCTGTGGATTGTGAAGAATTTATGAAACCTAATTAAGTTTAATAGGCATGGGGTATGTTCTTCATTAGGAGACTCATCACATATTAATTTCCGACCTAATTGTGTGTCTTCCTTCCAGCTTAGGTCCAAAAAAAGCCTCGGTAGAAAGAAGCGCGCTGCTTTCATCTGCGTGGCCGTGTGTTTTCAGTTGCGTGCAGAAATGGCTGTTGTTCTAACAGTGTTCTGTAGCTCTCAGGCACTGCACATCGAGCCCTGCTCCGTTCCTGCTGACTGCAGCATCCAGTCCTGTGGCACATGCCTCTCTGAATCATTAAGTGGTATCGCACACGCAGGAAATGAAAGGAAGGGCTCGGTTACGTCCTATCCAACTAAGTGTCCTCCGCTTTTAATTAAACCGCATTAACGGCGCTTCATCACAGGGCCGTTGGTCAGCTCTTATTTCCGTCCTCCCGTGTGCAGTGGTAGGTTTTTTACGACCATTTCATTTTCTTAGAGCAGCTCCTGTGGAAACACAATGCCGCACACGTCACCGTTGTGTTCCCGGCATTAACGCTGACAGCAGGCCAATGGCTGCGCTGTTTCCATGGGCTGAAACAAAAAAAAAATGGTTATGAATAAAACTGCTGATCCCTGAAGAGGTGGGGGGGCTGATGTGGAACATTGCTCATGTGAAACAACCTTTAGATCTTGCCTCGAAGGCTAGTTAATGCTGTACACAAGCAGGGCCCCAAACCCCCCTGTGGATCATGGATTTCCCAAGTTCCCTTGAGCTGCGCCATATTAAAAACACCTCTTTAACATGCCAGTAAATGATAAAACATGAATCTGCTGCCTGTAATCGCAGTGCGCCGTGTTGTTGTTTTGCTCTTCTAACGGCAGAGTGTGCTCACGTAGAACGCCCAAATGTAATTAAAATAAAATAACCCAACACAGGATTAAAGCAGATTTGAAACGTTTGTGTTCACATTGACTTGAATTCATTCGCAGCCGCTCAGGTCTTTAACCTCACGTTATGTCTGAATACACAGTGAATCCCATGGTCCATTTATATCAGATGCTTGTCTCAACTTTTTTTTTGTTTAATAGCTTTTCATTAACAGGAAACTATCTATTCATAATCACACATATGAATAAATGCATCACTCTGGTACACCAGCCAAAACTAATAAGGACAAATAAAGTGCGAATTGAAAATTTTAAAATTCAATTTAGCTGCTTCCATATGACATGAATATCGAAAGTCAAGTCTTTTCCAATAAAGTAAAATGCTTCTCTTGGAGCCACCCACCCTAACCTGCTGATTTCACAAATATCTGTCTCTCCTTCTGTCCGTCAACAATATTCATAGAATCACTTCCTGTTTGCAATTTGTCTTCAAAGTTCAAGCAAAATGTTTTTTTTTGTTTTTTTTTTGGTGCAATGCTTCACACTGAGCGGATGTAACAAGCTTTTATTTTGAAAAGCTGTGGTTTGAATGCACATGAAGAAGTGGCGTGTTGGCCCCGGGGTTGTGCAGAGATCCACAGTATTAGCTCCATCTTGACTGGAGGCCGCCTCCTCAAAGCAGCATGACTGTAAAATCTGTGATAGCAGCACGACGAGCTAATTTAATTAGCACCCCTATTATCCGCCCGGATCGTCGCTGTCAAACTTAAGCACCAGGAATTAAGTGGGTGAAAATCTCCACGCGGCGTGAGCGCAGCGCTGCCTCTCCCGCAAAACTTCAAGAGAGCGCTCCATATTCATGACACCTTTTGGTATTTGCAGACTGCTCGCCGCACACAGACGGGCGTTCAGCGCATGAAAGAAGCAGCTGTTGTTTTCACGGAGATGTGGACAAATCCTTTTCATTTAGTGGATGTCGATGTTGTCATGCCGCCGCGCATCAAAGCGGGAGGCCGTGGAAATGTGCCGTCGTTGCGTTTGACTGATACTCACAGAACGTTTGTTTTCTTCGGGGGGTTGTGGAGGACAACACATGAACCTTTGGCTCTGGCTCGCTGTGTGATCCTACAGCCTCATGTAAACAATAACTTTGATGTGGCGGCGCAGGTATAAATAATGCATTTCATGAACGAATGTGCAGGGGATGGGGAAAGGTCAGGGAGAGTTTACACAGTAATGTGCGGCAGATGGAGGGCAAAAACCAAGAGTGAATTATTTAAAAGGGGGAACTGACAGTGAAGTGACAGAAGGACAATTCAGAACAAATCCGGTTTGCCAACAATCGCCCGCCAACATGTCTCACACGTCAAGGACCCCGGGAGCAGAGCTGCATTTGATTTAACCTTCTGTCAGATGTGTTCAATTTCGATGTCGCTCCATACATCAGACACACAGCTGGGAGTGTTGTGGCCGGGCAGCGGGAGCTAATGCAACATCAATAGCTGTAAATGTAATAATTGAGCTGGCCTGTCATTTCGCTGGCCAGCAGAACCCACCCGTTTGATAGCAGAATTGTGACACCACGTTCTCCATTGATTTCCGCTGACAGGCGGCGCAGGCTGCGGCGCTAAGGAGAAGGAGCTGTCTGTCGTGCGATTAAATCTATAGCAGCTCATCGATTCTCTCTCCCAGCAGAATAACTGACTCTGCTTCCGTTCTGTCTTCCTATAGAGCAGGAGAACAGACACCTGTCCGTCTCCCGAGGCGAACTGCTGCTGGCGCGCTTGTAAGGGTGCGTTTGTTTGTGTGTTGACACGAGGTCGCGGTCGCGTGCCTCCTCGTCCGCTTCAGGCCGCGACTGCGGCACGTGTCGCTCTTGAAGAATTCCGGGGGCTTGTCGATTCCTTTCATGTTTTATGAGGGTGCGGGCCGAGGGCTTGTTCACGGCGTGCGCGAAAGGCATAACAAGGGCACCTGTCACTCGATAGCACACCTATTGTGCTCGCCTTTCTCCCAGCCGTGTTTCAAAGAGAAGCCCTTAAGAGATGGAGGAGGAGCAGGAGGAGGATAGAGGAGAGGTAAAGAGATAGAGGCTGTTCTTTTATCTCTTTCCTTCACTCACTACCACTTCAATAATTGGCTGGAGCTCATGTTTGACAGTAAGAGCTCAACAGAGTCAGTGGTGGAATAATTCAGATCCTCAGTGTGATGTTAAATGTTAACATCTCCTCATACAATTCAGTTTTATTTGTATAGCGTCAAATTATCATGTACATTATCTCACGGTACTTTACTTTGAAGGTCAAGAACTTAAAGTCGTATTGATAGAGAGAATCAGCTCCGCCAATGAGCAACTGTGGGTGGAAACCCTCCCTGGTTGAGTCCTCCAGCTCGATCACTGTTAAAGTAAACAAAGACTCTTTTTTTTTTTTAAATTTTGACTGCTCTATTTGTTACTTTGAGCTATTACTGTGAGTCAGTGAGTGAAGATTGGATTTAAAAACCCCACTCGGTTTCGGGAAAGCTTTCTGTCAGTGATATTTGCCTAGTTCCTGCTGTTGATGCATCGCTGCATTGATGCGTCTGGATGTAAAACAGGAAATGATTCCGCTGGTGGAGAATCTGACGTTAGCGTCCGTCGAGCGCGTCTGTGTCACGCAGTACGTCCTCACCAGCTCTTTAGAGGACGCGTCCTCGAGAGACTCACAGAGCCCGAAGATCTGCTGATACATCAAACTGTGAAAATGAAATGACGTCTCATCCTGATGTTCAGAGACCATCTGAGTGTGACCCCGGGGGGGCAGCGATACCACATGCTGTACTCCTGTCCCTGCACGAGCTTCCAGAGCCTGTGACAATGAACTGATCAACTCCTCCTCCTCAGGCGGAGACTGGGCGCTCATTAGGAGATGAGGAGGATGACATTGATGAGACTTTTTTAAGAAGCACTCCAGGGAACTTAGAAAATCCCTCGACATGTGTTCTTGTTAGAGCATTAAACACTAAGAGCTCTGCCAGAGAGCAACTGCGATGCTGCGCGCCCGTTTGCGCACTTTTCCAAGCTAACGGCACATTACAGGCGCTGGAATATAATACGCAGGCTCTTGTTTCTGCTGTGAATGCAGCTCCCCCCCAATTGTAATTTAATCCTGTGTGCTCTAAAGTCGTTATTGCAAATCATCCGCTTTGCCATTAGGTCGGCGTGTAACTGTGGCGTTTATGGTTCATAAACAGCGTTTTGCTTTCATCCATTAATGATCATTATACACCGTTAAAGGAAAGTGTCTTGGCGCCACAACAAACAGTTCCTTGGGCTGCTCAGTGCAAAGTCAAATGAACAGGATGACGCACGAGAGCCACTTTGTGTGTAACGTCTTCGCATTGTGATCTCCCATTGGCTTGTTGTTTGAAGCCTGTCTTTGAATTCCAGACAAAATGAACGGAGCGAACAGACAGAGGCACAAACGTGCTTCAAATGGCAAGCGGCTTCTTTGCCTCTAATCCTCGGTGATGAAACAGCAGCACCTGAGTTTGCTCAGTTGTTGAAATGTGTTTTTCATCTCCCAGAGACAACAGTCGTCACAAATCAGTTAAACACTTCACTCTCACAAAATCCATCGCTCACCCACTTCAAACTGTGGAGCTTAAATCATCCTTAACCCAGCTGTCTGTCAGCGTGACAGGCAGAGTGTACTTCTGTATTGATGCATGACAGCCGTGACACTGACTTATGGCTTAATACCCAACACAATGGGTGAAATATAGCAGAAGGCATTGTCGAATGCTCGGCGCCTCGCTGACACATGAGCCCACGACATGAGAACCCGAGTTGGAGGAGCCAAACAGGCTATTTGCTTCCTCTTTCAACGTGCAGAGGAGAAGAATTACCTACAGTGACAGCAGCGTGTTTGTTTCCCATTCTTCTGTCTCGCTCTCTCTCATTTTCTCTCAGCTGCTCTTCAGCTCACTGCTGCATTGTGGGGGAAAGCCCGGCGGCTCTGTGAGGCTACACAGGCATCGACAGGGAGCTCCGAGTGATCTCCTGGAAGAAGATTTAAACTCTGAGCTCTTTAATGTGTTTCTGGGGAGGCAGCAGGCAGGTGGGTACACAGGCCCTATCATCTCCCCTCGGAGATGGTGTGGCTGGTGCCTGAAATGTGAATAAATTAGGGGGAGAGGCGCTGTGTTGATGCTCCAGGTGATAACCTGGGAAAGTGGTGAGAGATTCTTTTGCAAATAGTTCCCCAAGGTGGGAGCCGCGCGAGAGAAGGGAGGCAAACTATTCATCTTTGCACATTTAAGCGAGGCGTGCTTGTGGTCTTAGCCTAGGGGTGGTGCAGCGGTGATTTATTTTCTTTGAGTTATTTCTCACTCACCCTTTTGTTCTTTTTCCTGCAGGTAAATCACAAATGTTTAATTGGAGCCCCGACGTGCTCTGTGTCAATTACAGGGATTATGAAATAGACAAAAGTTCCCGGATGTTGAAAGAAAGCATTGACACATCATCCATCCACCAGGATAAAAGACCAAACGTCTCATTAAACAACAACCAAGATGCAAATGACCAGCAGGCATGAGGCCATATCAATAATTCATGAGGTTTTTCCCTAAAGCAACAACAAATCAATAATCTCCCTCAGTCGCATTTTGATCTCAGGGAGCTGCAGGTTTCTACAGGATGGTTAAACAAACAAAACTCCATTTATTGTTGGCGTTAGTGAACGTACACAAACAGACGGTGAATCTGCCTCTAATAATCAGACCTTAAGGCCCTGTTCTAACAGTGTCCTCCTCACCCCCGGCGTCCTCTCGTCAAAGTCAGACGCGTTTTGATTGGGATCATCTTGCCCAGCAGTTGCACTGCAGCCGCGCATTAACGACTGGGTGATGCTGTCAGAACCATATGCTTCAGATGCCTCGGCTGGAGCTGCACAGATGTTTAGTATGCATGAGCTCGCGCTGAAGAGTGATAGCCGTCTGCCTCGGGCCTTTTAGCTTTTACTGCGTCTTCCTCTTCAGTGTGGCCCTATCATCCTTAATGATTCACTCAGGACCTGATCTGCAAATCAAATCCCAATGCAAGGTTTGGAATATGTCATTAAACAAGCAACAGCGCATCAGGCCCAGGGTCAGTCAAAGCCATTAGCAGAATTGGATCAGTTTTTAGGTCCATTACTCTGTGTGCATTGGACGGCCTCCCTGAAACACTACGCTCTCCAGACTGCTCCAGAGTAAACGAGGCAGCACAGGTGCCTTAACCTAATAAATATGTACATATCACACTGAACAAATTATCTGCTCACAGCCACATAATTAATTATTATCATATATTACTTATCCTAGGTGTGAGAAGCACTACCATAATGACACACCTATACGTTCTTGTTTTTTAACAGTGAATAATTACATTATTAACACGACAGTCGGCAGGCATGTTGAACAGGTGGTAATTCAACCTTTTCAGGAGTATTAGAAAAAAACACTGGACATATTGTTGTATTATTAATATATATCATTGTCCTCTACCTCATCCAAACCTCTCATTTAAATTATTCGCTGCAGTGCAACATCCCCAAACACTGTGATTAGCTTGCTCGACTGTGTTCAGCTATTAGCAGCTCATGTAGCCTCGGGCCAGCAGCCTCAAGGCTTCAGATGCCTGGTAAACTGTCACAATGGAAGCAGTCGCTCTGAGGAGAAGCTGCAGTGCCGGCAGAGGACGAGACTTTCGAAACGTAGCTGTCACTCCCACCAGGTGTTATAACTCCTCAGGATGGCAAACCTCACAAATGAATGTGTTTTTCCAATCTCTAACATTACAGAATCAGGACTGATGATTCTGTTCTTCGAGTTCAAACGTGAATATAAATTTCAACCGGACTTTATTCCCTCTCCCGGTGTTAAAAAGAGAATAGCATTGTTCCACTGCTCTTAAACCATTTTACCTTCTGCCACAGAACCCATTACAATACTCTCTGTGATTCTCTCACCAATAAAAGGTTATAACTATCAAGTCATTGAAGGCAATTTCACATTCTTCACAGCGGTTCATAAAGCAGCTGTCAAGAATGTAAGTCACTCTGACAAAAACTGAAAATGGTATTGCCTGCAGAATAGTACTAATGTTATGAGTGCAAGAGTCTGGAGGATTTAATATCCATCTTTGCCTGACTTGTTCTCGTGTTGACCTCCATCAGTGAAGCTTGGATTGTTCCGTCCTGGCTTTTTCTCGGGTCCAGATAGATTTACATCTTTATTGTCCATATCGACTGAATGTACACAGCCCCATAAACAAAATGCGTCATGCTGGGAATACCTAAATCAGCCCACATCATCGTCTCACCAAGTATTCTGCACAGCACATTTAACGATGATGAGATGTAATAGTTGTATGATCCAACAAAACTGTATCTCAGAAAACAATCGTGTAACTGCAGGAAATATAAAAATCCCTGAGTGCAAAGCTTTCAGGTCCATATTCACACACATTGTTGCACCATTAGGTCGCTGGGGCTGCTTGTTTCAGGCACATTGCATCATATATGCTATATATCACCCAGATGGTGTTGTTTCCTTTGTGTGCACACTGTGCCGTAGATCTGTGCAGCCAGAGGAAGCCAGGGAGAAAGCTGTAAAGGCAGCCAAGAGGAAAACATCACTGAGAAAGAATGATTGGTTCCCAACTTTCAAACAAGATTAAGATGCTCACTCTACAGCAGTTTGCTCTCGACAAACACCCTGATAAGATGCACTTACGTTGTATCTGGAGGACAGTTTTGTTGTATTTTGGAAATCCCAAAGGTCTTTCAGTCTTTTATGGAATATGGAGAGTAGGCGTGGAGACCGGGCCCAGCGACACCATGTTACTGTTTCATCACAGTAAATATATGCAAAGCTATTCATGCACTGCAGCTCCACTGATCCACACAGATGCACAGGCACTTACAGACGCACCAGTGTGGAAATGCCAAATCGACATGCTCGTGTTGCACGAGATGTGCATCGATTGCACTTGAGGGATGATTACTTTCCAAAGTGTTAATTCTGTTGACAATGTTCCAGGATTTGTCTGAAATCAAGCAGAAAAAAAACATTGATTTAGACGTTTAGAAAAATGGAAGGCCGACCGGATTGAGATCATAGCAGGACATTTTCCAGACGGATTAGCAACATGTGGCACGTTATGGTGAAGCTCAACGCGGTTAACAATTGATTCTGTGTCAACGTAATGAGATTTCTTTTGCCCTTCTTCACACAGTAAACATGAATTCATCTTTATTTGGCTTTGATTCAAAGCAAACATGAGTTTGTTAGCGCGTTAGCATGCTAGGCTAAGTTGACGAGCATGGCAGACTAAATGCTAAACGTGCTCTGTTTTATTTTACACTTCAAATAACTGTATGAACACTGACACCTGTTAGTATGAGGTAAACACACATTCGTAGTCAAGACCGTTGAAATGTCAAATCAAAGCTGTTTTATTCCGCCTCTCTTTCCCCATCTGCTGCAGCCAGTGTGTGTTTGTGTGTGTGGCACCACCCTGACATTTTCCTGTGGTTCGCTGCTCTGCAGGAGGCCTCAGACAGCGTCTCCACCACACATTGTAATGACTCATTGTGTGTGTGTGTGTAGCACAGCTATCATTTATTTCGCTTTCAGCTTATTTGATCACTTGACATTTTTCTTTTTCCCTCTCGTTCTCACAGCTTCCCTCCTTTCCTCGATGACTCCATCGGGATTACTCCACGATGGACAAACAGCTGAGGTCAGAATGGACGACGTCTTCCTGCAGGTTGGTGAATCAGAACATGAGCTCAGCAAGAAAGGCCCCCCGTGAAGTGTGTTTAATTCATGGTAAACGGTTTATTTATGTGTTGTGTTAAAATTCTCTTCCTGTCTTCTTATGAAAGCCTTCCCCTCGACAAAGCTCTGGTTGTGACAGCTGTGAAGATTCTATTACTCTTCCTCTGTTCCAACATCCATCAACACCGCGCACGAGCTTTGTTGTGTTGACAAACCTGGCCTCCTTCCTCCTGCTGTTTTGTTTCCTCCTCTGTCACTCCTCCCACCATTTTTCCCTCCGCCGCTATCTCTCCCCGATAAAGCTCATTCCATTAGTGGGGGCCGTGTCGTTAACATACATACACACACACACACACACACACACGACGCACGCACACCTGACTCGTTGGACTGGAGCTGTTGGCGCCGTCACGCACAACAGGCGGGGGGGGGGTTAGGCGGGCAAAGGTTTGACAGGAGACAGCGCGCCGCAGCTCAACAGACAAGCAGTGAAATGCATGGTGGTGTAATTGCAATGAAGGGATAATTTGACAGCCGCTTGCTTATGAAAGCTCGCAGTTCTCTTATTCTCCATCTCACACACACACACCCACAACCACTGCTCTTCCTGATGCACTCTTTGTTACTCTCTGGCCATTTTTCTGTTTGCCCTATTTTTCTTATGTTTAGATCTGCTGTGCACAATCGGCATCATGGCATTTCAATACACTTATTTCCTCCGTGCGATATTGTTTTCCAGAGAAGTTTCAGTTTCAGTTTTCATTTCATCGCCGCTGACAACACAATTCATCACCCGCAGGCCTGCACGAGTGCCTTCTTTAAACAATGCCAGTGCATCATTGCTCAAAGAGTAAAAGAGTGAGCGCTGCATACCAACTCAAACTATCTACATTTCATCTTGTCCTTCTTTTCCTCTCCCGGCAAAATGAAGCTGTGTCGCTTGTGTTTCTGTCTGCTCATGTCCCTGCTCTGCTCAAGGACATGAATGAAACTGAATAAAACATGACTGGCATCCTGTCATCTCGGAGAGGACGGGCTGAGGATGGGAGGGGGAAATAGGAAATCTCACCTCTGTTTGTTAGTATGGATAGAAAAAAATGTGTATCCACACACAGACGAGGCCTGAAGCTTTTTTTTTTTTTTTTTTAAATCTGTGTGAAAGGATTTGGAAGCGCTTGATGTAACATCTGTTAAAAAGAGTTCATTACACGTTTGCCAGCGACCGCCCTTCCTTTATCGCAACGATCAGTGGTTACTTAAGCTTTTACATCAAATCTGTGGATCCTTTGATTGCTCAGCCAATTGCTCTGCCTTGTCAGGGCTCTGTTAATCGTAATGCTTGATGTCTCAGTAATCACAAGGTAATCTTCTGATCTTAATTCAACACTGATCTTTTCCCTCGCTGATCATTCTCTCCCTTCTATCCCCAACTCCTCCATCACTGATTTCCTCAGGCCCTTTGCTCTAACTCTTCACTCGCTGCTTTATGTCTTCTCCTTCCAGATACATCAGACAGAAAAGTGCTCACACACTCTCATCTCTGCAACTACCCTCTGAGCTGTGGCGGCTTCATCTCTGGTTTTAACACCGGGGCTTGTGGCCCAGTTATAAACACAGGCTGTGGTTAGGAGATGAGTTGGTTGTGGGTCACTCTATTTTAAAATTGCCTTAAAAATTGGCTCAGGACGATGGATGAAAATGAGTTTATGAAGCTCACCGTGGCTCATTTAGAGTCTTTTGTCTGTTGATTAATGAGCGCTGCTCATTTTAAATGAATAAACATCAGGATGAAGTGGCTGCCAGGTAGAAATGTTCCTGTTTCTGCACAGGGGTATGTGGTGCTAATGCTAATGCTTTGTTTTCTGTAACAGTCAGTATGTTATTATGAAATCACATACATCTTGCAGTAAATTACAGAATCCTCCCCTCCCCTGGCTGTTCGCCTCTGCAGCAGCTGTGCTGCTGAAGTGAGTCGGAGGCGTCTCTCTGACCAGAGCAATTAAAAGGACAGCGGGATATAGATTTCCGTTGGCTCCGATAACTGTGGTTGGGAGAATTATAATCTGTGTGACTAATGGTACGCTCATGGTGTTTAAGCATGGTTCTCATTAATATGCAAAGCAACTCGCGCCAGCTTTGTCTTCAACCCTCCTCCTGAGATCTCGTGTTCAATGGTGAGCTCAAGTGATTTGCCCTCCCTTTTGTACGTATGGGTGGACGTGTCCTTTGCAACTTCGCACAGTTCAAATGACTTTTACACGGTGTCACGGGATATCAGATGGATCCCGAACAGCCTCTTGGGCTGCAGGGTGTTAAACCTTCTGCTGATTGATTATCTACATGTGGAACTGTAGGCTGCAGGAGATGGAATGAAAAATATAAAGAGCTATAGATAGATGACTTCTGCTCAGAGACCGAGGCTGCACCTTCAGTCTGACGATAACCTGCAGTAGATGCGGCCTGTTTGCCAGATTGGACCGCTTTGTTATCCGTCGGTCCCGAGCAGTCTATCACTCTGTTTGTGGGCTGCCACTCAGAGCGCTGTGCCATTTCCTCACTCCTCTCAAAGCGATCGAGTACAGAGGGACTGCAGTCAACGCTCCCACCCTCCTCGATGTGTTCAGCCCCCCCCCCACACACACACACACACACACACAGGCCCACAGAAGCCCTCTGATCAGCACCGCCGTTACCTCTGGGCCTGAGATCACACCCTGCAACCTCAAAGATCTGAGGCTGATTGCAATGGCAATCCCCCCCCCCCTCTGTGTTTAAGGAGGCAAAACGACTTAACAGAGCTTCATTTGCTTCAGCAACATACTAATACTAATACTAATTTTACCCTGTTCAGTTTTGGAGAGCCCAAGCTTCTGCTGAATGTTAATAACATTAATTAGAATCACTAATAAAAATGATTGCAGCAGGTTTCCATGTGGAACTCTAGTTCTACTTGAAGGACAGTTCAGAGCTGCGCACATTTTCTATCGTAATAAACCATGGAGTCGTTTCCATTCTCGAACTGATTGTAATCAAGAGGTGTCAGGCACTTCATAGCACAACAATTTAATTAATCATGACAAAATAACAATGGCTTTGTTTTTAATCACAGCTTTATTGTGCCTGTCACTGCCAATACTCAAATAGAATCCCTAAATTACAACTCAGTGTACGATTCTTTTCCAGTCCTCACCTCATCTCACTTTACTGAGATCAGATTCATCATAATTACAAATAATGATGATGATTTAAGCAGGTCCACAAACATGTGATTGTTAGATAAAGAGGTACAGTTTAATATATTACAGGTAATGGGCCAATTTAGTCTGAAAATGAATAGATGTGTGGATGTTTTAGTTTGGATTCTACCCATTGTCCATCTATTCCCACTCACTGCCTCCTGAACACATTTTCCAGGTTTTAAAAAGAACTCCGTTTATTCTGCAGCCAAAAAATAAATGAACCAAAACCACAAACACTGCAAGTTGACTCACGGTGAACTCACGGCTCTGAAGCTTCAGTAGGTTCTCTACATTCAGCAGCAGATGCCTGAAGGGCCTCGCTCCTCTCCATTCTTCTAGGCCGCTGAGTGAAGGTTCTGCCTGCGAATGCCGCCGGATGATGTCAAATAAGGGACATTTGCGTTCTCAGGGTTTGTCCCTCTGTTGCAGTAGCATAAGTCCAGTCTACTTGCTCCATAGGCCAGTTAGTATTAAAAGAGAAAATGCTCGGTTTCCCATATTTCCCTGGCTCCTGGTTTCATGCAGACATCAACACTCTTAATCGCTTCAGATTTCTTCTTCTTAATGTACAAGAAGAGGGAGGGATCCACCCAGAGCTGCTTTCTAAACAATTTATGTCCTCCACCCATTCATTCATTCATTAGCTATACCGCTTATCTTTTTGCAGCAGGTTGGCCGTCTGTGACAAGCCGGCACATAGAGACAAACAACCATTCTCTCAATCCCTCCTGTGGGCAATTTGCAGTCACCAGTTAAGCTAACATGCGAGTGACAGCGCTAATCGCCGCAGCACCACGCAGCCTAACTCGCGTCATGTGCCACGCTATTTAAATCCGTCGGCAGCGGCGGTCTGCGAGCTCTCAGATCGGGTCTTTAATAATTAGTACTATTAACAGAAACATTTGTGAAATGAAAACTTCTCCTTATCGCAGTCAGAATTGTGTCTGCTCGCCTAAGGCCATGCTTAACAGCGAACCACTTATTGTACAAAGTGTGTACTGTGGAGATGTACACACATCCATATGAATAAATGAATAAAGCCAGTGTAGCCGCATTGTCTGCTGCTCTACCTGGTGCTGGCCATTTGAGCAGATGCCGTTACGAGAGTCATTTTTCATCTGATTTGAGAATTCCACGCTTGGTTCAGTGCGGCGTGGCTCGTGAAGCATGGCGATGTCCAGCTAGCCGGCAGAAACAGAACCTGTGAACCGTGCGCCACATCATTCAGACAGTCAGCAAGGTCAAAGACTCTTGACTCTCCTACAGTGAAACTCAGAGGCGCCTCGCCTCCAGAATAAACAGCTCCTTTCTGCCACGATGGGTAAAAAAGCTGGTGTTCTTTTCCAATAATTCCTATATTCAATTTTTCATACACAGCCTTACAAGCATTGTTTTCTGTTCTCTTTCTTTAATGTGCTTATCAATCATCTGTATCTTAATTAGATGCTGATCACAGACTGTCTCTGCTTGAACCTCCCCACTCTCACATGACCTCCATCCTACGCCATCCACCTGTAATTTGATTGGAAAACACGTCATGTCAGACATTTTAATGACATTAAAAATAACGTAATTCAAATTAATTTGCCCGGCAGACAAGCACTAAATTACACCGTGTCTCCTGGCTGACAGCCGCTGGCATCCTGCAGCATCAGGAGGGAGCTCAAGTTGTAAATACATCACAGAGTTGTCATTTATTTCGATTAAAAAAAAAAAAAAAAAAAGAACATGTGCCTTGAGAGCAGCTCATCTAAACTGCAGCTCAGCAAACGGGCTCTGTGGAGACGGGGATATTTTCAGCAGCTGGCATATGGACGAGATCAGGCTGAGACGGCCTGAGCCAGGATCCACGGAGCTGCTTGTTGTTCACCAACAGCGTGTGCAATCTGCACAGCCCCATGGGAGCGTGAGGGGCGGTGGATGGCCTGGTGCGTGATAAAAGTTTCATTGGAAACAAAGAACACGCCAGTCACCCCCTGTAATCCGCTTTTAATTGTGGAAGCTGCAGTTACGCTGCATGTTGTCAATATGATATCATTTTCATTCGTTTTGATTTGAGCCATTAGAGGCAAGGAGTGATGTCATTGTGTCAGAATGCCACTATGGGAAGAGATAAAGCAGGAATACTGGGACCAGTTTAATGTGTCAAGGTTAGCAGGGTGATGTAATGGTTGTACTGGTGAAGTACTGTTGTTTTATAGCGAGGAGGTTCAGCCAGGATCTGTCCAGCGTACTCTCCAAAAGCCTACAGGTTAATCTGAGGCTCCGCATACTCACAGTGAATGAATGACAAATTAGTCTCATGCTAATCATCCCCTATGCATCTATTACATTTAATTAAAATATCCAACTTTGAACACTGTGAACCATTTAACATTTACCTTTCGGCTCAGGTTGACAGACATCTGTAAATTTACCCCAGAGATGATCCCAATTTGTAATCTGCTCAGACTGTTTATTTATCTTCTTGAGAGAGAGGCAGTAAATTGTTTTGTAGAATCTGCCTCAGCCTCTCAGGACGCTGACTTTTATTCACATTACTCTCTTTTTTTTTTTTCTCATTGAGTTAATTTACTGCATGACTACGGAATCACAGTTTTATAGCAGAGCATCAGTTTCTCAATATACAGTCGAGAGTTTTTCAATTTACATTGGGCTTTTACAGACAATGAATTTACTAGATATTCTCTACTGGAGGTTGAAGGTCTTTGTAATGTAATGCATACATACACTCAACTAAAGCCTTCCTGGACTGCTCAGGAATGAAGTTTTTGTGGATGACTTCACACTCATTACAATATGAAAACTGTATTTTAAGATTGTTTGTCTGTTCCTCTCTCTCTCCTCTTTTCTCCCGATTCTTCTTTTTGACATTTGATGTCCTCTTTGAAAACATACTGCATCATTCTGGCACCAAATAAAATAAAATCCTCTGAAGGAGAGTGTACTGCAAACAGATCATCCTTCAGATCCGCATAATCTCTCCAAATCCTCGGGAACAATGCCTCTCCATAATGGAAAATATAAAACACAAGCATTACACATTTTATCCTCAGCGAGTCACGGCTACTCCACGTTATTCATGGCACCAGGAGCTGCATACAACATTTTTATATTAGTATTTATATGTTTATTTACTTTATTACTGCTAACAGTTTCCATATTTATACTGCATTGTGTGTTTATTGCCCACTCATCAAACACATGCTGTAAAAGAACAGTGGCCCCTGAGGTTTCATTTGATGATGCCGGCTCCCTTCATAATAGACTTGCTCAGTAGGTGGGCCTGTAAATTAATGGCTGTAAAACGACTCATCCCCAATAACGCAAGCCGGCAACTCGTTGCAACGGGAGAGCAATGAGAGCCAAATGGAGACATGGTATATTCGCCTCCCTCCCACTCCTCCTCCTCCTCCCTTCGCTGTCACTTCTTCCCCCTTTGCTCTTCAATTGCTCCCCACGGGAACCCCCACCTCAAAAAAAAAAAAAAAATAAGTATCTGGTGTCATTTTGTCTTTTACAATCCACTTCATTTGAAGGCTTAGGAATTCTATTAGGGTGAACGTGTGTGCATTGCATGGTTGCTGCAGGGGAGCAAGAGGAGGAGGCTGCCTGGGTGACGGGGTGGGAGCTGGGGGGGACAAGCCCCTAATACTAATAAAGCTGCTGCCTCCGAGAAGGGAGGGGGGGGGGGGGGGGGGGGGGGGGGGGCAGAGTAATTGGAAAATATCTCCCCCTTTCCTCCCACACATACACACACACACACACACACATCAGTTCCTTCTTCACTGTAAAGCAGCCTCTCTCTCCTTCACCGATTTTGCAAAAAAAAAGAGAAAACAACACAAGTTGTTCATTTTCCAAAATCTGCCTCTGAATGCAGAGGAAGGGGGGGGGCGGGGGAGTCCAAGGTTGACCAAAGGACAGGACATTCAATATGAGGCTGTCTGTGTTACACAAT
The DNA here is from genome assembly GCA_016785235.1 of Pseudorhombus dupliciocellatus. Classification (NCBI taxonomy): domain Eukaryota; kingdom Metazoa; phylum Chordata; class Actinopteri; order Pleuronectiformes; family Paralichthyidae; genus Pseudorhombus; species Pseudorhombus dupliciocellatus. Next base: position 902,773 of record JAFBJW010000112.1, read on the forward strand.
CTGCTCAGAGGGATTGGGGAAGAAGCTGAACATGTTCAGTGGACTTTGTTTGAATGTCTCGATCAAATTTGACAACACATTTCCGGTTCATCTGAGATTTCTGGAATTAGTTTAGTTCTGGAATTACTCTTTAATTGAGCCGCTCTTTTAAAATGAGAGTAACAACACGTGAACATATCTGACAAATTGATAGTTTAAGATCCATTTTTCCTCACTGTCATTCAAGCAGCATATATCAGCAGGGTTTTATTTTGGTTCTACCGTGCACAGGTAAAGATAGCAGCGGGTCGGCTTTGTGTTTGTTTCCCATCTTCTGTTTGTATCTTCTCCCTGGTGTTGTATTTGGAAGTGATTCTGGTTTAGATGACAGATATGTAAAATTGCAGTGCTTGTCTGAGGGAGAGGGAGAGAGAGAGAGAGAGAGAGAGAGAGAGAAAACAAGAATCAATAGAGAGACACAGCTGAAGCACTTCGAGTCGTCGACTGAAGTAAAAATACATGAGCAAATGATCTGTACTCAGAGCTGAAACATGCAGGGAAAGGTCATCACTGGCATTTCAAACGAGGGGGAGATAATAGAGAGACCTTCAGAACGACTGACATCAAACCGTGGGCTGCGTTTAAAACGGAACAATTCGGACAATTCAGCTGTTGAACTGAAAACATTTAACATCATGTTTATTCTGAAACCCAGCAGATCTTGTGAGAGCTGTCAGGGAGACGCGTGTTTATTTACCTCTCCAGCAGACCTTCTTTTTTTTTTTTTTTTTTTGTTTACAGCAAATATTCAGCAGATATTTCCTTTGTGTTGTTCATTTCTAAACGTTCCAGTAAACTGTGACTCTGAGCCAGCATGAATAATACCAGCACCCTGACCCAGAGGCAGCCAAATAATAACTGAATTGATTATTTACTCCTGTGCTTTTCCCAGAGGTATGAATGCAACCCAAACAACCTGTTCTGCAGAAAAAAAAACTCTGTTGTAGTTAATTTAAAGAGCTTTATCTGCAGCAAGGGGCTCAGTTAATTAGTTCACAGCCCGGGGTCAGGCCCCCTCTGCTGGGTCACAGGATGCATCCCAGGTTGATTAATGTGATCGAAGCTCAGAAAACAATGAGACATCAACCTGCACGCACACAAGCAACTAAACTGAAGACGAGCTTTCTTCAACGGTGGCAAAGATCTCTCCCAAAAAACCCAAAGTGAAGTTTTGAACAGAATCATCGTACATGATCTGTGACTATGTTGGGGTCATGTCCCTCCTCTTGGTCTTATCTAGTGCACAAATACTCCACAGTGATTGATCGTGTGTGCCGGCCGAACAACCATGAGCAAGACGATTTTGACAGGCCCCATATATTAAGGGCCTGAGAGGTTTTTTCCAGTGCATGCTGTCATTATTACAGGTTCGGGCCTCAGCCATATTGATCCTGTATAATCAATCACTCTAATTCTCATTTCTGCTTTACGGGCAGTTTCATCATTCTGCTGAAATCCATCCCCACATTATTCTGTTGTTGTTGCTGTCTCTGCCGCATCGTATCGACGGCGGCGACACTTCGGCGCTCCTCATAATTTAGGTCAGCTTTTGAACATGGGGGTCATGTGGCTTAATTAACATACAAGTCATTAATGATGAATACGAAACCTCCCACACGTGTTTGTTAGAGCCGCCGGAGGAACCAGGATATCCTTTGATGAACAGCGTCAACAAATTTGCAGAGAGAATATAAGAGGAGAGAACAAAGTGGGACGGCTTGATATCTAACTCTGCGCGGATACAGAGGGGAATATCCAAGTCAGGAGTATTGTTCCGCGCTCACGGTGTAAGTAATAAGGGCCATTACAGGGCTTGAAGGCAGACCTGTGGGGGGGTGGGGGGGTGGAGATTGGGATTCTCTTTGTTGCTTTAAGTACGCAGCAGCGCTCATAGCATCATTACATTCCACTCGAGTCTCGTTGCTGACAAGCGGCGATAATAACGATGGAGATTAACACGAATAAGACGAGCGTAAAAGACAGTAAGAGGCAGGTGTGAGATAATATGGCGAGCTCTACATTTCTATTTTGTGCATCTGATTCTCTAATTGCCACCATCTGCTGCTGGAGTGAAATGGTAAAGAGGCAGGGATGGGGAGTTGGTGAAGTGACTTGGCGATTAACAGCAAATAAGAATACTGGAGCAGGAGAGGCACAATTCATTTCTTTCCAGTGATTGGAGCTGGTTGGCGAGGTTACATTTGGAGAGGCCTGGTTTTGACCATTTAGCTGTTCAGAGCTTTGGAAGCTGGAAGCCATGACCAACGGCCCTGTTACTCAGCCCACTTGTGGACATAATGACCTGCTCCCTGCAGCCAAAAATATGCTTGAAATCATATTTTCCTCCTGGTGCCAGAAAACACCATTTGCTCCTATTTCACAGAAGTCCCCAGATGCAGGGGGCGGTGTGACAATGACTGAAGGTGTGGAGGCAGAGAAAGTTAGGGCGAAGGTGTAATTAAAGCTGATTATGGCAAGGCGAAGGGGAGGGGAGCGCTGCACATTTGTCTTCCCCGCGTAACGAGCTGGGGCCGGCAGAGCAGAATTAGCTGCCTCGCTGTCGTCTCTCTCCCCCGCCATGCCTCTTTGTCACAAGGACGCTCCTCCTGGAAGACGAGACAGGGTCAAGTGCGTGTGTCCCCCCTGGCATTATTCTTAAGGCCGCTGGGGTCCCTGTTTACAACAGGCACTGGGAATTGAGGCACTTTAGCTCAGAGCCGCACCACTCAGCCTCTGCATCATTAAACCAGTCTAAAAATACCCAGTAACTCATGGTCCCCTGTTCTCAGAGGACCGGCTCGTTGCCACCGTCGAACAATCACAGAGTCCTGCTCATGAGAGGTGCGACACCATCATTATTCACTTTCTCTTTAGGTGTGATCTGTGTCGTGAGGTTATGGCTACACAGACACAATGTGCCCAGGAGCTTGATTTAGTTATCTTATCCTTTACCTACTAACCACCTGATCACGACCGAAACCACTGCCACCAGTAGGCGTAACACTGTTTGGTGTCACACGGCGTCAGAAGCGTTAGCAGACACTCTCCAACACACACAGCGCGAAACCAGGTTCATCGCATTTGAACAGTGTTCGTTGTCTTCTATTGGATAAGTAATTAATTTAGTCGCGGGTTATCAAAGACAGTAAGTCTCTCCTGCAAAGTGAGTACTCTGTGTACTTTTCACTGACTGCACATGTGCCAGTCGACCCACAGGACTAGTTTAGCCTTGTTTTGATTCAGTCCGGTTTCCCTTGAGCTCCACAGCGAGGTGTGAATGTGTTCCTGGCACATGAAGCATGCTATGGATTTTTGATAACTGCACTCTTACGTAAATGTGTCTCCTCTCAAGGACAGAACAATATCAATACAATAGAGCTCGCAGCAGAGAGCGGTGGAGCTCCACATTCACCTTTCCGCTTGGGTTAAAAGTACTTGCTTTGAAGTACAGTACATGAAATTCAACTCAAAGTACTTGCCTAGTGTAGCATGTTTCCTAATGTAACCGTAGTGTTTAATACTCAGACTCTGTCACATTAATTAAAAGCTGCTAATGATCACAGATATAAATGGTATTTAGTGGAGTATAAGTAAAAAGTACCTGAAACAATGCCTTAAGTGAAGTACAGATAGTCAGGGGTCGTTTAGTAGATTAAGTAAATGTAGCTGTTACATTCAGTCATTAGCAGCAGAACTCTGCCTACATGGTCCGTTTGATTCGTTTGATTCCTTTTGTACAGCTCCAAATCTTAGCATTCATTACCTCAAGGCACTTTACATATTTAGGTCAAGAGCCCAACAGTCCCTACGATGAGCAATCACTTGTGGAGGTTTAAAAAAAAAAAAAAAAACACTGTTCAACCTCATTAACGGGAAGAAACCTCGCAGAGCCAGACTGAATCTGGGTGGACATCTGCCTCGACCGGTTGGGGATAAGAGAGACCAGGACCAAGTACTTTTATACACAATTATGTAGTTTTACACACAATCATGAGTGTTGCTGAACAGTGAACGTGGGAGCAGGAGGTATAGAGCTGGGTCATTAACATTAAAGGCATCAATACACTGTTTGTAGTAAAGTGGAAGCTGGAATACATTTATACACAAATATGTATTTTTCTACACAGGAATTATAGAGCTGCGTTATTAACATTAACTTTGATGTTTTAACGGGTAGTGTCAGTGGTACATTTAAATATATTTCCACAGCTTCTCACTAAGTTATGACCAACGACTTCCTCCAAGTACCTCCATGATCCAACGGGTAATTCCTGTACACTACCATCACTTCATGTACTTGTACTCTGACTGTTTCCTGCCACGAACCACATCACACGGACAAAAGGAGCGGGGAGATTTAATCCGAGGGGATTATGTGCGTGGCTGTGGTCAGCAGCGGTCTGAAGAAAACTGTCTCCAAACACCGAGACGCAGCACTACTTGCGCCGAGGAGGAAGCGTGCAGCGTGTAAAGCGGCACTGCGGCATCGCTCGTATCCCTGCGCCCCGGTCCCCCCCGCCCCCCTCGTTCTCCGGGATCCTGAAGCTCGGAGCTGGGCAGGAGGAGCAGGAGGAGCAGGAGGAGCTGCGACCCTCCGCTGGTTCTACCTTTGCGGGATTTCTTATTTCGCCAGCTCCAGACGCTTCTCAGGCTTGATCTGTTTCTAACAGTGACCGAAGGCCTGCAACTTGTCCGGACGGTCCTCCCCCCCCCCCACTCGCAAGGGTTTGCATTTCTTGGTTTTGCATGACGTGTCTTGGAGAGAAAGAGTGTGAGAGACAGGGGGAGAGAGGGAGAAAGAGGAGAAGGGTTGCTTTGCTTTTGTTGCGTGTGTTGTAGTCGGGAGTGAAGCTTGGGGAGCAGGAGGCAGTGTCAGTCCGCTGCTGCTCCTGCTGCAGGCTGGACTGGATCACACAGCTCCTCTCACAGCACAGGCAGACAAAAAGAGACTGTGAGCGGAGACAAGGGGAAAGAGTCCTCCTCACAGCCTCAGGAGCCAGGGCGAGTACAGCTCAGTTCTGTCTCCCCGGATGAAGCTGTGTGTGTGTGTGTGTGCGTGCATGCGCGTGTGCCCGTGAGAGGAGAGCTGGCTGTGGGGCATCAGGTTCAAGCCTCAGGTTCTGGAGAGAGCCGGAGACAACACCTCCAGGACATGCTCACTCACACAGAGGAACATCTGCATGCAAGGGACATGCCTGCTGCACACTGACATGCTGCCTGTGCCTTTGTTGTGGATCCATTTTTATCACCAGCACATGGGCAGAATTGTGCATTAGTCACTTTGCATGGTGCATGTGTAGGGAGGGAGGAGGAGGGAAGGGAGGGGAGGTGTGTGTGTGTGTGTGTGGGGGGGGGGGGGACAGGGGGGGGGGGGGGTACATGTCTGCTCCTCAGTCCAGAGGAGCTACAGTGTGAAGTTGAAGATGGTGGTGTGCCGAGGCAGATTGATTCTCCTGCTGTCAGTTTGGGAGGTTGATGCAGACAAGGTGTGTGTTGAGGAATGTCCAGTCAGAGGGCTGCAGTTTGTTGCTTCAGTTTTTCCTCCTTCCCCCTCCAGAAAGCCCCCCCCCACCCCCCACCCCCTTTATTCTGTGATGTAATGGATGACAATTGATATTCTAGACACACACAGAGATCCCATATAGGTTTTTCGGACTGTAACGCCAGAGCTTCTCCTCACGTGGCTTTGGGCCTAGACTGTCAGCCGTGCCTGGAGAATGATCCAGAAAAAGACTGCAAGCTGTTGAATGTTGCATCCTAATATAAAGCAGACACGGTGTCAGACAGTGGAGGCATGCCCCCCCCCCAGCTTATGGCAGGACAGCAACATCACAGCCTCTTGGCATTTGTCCTTTTGTCTTAAGGTTTTCTTTTAGTCTATGGAGACAAATTCAGTTTCAAAACAGTTTCAGGTGCAGGGTGATAGTCTGGGTGTAAATGATGTGAAGGGCTGTCATGTATTTCATCATTTGGATGTTTGTCAATGGGTGCTTCTAAGTCAGAATAGTTTTATTGCTCTAATCACTAATTATTTGATAGTTTTATGTACAGTATATTCATTTAAAGTTATATTGTCAATACGTGTGTCACTGAATTCTATGGAAGGTTCTGGAAGTTATTACCAATGTAATACGAGCAGCAGAAGTGGGAGAGCAGAATGTGTGACTACTTACTATAAATACAGTATTTTATTTAATGATTATTTGAGGCTGAAGACCAGTCAGCGTGATAATTGTAGTGGGCCCAGTGTACTGCATGATACTGACACTGTCACGCCATCACAGGTCAGACACGTTCCCTCCACATATGTTTCTTAAGACCCTCTGTGGCCAAAAATAACAGCTGTAATTATGTTGACGTGCTCGAGACAGCAAGTAGCGAAGTGAGAAAAAAAAAATGTCCGCCACATAATTAATTAAAGGAATGCAATCATTAGAAACACCGTTTAGGTTACAAGCTTGGCGGCAGCTTTAGACACCAGTAAAAGAGCACTTACAACACATAATCATCTCATCTTGGGGCTTAATGGCCTGGCCGTGTAAGAAAACACAGTATACTCAGCAGATGAGACCTAATAAAACACTCATCTCGCTTTGTGTGGAATGGCAGCAGCCTTCTGGGTAATTTGCAGTCCCCTTTAGAAAATGGCCCGTTGACTAAATGCACAGTTGAACTTGCTGAGTGAACATGTTGCAAATGCGTGCCCTCTCTCTCCCTCTCCGTCTTTGTCTTGCAGGAGTTTGCCGACCTTGGGCAAGAGGAGCGGGTTCCCGCGGAAGGAAGATGTGGCGTCACCTGCCTCGCTCTCCATGGGGGGACGTGTTCATCGAGCAGACGTTTGCTTTAACTTGAAAAGCTTTTCCTCGGCTGGAACCCACAGCTTGGCGATATTGCGTTTGATAGATCATTTTGCACCTCCCAGGATTTGATGGACTGCCGTTGGGGATCTGTGCTCGGAACCAGTTCAGTGACTCAGTGCAGTTCGCATTCCCTGTAAAAGGCTTCATCTGGTGGATATTACGTGGTTGCCCTGGATCTAACGCATCGATAACATTCGCTTGGATATTGTGGAGTTCGTCTTTTAGGGGAATTTTTCACACCAGCGGAGGTGAAGCGGGCTTTTTGGTCCTTGACGGGTTCGATTCTCTGCACGAGGAGCGCTTGTTTGGAGGTTTCCTATGAAGGACATGGATGGCCCTCGAGCTAGTGGCCTACGCAAGAAGAGGAAGTCAAGGTCAGAGCGGGATCTGGGGAGGAGACCGAATGGGATACGGAACAAGCACGTCAAGGGCTCTGTCTTCCCCTTCTCCTCCGACTCGGAGCTGGAGGGCGAGCGGGCGCCCTCGTCGTCCCGGCCTCGACCCCCACGAAGGAAGCGAAAGGAGTCTACCTCGGCTGAAGAGGACATCATAGATGGCTTCTCCATCACCGGGTTCGTGACCCTGGAGGCTCTGGAGGTAAGAGCTGAACCCTGTGCGTTGCCTTCCGCATAGAAATGTCTGAATTCTGTGAAAGATGCATTTACTGTGTGCAGCTTCGTGCCTCTCTGGCTTTGCCGGCCAAGTGTTTTGGCGCTCGCCTGCATACTTGGCTGTTGTGTGAGCTGGAGTTCAACAGATGAAGCTTTAAATGTAGTACTGCAGCCAGAGATTACTATCTGTGTCACTGAGAGGCTGCTGCTGCTGCTGTTGTTATTGTGTGCACGCTCTAGATTTGTTTCCACGAGAGTTTTCCAGCAAAGCTTTAGACCAGATGAGAGATGTTCAGTTGAGGCTGGAGTGGCTGTTGTGTCTTTTGTACGCTCAGGAGTAGGAGTGAAAAAGCAATTTGATCCATGTTACACCAGTTTATTCACAGTGGGAGTAATTTATTGCGCACTGGCTATCCATTTTCCTTGGAATGCAAAGCGGGCACAGGCTGCCTTCCAACTATACAGTTCTGAATTATGACTTACATGAGCAAGCATTTCTTCACACATAGACCAACTGCTTCATTTCTCCATGATAATAACTAACGGGCGCTGACGCCGAAGAATCACAGGAGTACAACAGCGAAAACAGCTGCAGACCATTTTTTATTCATTCCTTGTTTCGATGAAATAATCGAATCTAAATCTTCTCTGGGTGGTCGCTTCGTGATTTCAACCAGTCAGTGCCCTGCACCCAGGGCTAGAACCAAGGTTTCTATTCTTTCATATAGCGCTCTCTCTCTCTCTCTCGCTCTCTGTGTCAGCTTTAGCAATTCATTAATTTTACAGGAAACACCACTTGTTCATCGCTGTTTGCTTTTGCTTGACATATTCCAGCATACAATTTTACGGCTTGTTTATTTTAGCGTGGGCTGTGCTCTAATCGCGTTAGAGGGTTATCTGAAAGCGGTTTCACAAGGTCAAAGTGGGAGACGTCCTGGGATGAAAGAGTGTGACTTGCACTTTCTGATTTATGCAGCGTGATACCAATCTCTTGTTCGCCGCTGTGACCCGTCTCAAGGATACGCACAGTGGCACTTGTTCTCACTGTATCCCTTTGTTTGTCAGATCAATGCTTCGGCTCCAGAGCGTCTTTCCTTTGTATCTTTTCACCAGTTATGGACTCTTCTGGCTGCATATTATTTCATTTCCCTCCTTGTTTTCTTTGACCTTATCGTCGTTCGTTCCAGCTCTTATCGGCATCGGCCTGTTAAAGCAGTACTTAACTGCTAGATGCCAGTTTTTCAGGTAAAGGTCTGATACCGATCAGTCAATATTTATTTGTCTTTATACCTGCACACTCGTGTGTGTGTGTGTGTGTGTGTGTGTCTGAGATGTAATGCTCATTTACACTGAGTGAATTTAGTTCTTAGGTTGTTTGAGCTGGCATTGCAAATTCCAATTTGGCTCTTTGAATATGCCTCAGTGACAACTCATGCGCACTTCTAACAAGTTGGGCATGGCGCTTTGTGTAGGACAGACAGCACTGACAGTCTGTTTAGATTGTTTCCCCTCAGTTTCTGGTAGACTAAGCACAGGAAGTGCATTACAGCCTCCAGATGGTAAAGAACAACAACAGTGTAATTGGTCTTTACAGACATTGTGTTTATTTGCATCTGTAGCAGTGAAGCAAGAAACAAGTGTTCTCTCGACACGCTGGTGGAGCTGCATTCTAATGTGTTGTGTAAACTGAAGTACTTTGAGGGATTCCACTTGTGATCAGATCACCCACTCAGGTGACTGGCAGCTAGGAATACTTGTATGTAATGTGGTAGGTGTGAATGTGGGCCATAAACATGTGGCTGATATCTAAAAGTAAAACACTGGCCAATATAATTGCACAACTCCTATTCCCAGATACTGGTCAGTATTTGAATGAGTAACAGTTTTATGAATGCTGGGCATTAAAACAAGTTCAGTTATTACCACAAACAACAATTTACTGATCAGTGTATCGGTCAGCCACCCCTCATGTTTGAGGATAAATCCTAAACAACAGGGCCTGTGTGAAGAGTCAGAGGCTTTGTATTTTCAAAGCTGGATTAACAGCATTACATTGTCCGTTGTCAGATACGCAGGATGCTGCATGTGTGCTGACAAAGAGAAAACACAGCGAGCGTTTTCCTTCATTTTCCCTCAGAGTCTCCAGAAACCCCAGGTCTGTCTGTAAGCTGCAGCACGAGAACTTGTAAACAAACCTCCTCTGGTAGTTAGACAGTGAAACCTCAGCAGCAGTTACACTTGTGTCTTCTTTAGTCACTACTTCATATAAGAGCTCTGAGGAAAGGGAGGGCGCAAAGAATGCAATTTCGCATTTAATAGTGAAAGACATGAAGCCGGTTAAAATTGAGTTCCAACAGGCGAATGAAAGTGAGGGTATAAAATCCCCAGACAACAGAGTTAAATGTAGAAGCAGCAGCTTTACACACCATTCACCCCTCCCGTTAATCTCTGCACAGCCTTCCACGAGCCTCATCGGTGTAAACACTGGAGCCGGTTAGTTGTGGAGTGTCAAGCTGTTCCGAAACATACGGAACCCTGTGATTAATTTAGGATTCATTCTTAAACTGAATTATACCTCTTGAAGGTGCCCTGTGGAGGTAATTTATGAATAAACAACTTATGTTCACATTCAGTGTTTACCATGCAAATCACACTCTGTGCGTTAGCAGTCTGCTGTGTAAACTGTGATAATGGGCATACCCTGAAAGAAAGACTTGAACATTATACAGTCCGATTTATTTTTAATCTTGGTTGTTATGTGATATTCATTCATCCATTTCAACTACTCCATGTCTGAAGGTGTGTGGTGCACAAACATTCTACAGCTCCATAGGCTCAGGCTCTTTCTGTCTGGGTAAAGTTAAATTCTGATGAGGTCAGACCCCTGGAGGTGTAGTGCTAGTGCTCTCCATCTGTCACTGCAGTGCTGAAGCTACACTGCTCCCAGGCCCGCTTCTCATGTGCGCCCCGATATGTTAGTGTCTCTCCTCTGCAGTCGCAGGGCTGAAGCACCCGTGATGAAGCTTTTGAGATTGCTGTTGCTATCATTTGATATCTTATTCGTCCTTCAACGAAACGGTTGGTGTCAAGATTCTCCTAATTAATGGTTTTTGTTCAGAGGTAAACTTTTTAACTAGAATTTTCTGTTATTATAAGCTACTTTATTAAAATAAGCTTCAACCTCAAGAGTGAAATACAAAGCCAACACTTCCTAAGATTTCAGGAGGGTATCATCCTCCATCTTCCTGTATCTAATTATGAGGTATTTGAATTCCTGGTCAGAGCTCCATTTCCGAATTGTTACTTGCTGCAAAGTTTTAATCACGGTGGACGCCGCTTTGCTTCCTCCTCCAATTTGCAAAATAACCCCAGTCATAATGGAGGAGGATGAGCATGACACAGAAGGTGCTAACCAACCAACCAACCAAGACGAGACAAGATGCTCATAAAACAGTGGCTGCTTTTGTTGTCTGCAGTTCAGGCACTGCAGATTTAATGTGTTGAAACAGAGCAGAGCGTTATTATTTAAGAGCTTATTTAGCGTGATAGCCACTGAACCTTAGTTGATGGTTGTTTCTCTTTAATGTCAGACATATTGAGTTTTCAGTCACTGCACAGAGATTGAAGTGCATAGCAGCAGCTCGGTTGTCTTTTTGAAGAAGGTGCTGGAGACAGATTCGTCTTTTTATCGAGAGGTCTGAGGAGCCACGATTACAGCACTTGATGAAATTACTAAATAATTGAGAGGATTCTCCTCTGCTTTGTTTCACCCATTTGACCGTTTAACATTCTGCTCCCTCCTTCCTCCATAATTACCAGTCTCCGATGGCCACATCTTTGTATGACTCACAGAGACAACACACAGACCTGATCAGACTTGTGTCCAATCACACTCTGCTCCTCTGTCCTTCCTTTTTTCCCGAGATTTAACGACAACTCATGTTTCTTCAAGTGCGATAACAACATCTCATCTTCTTGCTCAGCGGGTTAACAGCAGTCTATTACATGAGTGACTGCCCGTGTTAATACCACGAACAGCACAGAACTGCTATTGTGTAAATTAGTACATTCTCAATGTCTCTTTGACTCTGATTTCACATTTTAAAGTCTGGAAAGACTTCTTAATTTACAATGCCCCACAGAGCTCCTGCAGTTTTTGTTGTCCCTCTAAATAATTCCCCTCCCTAACTTCATTTGTCACACACCATAAAAACAGAAGACAATAGATCCACCTAACAGTGTGCGGAATGGAATGGGGCCCCTAACTGCACAGCACTGGGAGAGTGGCCTGGTGCTTGGACGGACAAGCAGAGCTGACTCCAGCAGTTTGCAGCCTGCAGGGTAGAGGTAGAGGTACTTTCATCACTTGGTAAACAATGAAAACAGAAGAAGTGTGAGGAATGGATTCCTACAGATGTTTCTAGTTTTGCTCCCTAATGTAGTTGTGATTGGTACCATCATGTGATTGGCTGTAGTTCAGTTAGCTGTCTAAGCCATGGACGTCCATTTTGTCATTTCTTGCCTCTTGTCCAACTGCTTGTTTACCTTACACACTTGGCTGTACAGCTCTTATTGTCTTCACTTTTTTCTCTGTAGATCTTTTGTGATGGAATGTTTTTATTTAAGGAAGAGATGTAGTTACTAAGATGAGCGGTGTCCAATTGCTTTTTGGAGCAGTGCACAGTGTCTTGAGGGAAGAGAGTTTTTGGCTCATGTAATGCCTATTACATCAGGTTGTTCTCCAGCAGTGGGTTTGTCATGTCATGGCTAACTGCACCAAGCAGCAGCCTTCTCACTGCTGACCAGCACAGAGCGGGCAGATAGTCAATCGATTACAATCAGCTCTAAAAACCTTTCACTTCAGGCCTCACATCACACTGACAAAAAGTCCATGAGAGGGGATATGTATAAACCATGTGTCCGCTGGAGGAGAAATGTTTTCATAAGAGCTGTAAAACTCCCGCCTGTGCGTTTCCGGCCGTTTACATTTCGTGTCAGCGCCACTGACGCACCACCAGGACCTTGTTGGTTCCAATTAAGTGCCAGTTTCTATTTATGATTTCTGCTGCTCCCCTCGGTTGTTTAATTTAAGGCGCCAGCTTCACACCCATCTGTCACACCCACACTGGCTGCAGAGATGTGACATAATAAAACCGGGCCGCGGCGGAGCATCGTTGCTGGTGGATTTAGCTGAGTCAGTGCGTGTGGGAGGAAGGTGGAGGTGGTGGAGAGTGAGGAGTTCAGAGGAGCTATAATAGGTGCGTTGATGAGTTGCCAGACAAATAGTGGCAAACTAATTAATGACTATTGACATTTAAAGTAGAGCTGGAGTTACAGGACAGGTCTGTGGCCTTGTTGGACAGGATCAACCGTACTAATGAAGTCCACAGTGGATGTTCCTCTCATACGGCCGGGCGATGACGATGAATTGCAGTTTAACGCGCAGCGTTTTCCTGCTCGTGGGACGATGCTGTCGCCTTTCCAGCAGTTTAAAAAGAATTGATTTTCCTCGGCCCTCAGAGGTCGAACCCATTGATCTGTGCTTGATTGTAAGAAAGAGGCTAAAATCAAACATATTGACAGCTTGTTTCTAAAAGGATGTCATAAAATGCCTTTTCAAACAGATCAGACCCATAAGGGTCATGCCAGGTTTTCTTAAAGCTCTGCTCCTGGGATGGACGGGGGACACATTTTCCTTGACGGATATTTTTGTTTACCAGTTTTTCAGCCTTTTAAAGCAAACGTCCACCCTCCATACGTGTATCTACGACAGTCTGGCAGATATTAATTTAGCTGCATTTTGGAAGTGTCAGAGCGATGCATCGTGGATTTTCATAAGACTGCTCAGTGACTGACACATTAATGAAGTAAGCCGTCTCCGGGGGTTTTGGGGTGAAAGGTTTTCTGGATAGTAGATTCTAACAACATGCTTTGTGTGTAAGCGGCTGTTTGAGCCGTGGAGGTCGTCACTGAGATACAAACTGAGCCAGGCATCTGTTTGAAACCTCATTCTTCTCCCACCAGCGTTCATTCAGTGTCTGTGCTCATCGACAGCTCAAGCACCTTTTGTGTGGTGCTGCTCTGTGGCTCCCACTGACACGGGGCACTTTTGCAGTCATTTGTGAGGCTGTGTCTGCTGTTATGTCGCGCTTCTGAAACCTTTCCATCCGTCCCTGAGATCAGTCCTGGGTGACTCCACCGTAATGCCAAAGAAGGACATATTCATTCAATGGAATATTTATATTATATTTATGTATGTCGCTCATATCGCCTTGTATCTACAGACAACTTGCGTATGAAATCCAAAGCACATGGCCTTGATTGATGTCCTAATGTGTGGTTGATAAGTGCTCGACTCACGGGCTGGAGCAGAAACTTCCGCTGATGCATTCGTCTGAACTCAAAACAAAATGTTCTACACGCAGCGTCAGTGTGTGGAGCCGGCGTTCGGGGAGAAGGAATGGGACTCTGGGATGTTGGAGAAAGACGCAGCGGTTTGTACCAAGTCGTCCAGACCCGGTGCAGACACTGAAGTCAGTTACTTGTGAGGCTGCGGTGAGCTGTGTTGAATCATGAATGTGTTTTTTGGTAGATCCTAATACACAGCTTGTTTTTAGTGTTTGTTTTCCGGCGGATCTTTTAGCAAGGACGCCTCAGTGAGCGTTTTCCCACCGCGGGATCGCCAGTGTTCCCGACTGCACCGGGACATTTATGAGAAATGTGTGGGCTCCGTATCTGCAGAGCGTTTACTTTGATCTTTATCAGCCCCACTCTTGTGGCGGACTCGAAGCTGCGTGCAAATGAAAAGTGTCACATCCAGATGTTCCCGCCGCCATCAAACAAAGTGTGATTGCTTCATTACTGTTATCAGGTTCCTTTTGGCATCAGGAGTACGACCAAACGACTGGCCCCACTTCAGTGTTTTACAAATTACAGTGTTTTTTTTTTTTTTATGAATATTGCTGCTGATGTTTAAAATCATGTTATGTTTTTTTTGAACACCCGCAGCGTTGCCTGTTAGAAACATGAACGAGCAGAATAACTAACAATGTTTGGATTGTTCTTCAACAGACAAAGTGTCCGGGGTTGGAATATATTTGCTTTTATTGCAAAGATTGAGTGGTGTTGATTTGTCAACTGATTTACACACAAGGCTTCCATCGGCTTGCGTCTTCATTAAATCTGTGGCTAATGCTACACAGAGTGGCTGGACGAATGGTTCCACTTCCTTCAGAGCTAACGCCTGGCTGACACTTGTTAATGCAGCACACTGCTCTGAATCTTTACCCAGCTATTGGCCCACAGGCAAATCACACCCCCAACCTAATATAATTGACTTACCTCAGCTGAGAAAAATAAATTTCCCTGTTCCTCGCCAAGCTCAGGCCATTTTCTTTTCCATTTCATCCTCGTCTTTATTCTGTCAGGTTCCAGTGATGGATGTGAGGGCAGAAAAGATAAATGTTTGTAGTGGCTGATTGTAAAATGCCATCTCTGAAGTGGAGACGTGGCAGTAGTCCCTCTCTCTTTTGTGTGTAATGGTCCCCGTGATGATGCATTTCTTCTTTTCTACTTGAGAGGAGACCCTTTTCATGCTTAACGGCACAGTGCATACTAATAAGCCGCGGTTGGGAAAGTGTTAACGTGTGTGAGTGTGTGTGGACCTGTAGACTTGCAGACAGAGCCCTGTTGAGATCTGTACCTGGAGCTTTGAACCTTTGATCCCCCCCCCCCCCCCCCCCTCTGATCCTTCTTTCAAACCCCCCCCTTCTCTGATCCTTCTTTCAAACCGAGCCAGCCCACCACTGTTTCCATTTCCATCTGCTTCCATTCCTGCGCTCTCAGATAAGCTCTGCTCAGTAAATACACAGCTTCACATCTTTTTTAAAAGAATTGTTTACACTAACCCTTATTCATCGCTATAATCCTTAACCACATGCTCTTACTCAATATTTAGAAAAATGTTATAAATCACAGCAGTTGAATCACAAGCTATTTATTTATCGGCAGTGCCACGTTTCCAGGTCAGATGTTATTGAAATCCTGATTAGCAGCCTCACGGCTGTGTCTCAGTGTGATTTCGGCCCCCTGCCTTCGCCTGTGGCGCTAACTGCTTCAGAGGCTCAGCAGGTGGGTTTATATAGACTGGAATGGCCGAGGATGAGAGTTGGATGCGTTTGATCCAAAGTTTCAGATGGCTGCGTCGTGTACTCGTTTAGCTTCTGCTGTGAATATAGTCATACGCTTTTCATTTGGTTTGATCCTGAGTCCAGCAGATTGTTGTTTGGAGGTGGCATAGGATCGTTTGCCCCGTGGAAATCTAGTCTGTGTACCTGTCACACCTGAGATTGATCACGATGCACATGCTCATACATTAACGTTTCATTTTATTGTCCTGACTATCCCTTTAATTGATACCTGGAGAGAAAGCAAAATGTGTTTTCATACTCATGCTCATGTAAAAGTGTCATTCCCTGCACATCCAGCGAACCGCTGATCAAACAGGCTCACGCAGGCTGAGGAGCCAGGCTTTAGCTTTGGAGAGCACTGCTTGTCTTCAACATATTATATCAGTATTATCGTCACAGCAGTGCTTAAAAAAGATGAATCTTAACTCTTCAACCCACAGTCCTTGGTCTTTGGGCACGGATCTAGACTTACCAGTGGAAGTGAAGTGTTTAAATTCATCCTTTGTTGGTTTACATAAAGGGACCAAGTGCCGGCTCCTTGTGGGGACTGTGGGGCTCCTCTATAATACTGTGAGGCCTTGACCTCATTGTGTTAGATACCTTGGGATAGTGTGGGCTGTGATTTGACTCTGCGCTAATAAAATGGAATAGTTGGCTCATCTGTATTCAAGAAGCAAGTGCTTCACCTGAACAGCTGTTTACAGCAGCTGGACTACTTGATGTTCCACTAAACAAACGGAGTCTCCATTTACAAAAATCAGGTGGCTAATGTATGATTATTAAATTATATTATACTCTGTTATATTATATTACACATCCATCAATTAGGCAAAGTATGAGATTTGCTTTGAAACTTTATTTGCCTTGTTGATCGTCAAGCTGTGTGCTGGCACACTAAACCTCTATTATTCATAATAGTTATTTATGTAGAGTTAGCTTGTTGTGCTGACATCACTATTTGACTTTTTTTTTTTAAATTACAACATTTACAACACCCCATTGATCACACAATGGTTTCAATTAAAAAACGTGTTATTACAACATGCCCATTAAAATTAAACAAAATCTGTCCAGTCTTCTATTTGAGTAGAAACGTCATCCAGTTAATTAGCACTACATTTATTCATCACAGAGCCACAGTGGACTCATGAACACATTTTAGTATTTCTATGAATTAGAATTAGAAGAACAGTCTGCCAAGAAGGAAATGTATATCGTCAAATAAATAATCCAGCGCTAATGAGTAAACATGAAAAAGCAGTCTGCCAATGCACTGATGTTTCCCTGACTGTGAGTCTTTGATGGAAGCTTTGTATTTGGGTTGATTTTCAAGTGAAATTGTGCGTGTGTGTGTGTAGCAGGGAGTTCCTCTGGTCTTTCTGCTGCACTGCTTTGGAAACACCACTGAGCCTCGCCTGTGCCTCCTGACATTTCTCATTACATCCGAGGCAGGTCGGGGTAGCCGGGCTATTGATGGAGTGTGTGTGCGACCCCTCAGGGCTCTGCTGTATCGCTCACCTGAACCAACACACACTCCCTCGCACTGTTTTACACTGAAACAAAAAAATTGCTCTTATGTAGACGCCAGCATGGTCATTGTCAATTCCACACATCTCATGCGAAACAAACTGGTACCCACTCGCAAACGCAGTCTGTTTTGCATGGCAGGATTCTGGGTTGGATTTAGTTTAGCCTGTTAATAGCATTGCATCAGCTGTGCAGCACGCACAGGGAGTGGAAGCAGCCTGAAGGCGATCCACACAGGCCTTATCACCCAGCAAGCAGACCCCATGATAAGGTATTATGTTTTGGACAATAGTCTGCTCCGCTGTGTTCGCTGCTGTCTGTGTGTCGTTTCCCTGCATTCTGTAATAACCAAAGGCTGCCAATTACACAGACTGTGTGTGTTAGCGCTGCCTAAGCCTCTTCTGTCATATCCACTGGGTTTGAATGGCTGGGGATGATTCAGCCGCCTGAGTGACGCTGAGTGATTTCCAGAAGCCGGGATCTCTGAAGCCTCTGCTCTTTCAATTTCAAGATTCCCACCCTCTGTGGTTGTAAGAGCTTCGGCATGGGAGCGTCCATGTTCAGCTTCCTGGTCCTCTGAATTTGAAGGTCTCAGTTATTTTGTTTACTTACCTTGGTGATATGTTTGATAGCATCCACGACAACTGCAGCTAGCAGTGCTCTCAGACTAGGTACGCGAGCTAACCTGCTAGCAGGTTTGCTAGCATCCATTGTTTCTAAACTGTCTGTGTTATGTTTTTATTTTCCCCACCACATTTCAACAATAGTCGATCATTTGGGATGTTGTTTACGGTTTTATTTCTGCTCGCGTCATCTAGTCAACCCTGATGCTCTTCGTGCTTTGCTTCCGTCTTAGCATTGAGATGAGTCAGCCCTCTGGACGACACAGCCACCATTGCTAACGATTAGCTTCCAGGAACATGTCGTCAGGGCTGTTGGGTGAGGCAGCAAATCGATCAGCTATAAACAGACCCACAGTTCAGTCTGTGTGTGGTGTCATTTACAAACCAAAGCTTATTTGTGTGATGGAAGATAAACACAAAGACAGAATCTATACGAGCCATTAGTTTGACATCATGGATTATCCTGTTGTAGAAACTTGTCAATACAGTAAAAGGGTAAAATAACACAGGGCAGAAAAAGTTGTGATCATGAAAACTCTGTCAGGTGGAAACTACAAATGTCTGCCAAACCTTGACTCATGTCTACACATAACTCATATTCACTCAGTATTTATCATTCACCTATGAATATTTCAACCATAGGCTTCCCTCCAGATTTACGACAGATTTATGTTAAATATTTTGCATCTTTAGAAAAAAAAAAAAAAATCTGAGTCCATGTAAGCTTATGTTCCCTGGCGAGTGGAGGGTGTTTGGTTGTGTGCCCCCGAGGCACTTGACATTAGATAAGGAAGCTGGCACAGCTCCACACGCAGTGAAAGTAATTCACTGCTGGCTCTGCTACCTGTTTAAAAAAAATCACTGCTGTGCACATATAGAGCACAGTAGCCCTCACCACGTCTCCTGTGGTCAGTACACGAGACTGCAGTGTAGATTGGGGGCTGTCTGTGGTGGCTCTGCTCAGATGGTCCTCTAACTGCAGACCAGGGTTATATGATGGAGGAGAGTGGTGGTGGTGATGGTGGGGGCTCCAGTCTGCCAGCAGCCCCTCCGTGTTTGCAGAGCCGTCGTCATCCCGGTTCTCCCACAGGAGACTCTCTCAGACCCTGGAGACTCATGCTGTCTTTCTTCGCCGCTGTCGATCTCGCTGCCACTCAACCATCTCCCTTCCTCCTCCTCCTCCTCCTCCTCCTCCTCCTCCTCTGAGGCAGTTCTCCCCCAGAAGGGCTCCTGTGAAATGAAGCATTGATTGCCCCTGTGCAGACGGAGGATAAAAAACTAATGATATTGCTCTGTACAGACCCCCTCACTCTTTCAGAGGTTAGACAACCAATATTAAGCTCTCATGGATTACACTTAAGAAAATAACATTTGTATTCCTTGATTATATTAAATCTGAGGTCTGTTCTCAAACTTTTTCCCAGCTGGCTACCTGGCCTGCTGCCCAATCATGAGCGAGTAGAAGCAAAAACAATAGCTTTAGATCAGGATTGCTTGTGATTGGCTGGCAGCAAATGCGGCGCCCCCTTTCCACTGGCCTCAGTAAAGTGTTGCATGCTTTGTTTTTGCACATGTGGTGTATTGAGCTATGGTAGGACTGTGCCCTAACAGCAGGGGATAATCATACTGACCCAGAATAATACGCATTAGGGGAAAAAACCAAACAGTGGTGATGCACTGGCTCTTGGCAGATAAATAAATATAGACTTTTCTGACTCTGGGTTGTGAGGATCTGGAGGAAGAAAGGAACTCAAACACATTTAGTCGTATTTGACTGTCTCCATTCGGCTCTGCTCTAATAGTTCTGTCACTGATTAGAAAACTCCTGCCGCTGCTCATAAATAATTGAGTGTTTCTGTGTCTTGGTGTAGTTTTAACCCCAGGCAAACACTGACGGATATTAAACCTGTGTGAGGTTTGTGAGGTGGAAACTGAGCATCATTATTACTGGAACGATTTGCAATTTGTCGAGGTTTTTCATCTATTATTTTTATATTTATTCAGTTTCCTGTTTCGTACTCTCACATTAGCCAATTACAAATTTCCGGGGCTTAATTTCTTCCACATATTTGGTAGATAGCTCCGTCTGATATAAAAAGCATCAAAGAGGAGACATTATGAAATCCGCTGATTAAAAATGAATTTTAAAAACGTTGTGGGACCAGCGGTGTTCTACACGAGGATTAATTGGTGGTTAAATTTTTTATAGCAGTTTCTTTTTTTAGCCTGTAATGAACTGTGAACAGTTGTGTCATTTGTGTTGTTGTAATTAATCAGATTAAGACTGGGGGACAGTTCCATCCAACAAGATAATGAACCTCATTATTGTATTTGCATCAAATTGTTATTATGGTTCCATTTACTCTTCTGTTCATTAGAGGTGATAGACAGCAGGCCGCTGAACACCAGCCAGCAGTTTGGTTACACAGCTCCGTCAAGAGTGGTCCGGTGAGAGAGGATACAGCTCCTCAGGGACGTGTGCTGAAATGTGTTAATGATATTCAGAGTGTAAAGTCTCACACACACACACACACACATACTCACACACACAGTGTGTACTACATTGCAAGCCAGCAGTCTCGATATGAAAGTGTAATTATAACAATACAAATGTGTTTCTTTTCATACCCACTAACCACAGCACGAGTTGATAAAAACTGAAGTACAGCACAATTCAACTGATTCAATTAAAGGGTTGTTTTTCTCATTGTGCCCCGGTTTGGTAGAACATCAGCCTCCTTTTATATTTTGGTTGCATCAGTTTAACTTGGGTCAATATGTTGTACATCAAGTTTTGTTAAAAAGCCACAGAGGAAGGTTTTATGATTATAGTGTATGTGCACATTTACACTGATTAAACCCTCAGCACTAGGTTATATGTGCACACACTCCTTATTTAGAAAGGCTAGGCTAAACCTTTAGTTGTTCACTGATGGAATCTGGATTTGAGATCCTGGTGTTATATTTTAGTTTGACTGTTAAAGCATCGAATAACAGTGGATATCCTTCTGCTTTAGGTCTTAGGGTTTTAAATGTGAGGACAGTTTCTGCAGACAGTGTCTAATGGAGAGATGTTTGAGAATGCAGTAAATGAGATTCAAACACTGTGCAGAGCCAACAACTATTTTTAAAATGTCCTGAAATGTGACATTAAATAAATCAGTGGGTCACTGAGCGACAGACATGGAGCAGGTCGACTAAGAACGACCGGCAGACAAACGAGAAAACGTTGTGAGAGCTGTGAATAGCTTCAAACATCAGGGACGTCTGTGATGTTCTGTGATCAGTCTGTGTTTGTCTCTTTAACAGGATGCCCATTAATCGATAGAGATGCCAGGGAACAGCATTTGTGGAATGATGAATATCTCAGAACTCACAGCTTAATGTAAATCTACAGTTCCTGATTACAAGTCTGTTCAGATTTCTTTCACATCAGCAGATGCTTCTCATGTGTTAAACGACTGGAGCGTTACCATCGCCTTATTCTAATCAGCTTTTGTTGATGTCATTAGGTTGAAGGATTTGTCCATTATTGTAACTTTGGATCTGACTATATCTCTATCAAGTTTACCCTGAATGGTAATAATCTCAAAGGTCTCACTTACTTTTCCTCAGCCCTGTTATTCTGTGTGACGAAGGGAAGAGCAGGTTCAGAGCTTTGGCTGCAGCAGTGTAGGGAGAACGGCAGTGAAAGTCAACCGTGCTTGTCCGGAGGCTGTGTAGCAGGAGCGTGCTGATTTGCAGCGTTATATCAAAGTTTTATAACTCTAAGCCAAATAAGTCACAGCCTGACTTGAGTAGCTGTTGAGCAAGGATTTCTTTTCCTTTTGAGCTTTTTGCTGTGACCACATTATACTCCTGGTGAGTGAGTGTTTTAAAGTGCTGGCAGAATGGTTGAGAGAAGTAGGCCTACTGTAAAAACACATGGGTACAGCCATAACCACCGTGTCATTACTCTCTTTCCTTCCCATCTACAAAGCAGATCTGGTGATATATAATCTTTCTTTGGGCCAACATCAATCATGAGAAGCACTCTGCAGGGTTATCCTCACTATTTATACATTCCAGTTTAGAAAGATACCAAAAGATGCAAATATTTTTCAAGTGCTAGGAATCCCTCAAAAACAGGATGGAAAACATGAAATGCTTGTTATGGAGCACGCCGCTGCTTTCAAACCAATGTTGCCTTTGGAGCTTCTTAGTGGCTTGGCAGGATTAGATTCACATTGAGCTGCCATAATGTTGTGAGTTTAAATCCTGCCAAGGTAATGTCATCTGCTCTCTTGTCATTACACCCTCCATTACGTTATGTCTGGTAAAGCCCAATTTAACAAAAGCCCTTTTTGACACCGACTGTCCTCTGTAAGTTTATCACAGAAAAACCTGCGGAGAGAACTCCAGAACATTCTGTCCGTTTGGCGAGCTCCATAACTATCACACTACATGAACTACTCAGGCATTAACTCACCTTTCTCTTTGTGTGAAACATAAGCCTGCAGTCCTGCTGTCTGCCGGGACTGGGGTTTTAACATTTATATTCTCATAGCACTGAGGTTGATGGCGATACCAGGGCAAAAAAAAAAAAAACAGACCATCAATCTTACATACTCCTTTATTAAATTACTTTCAACCTAAAACAACAATGGTGGCTAGGAAGCTTTCATGTAATAAATAAAATAGATAAATTGTATCTTAATATTATAAAATAGAAGGCTGGAGGCTATGTACTAAAATTCACACACATGCACATAACATGAGATAATTGTCACTGGTCTCTTCTCACTCCACTGCCTGGTCAGTCTGCTTCCAAAGTGGAGGGCGGCTTTAACGTCTGTTCATTCTCTTGCCTGCTGGCCATCCACCCGCTCAACACTCATCATTCCTTTCCCAACTCTGTCCTGCACACTGCCACTTTTCTTTCAGCCTTTGTCCCTTATTTTTCACTGGAAGCCTTTTTCTTCAATTTACATTCTCCCAGTCGAGCAGAATTGATTCTGGGGTAAACCGCAGATATTTAGTTAATGTGATGGCAAAGTGCTCTGATTAGATTTGTCCGTCTAGATTTGTGCCTTTGTCTCAACTTCAGCGTTAATGTAATTCAAGTATATCTGAACATTGTAATTTCTATAGATGTTGATGTATACACGAGTAAACACCAAAATCAAGATCATCAGTAAAACCTGAAACGCTGCACCATCAGTTTACACTGACATCAACAACAGTCTGTGGAGCTCGCACAGTTTAAGCCAAGAGCAAAGTGGTGCTGAGTGACATGAGCAGAGTGTTTCACATTTGAAAAGTCCTACTGAGTGATAAGTCTTGAATGATTATGCTCAGCACAGCTTTGCGTGAGAGGGGGAGCTGTACACACTTGACACTCCACAGGCAAACTGAGAGGATCAATTCATTGCAGAGCTCTTTCCTCCCCAAAAAAACCTATGTATTCATTTCCAGGACACATTCTGAGCTATCATCTGTGCGACACTTATTTATAAAGACATATCTTTTTGTGTGTCATTGTCTCTGCTTGCCAGTTTGTCTGCATGTTGCAGTGCCCTATGTGTATGTACACACTTTTAGTTTGTGCTGTGTGAATGTCAAATCTAGCAAAGCTGCAGCCGGAGAGCGTGTGTTGTTGAGTGTCTCTTGCCTTGTCTTTCATCTCTGGGTGTCGGGAAAAAGCTGCTTTTCAGGGGGAATTGGGTTTTGGCAGACAGATCTGTAAAATATAATCAGAGCAGCCAGAGTTGGAACTAGTTAGCTTGCTTACAGTCTGCCAGCTCACATTCTGCATGCTGTCACCATCATAAATATTTTGAACACCCTGCACAATCATAAAGAAATCTGTGGAAAACAATGCTGTTGGCATTGGTCGTGGTATGTGTACTGATACAGTACAGGAGAAATTATATACATTACTTTAGAATAAAATAATATAAATGAAATCTGAGCTGAGGTTTGTTAAAGTGCCAATTTGACAGGTGTAATGTGTACATAGGTACAGACTGAAAACAACATTTGAGGCTTAGTATACATGCGAATGGAGGATCTACTTTCTTGGGTTCACTCTATTTGCTGCAAGGAGCTTTAGCTTCAGCCTCTAGTGCTGCTTCTTAGGAAGGCTAATGCTAGTTCATCACGGTTAATGCCTCATTCATCAAACCTCTCCAGACTTTACCGGTGTTATGATGTGGAGGACTGTGTAGCCTGAGCCTAAATTAGCCCGATGGTCTAGAGACGAATCCTTCAATGTCTGCCCTAGATAAGTTCCCATTATACAGAGAATGTACTACAACTGTGTCCGCTGTCATGTTGCAACCTCTCACTGTGGCTCTATTTGTTCTGTTGTCAGTTCATCCCTGATGCAAGGGTTGATGGGCCTATACGTAAAGCAGTGCTATCCAGGCAATGACTCAAAATCTAGAGGCCGTCTTTCTGGAGGTCCTGATGACATCATAAGCTAATTTTGGAAAACAAATCTGAATTTAATTAAACTGTCACAATCAGGGAATCTTTTTTTTACTATGACACAGTCGGTCTTGGCATGGATTTACCTCCAGTTCAGAGACAATGGGTCTAATAGCCTGTATTCAAAACGGATATTCCCTTACATGCACTACATATTCTCCTCCATGTATTTCTGGATCCTGAATGAATCTCCTCTCAGGTGTCTTTCCATTCATTTAAGACTGGACAGGAAGTTTTCACCTGCCTGTGTCCCACTTTGACTAGAGGCATCCATTCCTGCCTGTTGTTGTGTAATTAGATTGCTTAGACCACAGTTGTAAGCTGTCTGGCACATCTTTTCTTCCCTTCCCTAAATACATCTTTTAGCAGCAGTAATTGATATTGATGCCCGCTGCAGGAAGTGCTTGTAAATCACAGCCACACTTGGGGGACAGCTGTGGGTTTAGCAGTTCCAAATACTGTGAGTTATGTGTGAATAAGAACCCGCCGTCTTTAATGATGTGTTGTTGCCCCGTGCTCCTACTGGGGAGCTCTGACAGGCCTGATGGATGAAGTGGTCTTGATGTGCTGCTCTGCAATCAGCTCTGTGTGGTTTCAATCTATAGTTCATTAGAAATTCGGATCACTCTCCAGCAGTGCAGGAATTTCATTTTATTTATTTGAGATGGTTTTGTATCGCTAACAGCACTTGTTTGTCCAACAGTGAAAACACAATCAGTCAGTCGAGCAATTACTTAAACACGTTTTCTGTTTAATCACCTTAAACATTGGCTCAGTTTGCGTTGGCGTTTTGTCCGCGAAAGTATCGGTGTTATAAATCTCTTGTATCCCTGAGCACTTAATGTATGCTGTTGTCAGTGCAAACCAGTTAACAGGGCTCTCCACATTACTACATCACTCCCGGTGAAGCGTAGTGTTATGATTTAGCTGTTTTGTAAATAGGGATTTGAAAGTACAGTATGTGTTAATCAGTCTGCTCAGTGGCGGCACTAAACAACACCTCCCTGTTCGATTTGCCCTCCATTTGAGTGAAAGGCAAATTAATGTGTGCTCTCTGTAGCTTACCATATTGACTTGTTTCCAGTTTAGCCCGCTGATCATTGCAGATGGGCGGGGGTTTAGGAACCAGGGGTCAGGCTACACCAACAGATCCATCCTGTCTGGGAAGGTCATCAACAGACGGACGAGCGTTCACTGTAGAGGGTAAGGGGTTCCTATATCTTTTTGCAGTTCAGATGAAGAAGGTGATTTAAGGTAAATCACCTTTCCATGCTATGTTGTTTAACCAATGGAAACCAACATGAATCAGTTCAAGCAGTCTTCTGTGGTTGGAAAATCCATTTTATCCACAACTTGGCAGAACTATTTTGTGATCTGTGAACTGTCCTGCTGTAATATACATTCTACAGGAGCCAGGAAAGAGCATGATGTTGGCGAGCCATACAGAGACATGTATTACACATAAGCAGGCTACCAGCATTTCGTTTTTTGAAATTGTATCAATATGGGAACAGTAGACCTGTAATGGTGTCGTTATTGATTCCAAAATGTTTGATACCATGACAACCATGCTCAAATACCCACTAACATGAATCCCCTAACTGTCCAACTTCCTCTTAAGTCTTCCCCATTGTGCTGGCCAAGAGATATTGTCATGTGTTTTTAACAAGATGTAAAATACTTTCCAATATGTTAGGTAACTCCTGGAGTAGATAACAGGGCTTCTAACTACATTTCAACAGAGAGCTGTCACTTCTAATTATTCCGATCTTGTTACCTCAATTAAAGACACACTTCCTGTTTTGTTCTTGGATCTTTCCCCGCTCTGACTTGGCTCCTATGATTACCACATGTGGCTGCTAGGGCTGCTGTTGTTGCTGCACAGCCGAACTTGCGTTGATTCCATTCAGACCACCACTGTGCGTAAGTACAGGCTCATAAAGGGAATGGCATGGCTGCAATCACCTAGTCTTGCTTCTTGTCTGTTCCTTCACAGCTTAACAAAACTTCACCCAGCTATTATCTCCTGAGGGAAATAAGTCCATTGCTATTACTTCAAGAAAAAAGGAAAATACATCCATATACTGTTTCGGATAATAATGGATTTTCCTCTTGCTAGTCTGGCAGCACAGAGGGTGTCCTCCACTCTTGGAGACTTTAATGACATTAGTAACAGCATAGTGGAACACTTCAATTTTTTCTTACCAGAGAAGATGGGGACCGACTTCTGTTTCTACAGATTTTTTGCCAGGTGGTCAGCAAATTACATTTTCATTCCATTCTTTATTGGAACAAGATCCAGTTAATGGTACACTCATTTATATTCATCGACAGAAGAATGGATATTAAGCTTAATTGTGATGTCAGGCGAGAATCAGGGTCAGTTGTAGACTGAGCACCGCTTTTAACTCCAGCCTGAATCCTGAGTTACCGAAGGGTTACTTGTTCCTATGGTATTTTATATTGTTTAATCAAGGGTGTACTGGGTTAGTTCACTGCTAGAGACATTATTCTGCAATATTCCATGTGTAAAATAAAATGAAATTAAAATAGTTTTTTAAGATTTCAAAGTATTTAGTTCTCTACTCTCAGATCCACTCTTCACCTGTATTTACAGGAACAACTGCGCCAATCATCTGGCATATAAGTTTATTGTGGCTTGCAGTTGCTCAGAAACCAAAGCAGTGTTCTCACACTAATGGGCTGAGGTTAATTAAATCACCTCTTTGTCAGCCCGCAGCTGCTAATCTGCTCTTAACTCGTAAATCAGGGGAAACGTGCCCCTTGAGCTCTGAATTACACAATCCTTCCTAATTGTGATTGGGCTTAACAGAGTCATTGAACTCCCCGTAGCCTGCCCAGCAACAGAGCATGGTGGGAAACGAACCTGATGAGATGTAAAGAGCACAGAGAGAGAGAACACAGAATATATTGAACGTATAAAGGCAGCTCAGCTCTGATTCCTCCTCAGGTGCACAGTTTGCTCGTCGTCATGCTGACTAAAAGTGTGTTGTGGTTCGTGGAGATTGTGGTGAGGTTTTTAAAATGGTACAGAGGGAGGTGAGGGGAGCTGAGGGATGAAGGGGGGGGGGGGGGGGTGTTGCTGCAGTAGCTCAGGGGGGGGGGGGGGGGGGGGGGGGGGGGGGGGGTTGTTGCTGCAGTAGCTCATGACATTATTTACTTTGTGGAAGGAGGCTCCCAGGGACACTCGGAGTGAGGAGGAGAAAACAGATGTTTGTTTTCCTGAGAGGCTGCACTCCGTGTGTGGCAGAGAAGGCCCAGTCAGCAGGGAGGAGGAGATGGCAGAGTGGGTGGCCGACACGCATACACACACACACACACACACACTCACTCAAACAGAGTGACTGACTGACTGAAGCACTGGTGAATGGACAAGAGGAGATAGCAGGAGATTGCCGAGGTTGATTGACAAGCAGACATACAGAGAGAGAAAAGCAGACAAATTCACCGACACTCCTGACAGTGAGTGGAGCTGCATCTCAGCATGCTCAGCCTCTGTTTGTGAAGATGGACACATCAGTCCTATATTTTATTATAGCCCAAGTTATAACATGTTTGGGTAGACCCATGGAGGAGGCGTGCATGTACGACCACACACAGCACATGCAGTGGTTCTACAGGTAGAGAGGAAGCTGTCCTCTGCCGTGGACTATCCCATGCCTTTCTGGGTAATTGCAGTATATGTTTCAAGTAAGGAGCAGAGATTTCTAGGAGCTGTGAATTGTGTCTGAGTGGACACAAGTGCAGTTCATCTTGAAAGGTTGACAGGAACCAGGCAGCACTGCGAGTGTTACTGTCTCCGTCCTGCCGAGCATCATGATTAGCATTTCAGACGTGTGTCATCACCCCGTGTCCTACCATCCATCGGAGAAGGGTCCCTCGTCTCCCACCTCCTGTCCCCATGAGATATTCTCCATCATATGGCACCTGTCATCACTGGGGAGAAGAGGAGAGGGAAAACATTGGCAGACAAGTTGCTGGTGATAAACACGTACAATAAACTGCACATTTTGTTGTGATTACACAGGAATTAGGCCACACATGGTTTTACTGTGATGACGTCTCATACAGTAGCAGCTGGTTTATAACATCCTTAATGCCAGCATGTGTGTAGTTGGGCCCTCCCATTTAAATGTGAGGTGTTTTTTTTCTTTCCTAGACCTCCATAGGGAATGTGGCAAAAATTAGCTCGACATATTTCCCTATTTGATTCCTCTCATGAAAAATGGGGCAGACAAGTTTTAAAATAATGACATAAGCCAGATTTGTGAAGCTGCTTGATTTCTGTTGTCAGTAGATAGTCTGAACTTAACTTAGATCATTCAATCAAATGTTAAGCTGAGACAGGAGTTGCAGTGTTTCCCCATCGTGGAGGCGACATGTCTGCTGGGACACTCGTGACCTCGTGGAGCCCCACTGAGCTTCGGCACCATCGATCTTCCTCAAACACACATCCATTATCTCATTTGTTTGTCTGGTTGTTTTCACTGAATGGAATTTTCCCCTCATTTGTTAGATAATAAATGACGGCCCGACAAAACTAATAAGTCACCCAATTTGCAGTGAGTTGGCAGCAGTGGCTTCATATGATTTACATAATCTGTGGTTTTGCTGGAAAAATGCCACTGCACTATTCCCAGCACTGTCAGAGGCTCATGAACGTGTGCCTGTGCACGACTGTGGCTCGAGCTGAGGCAGCCATTGTTTATTTCTGAGTTTTTCTGATTTACTAGTGTTATCTCAGGCTTGGGCAGAAGAGATTTTACTCATCAGTGTTGTGTGATACTCCACCAAAGATTCAGTGGCCAGACAGCAGGCCACGGTATTACAACATCATTGGCCTTAAACTTTACATCGCAAGGTGTCATTGACAGTATCAAAGAATTTGTGTTATAGTACTTGGCTCTCGGGCTGAGCTCTGCCTCTTGTCAGCCTTGTAGTGGAAAATACAGCACAGGATTGACTGATCTCTGACTGAAACTGCATTCATGGCTTCCTTCAGTGTCAAACATGTTCTCCACCTCTGAGATCCCTCCAGGGGGCCACACACCACGGCACTGGTGATGTGAATTACACAGTTGGACACAGAGCAACAGCCATATAAGCAGACAGTGATTTTTATTCCATACACTGTGGGAAGCTCCCCCATGAGTTAAACACAGACAGAGACTCTGCAGACCTCCAACTGTAATGTAATGTAGCGATGCCGTGTGGATGTGGGTCATTCAAAATTTACATACCATTTACTGACACTGAGAAATGTGCTGTTTGATCTGTCTCCCAATAATTTATTTACAGACACAGTGATGTCCTGGCAACCGCAAGTGTCATAACTGCTGGAAGCCTATCTGGATGAGTTGGAGTTTGGGGACAAACATAAAAGTGTTGTGGTGTATTAACTGCTAGAGTCAGATAAGGTATTATTGTCTAAAGTCAGTGTATCATATGGAAGTGTCACAGAGCTGATTCCTGATCATTCTAATATAAAACACAAGAAATCTCAAGGTTTAAATTGAAATGCCAAACGTGACAGATACCTTCCAGCTTGCCTTTTTGTGTGTGGTGTTATTGCAGAATTATATATAAGGGATGGCAGCATGTATTTACAAAAGATATATATTACTTTGAGCTTGTTATTGTGACCTGCTGTGTACAGAAAGGAAGCAATTCCAGGTTACAGCGATATGAACTCAATGATTCAGTCTGGCCCTCAAATTATGTTACAAGAATTCAAAAGGCTCTTGGTGAGAAGAGGGTTTTATCTAATTCATCTATTTCCAACCAAATGAAGTGGTCTGGAAATTCAAACAGTCTTGTTTCACCTTCACCGAACAAAAGCCCCTGGCCCTTCAAGTGACCCTGACTGTCTAAAGACATATTGTACATTTCCACATTTCCCAAGTCACTTTAGAGTCTGCTGCTCTGATGGTGCCGTTCTTACAGGCGGGAGGGTTTTAGAAATTAGACTGAAGCAGCGAACAAGAAATTGAAGTTCTTGTGAGCTTCAGTGTATTTATTTCTCAAATCAAGTAAATGTGACAGTTGAAAATGTCACTGCATTCGCAGTTCAAGTAGAGGAAGAGGATTTGTTCACTCAGAAGTTGCAGACTCTAAAAAGATCAGTTTCCTAAAAACATTTCTGTCCAGTGGCATGAGGCCAAATCCACTGTATCTACTCTGGATCACACAAATGCAGATTTTTACTTAGAGAAAAAAAACATTTGTGTATTTGAACATTCAGGATTATTTTATTATTATTTTTACAAGTTGTCCCCTCTGTATAAATTGTGGTGGCCTCATGGCCCCTGATTTAGAATATTCTCCATCCACCTCAGTTGTGAAAGGATTAGCCTCCCTGTCTTATATTCCTTGTGGGCTAAGGATATTTTTTCCGCCTTTACTACATTGCTATATTTATGCTGGATCAAGATGAGTGAACTCATCACAGTTGACGTGCAGAAGCAGTGGCAGCGTCTAACGCTGCTCTGCTGCTGTGCACTAATTATCTCTCTGTCTCTCTCCAAGCTGTGTCCCCATCATAAATGGTACATTGAGACTCATGACAACGCCAAACGGTCCTGTACACTCCCAGTGACCCGCAGTGTTGACGCATCTGTAATTGCTAATGAATAATACTTAAAAGCTGGCTCAAGAGTCAGCTTACCTCTGATGCTGGTAATTGTTATATTTATATCTCACATTTAATCAATGTCAGACATTTCTTTTGAACAGATTAGCTTTTGTAGGGAAAAATGTGGCTGCTAATGTAATTTAAATCCAGTTTCACCTATGCCAACACAGACACACTCAAACGCTCCTCAGTCATTTTGGAATATCTTGGCTGTTGCAGGTTCATTCAGACGAAGAAAGGCTTTGACTTCACAGTTTGTGGCCGCTGTGCTCAGCCAGAGGGGGACTGTTAGTGCCAGCCAATCCGCAGCCTAACACACGGCCCTTACTCTGCATTCAGTTCACATGCTCTCAAGGACAGTGCTGCCTTGCCACCAGTGCTAAGCCACTTCTCTTTCTTTCTCTTCTGACTTTCTCTGCCTCTGTCACTATGCCCCCCCCCCCCCGCCTTCCTGTTCCACTCAGGTAGCACTCTGCCAGCATTAGCATTGTGCTGGCAGTGCAAATGAGCCACTCAGATTATATTGCATTAATTGGCGACACTGTGATCATTAAAAGCTCATAATCCTTGAATTACTATTGCTTTTTATGATAAGCATTTGGTCGGCCTCATTACATTGCTGCTCTGTTTTTTTTGCCATGCTGCACTGATGTTAAGGTTTGAGTGTGTGTGTGTGTGTGTGTGTATAGTCGTCAAGTGGTGATTCTCAGTGCTTAATGACTACACCTTCAAAGAGAGCACTTGAAGGGGCCATCTTAACTCATCCATTGCTCATTTCAGCCTCCAGTGTTGTAAAGAGCGCTGTATTCATTCTGCAGCAGCATACACTTTTCATTCACTGTTATTTTGAAGAGCTGTGATGCTGTGAATATTTAAAGTGGTCCCAAACGGCTGTGACCGCAGATGGAAGCTAGTGACAGAACTGCAGATGCTCAGGAATCTTTCCAAATACACAGCTCAGTCCCATTCTCCACTTGGTCGCCTTCTCCTCACCCAGTAAAGAAGATGCCTCCTTCCCCATTAACCCCATTCATTAAAAACTACAGTTAATTGGAGTAAAAATGTAGTTCTACTCTTTTCCAATTAAAATTCTTCGAGACCTATTGTAAGGAATGTTGTTCACAGAAAACCAGGTTCTGTTCCCAGAGTGACTCAGGCCGTGTGTTCGGTTTTAATGACCATGTTTTTGGATGTGGGCCTTCCAGCTGATGTTGCCATCAAGCTGCTGTACCTTTCTTTCTCCGTCATGTGCTGGACGTATTTTTCATGGCAGCTGTGTTCCCTCTCATCTGTGACAAAGGGTCATCCTGTTATGATGAAAACAGCTCAGCGGCGTGAGTCTCCTGTTTCTGCTCACCCCGGGCTCTGTAACTCTTCTAAAGACACAAACAGCTCTTTTGCCTCATGGGGACATTTTAATGGCTGCAAACCACACATCCATCTCCTCCTACGTGTCACATAGGCGCGGAGATGGCGAGGGATGGGGGAGATATAAAGGGTGTGAGCGTGTGTGCATGTGCGTGTGCTTATGAGGGGAAATGGGAGCAGCCGGGGTGGATTTTTCATTCCTGAGCCCTTCACCCCTGGCAGTCACAGCAGAGCGTTTCATCTTCCTCTTCATTCATCTTGGATACATAGAGCCACAAAGAGCAGGAAAGCATAAATAATGCACTTTATACCACTGGGCCCCCAGACACTAACAATGCACACGGGCCATACAACACATTCAGCTGATGATGCACTGGTGTGCTTTATGGCTGACCAGTAACACGTTGTCGTATCATATACGGATGCAAGATAAAGGCCCACAGAGTGCAGTGATGGCTGTTCTAGAAGTGTGCTGCTGTGTACTAGCTGCACTGTGAAGTACTGCTGCAATATGCTGCAAAGCTAAGAGCTCTTTACTGGAACATGAGGCCGTACTGACCCGAGTTCAAATTACAACACATCGGTTATTAAATTGATTTGGAGCTAATGTGGTTGTGTTTCTTCTTTTTTTCTACAGGAGTCCACACTGTGAAAACCCCACTGTGTCAAATATGAGATTCAGGATTTAAGCACAGCTGGAGTGAACTCAGAGATGAGAGACGGATCATTCGTTGGCAGCTGTTGCTGAGTGGGAATTAATCAAGTTGCTAGTTGCTCATCTGATGGCTTTATTTAGGCGCGTTGCGATCTGCTCAGATAACAATGATGGAGACAAAGAGGAGTCCGAAAATATGGCATGATGATGAGAGGTGCTGGAGATATTTCATTTCCATATTTAATTTCAATCATCACATGACTTTGAAACGATTGGAAAAGCACAGAAACGTTGCATCTGGTCTTAATGGGTTGAATAAGAATCACGTTCAGAACATCTGTGGAACAGATAAACCACAAACAGCCAAGTTTCTCTCTTTAGCTGTTTTTCAAAGTTGATCAAAACCTTGTTTTTCCTTTTTAATATCCGACCAAAATCTTTAGCCAATGAATGATCATTATAGATGATCCATATCAGGCTTTAATGGACCAACACTGACGTTGCTGTACCATCTGGAGTCATCCATCATGGCATCATTTTTTCTAAACTGGGACCTAAATCTGTAAATCTGAAAACATTTTATTTCAGCATTTTCCAAAGCCAGTTTTAAGTGTGAGCGTCTGTGTGTCATGTAAACCTGACCATGTGCTCATACTGCTGGCTGTGATGAATTCATATGCAGGAATGTGTTACTTTGCTTAACAGCTTGTCGGTGGAGGGAAAAAATATACCAAAGCTCGACATGCAGTCGGATTCTCCTGCTTCATTTCTGGTGTACGTCTGGTTTCTGTGATAGGAACTGTCAAGTAGAGTTTATTGAGTTTAGAAAAACATTTTTCTTTCCTGCTATTTCTTAGACGAACACAGCCTGAGATGTTTATGTTTGATGATGATGATGTAGAGCGTGCGATGTACATAATCACAGCGCTGCTCAGAACAACAAATCTACATCGTCACTCATGCTCT
The DNA here is from genome assembly GCA_016785235.1 of Pseudorhombus dupliciocellatus. NCBI lineage: Eukaryota > Metazoa > Chordata > Actinopteri > Pleuronectiformes > Paralichthyidae > Pseudorhombus > Pseudorhombus dupliciocellatus. The sequence continues at coordinate 936,731 of JAFBJW010000112.1, forward strand.
GTTGCCGTTTCCTGTGCTCGTGTGTTTTGTCAAACGTAGCTGGCAGACATTGTTCTGTGATGGCTGGTGTTTACCTTGGCAGACTGCTCTCCTTCATCAGAGGCTGAGCTCAGGTAATGGGAAGAGATCGCTCCAGTGGAAGTGATTAGTTGAATTAGAAGGGCAATATCGTAATTAGAGATCTGGCTAATGGGCGGTCCGGTATTTGTTAAGATTTATAACATACAGGTAACATAATTAGTATTAACAGTAATACAAAATGCTGAATGTGGATGTGCCCTGCCGCTCTCTCCCCCTGAGAGCTGCTGCCGATGTTACTCCTCGCAGTTAAAATGTCCTCCGTCGTGTTTGTTTTTGCCGGCTCTGGCTGGTGACCCCTCCTCTGTTCAGGTTGGAGAGATTTTACAGGCCTGGCTGTAAATTATGCTCCGTTCCAAGACAAACACAAGTAATGAGATAGATCCTGCTGAAGGTAGAGGCTCGCTCTGTGTCGCTGTTCCCACCCACTGCCCGTAGCGAGAGCTCTCAGTGGCTGCTGTGCGGTCTGAATGGGCTCAGCTGATGGGACATTCTCCAGTTAATCCACCCTTAAGCCATCAATGAGTCCATCACACAAATTATTACAGATGGAAATGGCTTCTGGCTCCGTCTCTCTCTCTCTCCCTCTCTCGCTCTCTCTTCTCCATCATTCCCTGTTTTTTTCAGTGAAATCAGTGATGCATTGTTAAGCCTGCACATCCACTGATTGATTTCTCCCTCTGTCTTCAATCTGTCTGTCAGCCAAGCTTAGCGTTGCAGCTCCCCAATCCATAAACTTGTTAAATTCCCACTCTTTGCCATCTTATATGCCTATTTCCTTTTTGTGCACAAAGCAGTCCGTGTGTGGCAAAAGAGCAAATATTCAAACATCCTCAATCCTTTGTGTCGAGTTGAAAGGTAGCAAACACGTGTATCGTTGTCATATTATAGTAAACAGTGGGTTAAAACCACATATCTGGTGCTGATCTGCACATAGGAAACCCCAGTACTCAGTATACATGTCTGCCCTCGGTGGCTCTCCCACAGCACCACGTTGGCTGCTGTCCTCCTCCTCCACTTCTCCCACATCTCTCTCCTCATTAGCTAGAGTCAGTTCTTCCTGACTCCCTCTCGCTGCTTCAAATGTCACAGAAAATATTTCAAACAAATTAATTGGATGCCGTCACTCAATGGTGAGACTGTTCAGTGTTTTCTTTAGTTTTCTATCCACGCTGCTTGGCTCGCACTTCTGGTCCAGACTCCTCAGGACAGCACTTAAGAGCCGTTGTAAATATCTTTGTGGATAGAAGGCGATAAAAGTCAGAGCGATGTTATCAACTTGCGAAAGCAGCGGATGCTGACTAGCAGCGATGCCAGCTGTATTCTCTGCAGGGAAAAAATGAACTTCAATCTCTCATCCAGCACACGATCGTGTTCTGATTTAAAGACTGAGGAGTGTGCACAGCGAGGAGCGGCGTTCAGATGGTGTGTTAATGTTTTTGTGACAGAGCGACAGAGAAGGGCTGAGGGGCTGAGTGCCACCTAATAATCCCACCTATTCAAAAAAGTCAAAAGAAAATCAATATGTGCCCGTCAATGTTGATATTGTGGCGCAACAAATACATTTACAGGAAACACTGGAGGGGCCGTTATCCTTGGACGAGCTGTTTGTGCTATTTGTCAGATAATGTTGACTTGTTTCATGACAGTCAACTATTTGCTGAAAGTCAAGAACTGAAGCTGCTTGGGCTCAATTCTGTGCTCCTATCATTTTTACAGTTGGCACACAAACTCTATTTTTAGTCACAGATGCCAGTGGAATGCTTTCTGCTGTCAAGGCCCTTCAGAAAATAAAAGTACCACTTGAACTGTGAAGCTTTTGTAGTTCCAATATTGATTGTTGTTGTTTTAATCACTCCAAGTGGTGTTCTGCTCTGCAGCAGTTCTTTTTAGTTTTCTCTGACAAGTATATTTTGAGCTGTCCTCCTCACAGACGAAACCTCAGTGGTTGTGGACAGGATCCTCTAGCCTCCTGTGCTGAGTCTGCATGTTCTCCCTGTAGATGGTCCCAGTTTTATATTACTTGAGTAAACTGGTGTGGGGTCTTATACATCCATTTGCCGAGACCCAGTCTAGATGCTTTCAAGGCAGCGGAGGACACATTTGTACTCTGACTGTGCTGCAGTGTAAGTGTCCCTGTGTCCTGGACCACTGATCAGTGTGATTTAACCAAGTGAATTGGATGGTTTTGTGTCTGTCTCGCCTTTGTATCCTTGAACTGTCTCGAGGCCTCTGTGGTGTTGGGTAGGAACTGGCAAGCTGAAACCCAAGTGTGTGTGTGTGTGTGTGTGTGTGAGAAACTGCCGAGCCTTAGTTGGGGCTGAGATGACAGAGTATGTGTGTTTTGTGTGCATCCTGTAATGTCTGACATATAGGCACAATATTTCGTGTTCTTTTTTTCCCTTCATGAAACGCTGAGCGACTTGGCTTTTAAGTCTGTCGTGTTCCAGGAACGTGCTTCATCCCATTTGTCTCGTTTCCAGTGTTCTCTGCCTTCACAGTCCCGTCTCTAGCTTTGAACCTCACATGACAGCGTTGTACTGCGTGGGGGTGTGCTGCTTGAAAGGCTCCATCAGTCATCTGTCGACAATGCTATGGCAGCGAACATCTGGCTATGCTCAAAACGTTTGCTGTAAATTCTCTGCCCTGCTTACTTACAAATGTATTTTGCGTTCTGTCATTGACGGGATGGCGCTGAGAAATGCTCACTGTCTACAGCTTATTTGAATAACTGCACTGGTGATGTTGTTTCCTCAATCAACAACATCACCTTGGGGGAAGAATTGTGTCTGAACTTGTGTTTTAACGTCTGTATTGAAAGTGGTGATTCACACACCTCATAACAGCATCAGTGTGTCCTTGAAAGAATTTATAATTCAACCTGTCAGGAGTAATTTACCTTAACTTTGTGGTTTCTACTCCTAACTTTCTACTCCAGTGGTAGATTTCACTCATGGAAAACTCAGGAAATCAATAATGCATGTTTTTAGTATTTAGTTCTACTCAATGCAGTTAATGGTGAGTTTTTATAGATTTTTAAGTGGGCTCTGTGGATATCTGTACTGAATTATACAGCAGTTTGTCTGCAGTTGTTGAGGAAACGAAAAATCAAAGTGTCAACCTATTTGCAGCAATGGGAAAAAAAGTGCTGATGATCACCATAGTTAGTATTCCTCAGGGGATCATGAATATTGAAATTCTTTTTCGCAGTTTTGCTTTTGACAGCCTTGTCATGCCATGTCATGTCATAATTTCATGATCCCCATCTGTCTCGTAACCACCTTCAAGGAATCTCTTCAGCTTTGGCAGAAAGGTTTGCCTGGACTTTAGTGGGCAAAGCTCAAGGTTACTCTGAATTCACTCAACAGGTTTGTGCTCATAACTCACATGCACATGCCAAAATATCCTTTCGCTAGATTAACAGCAATAAAAGAGGCTGCAGCCTCAGTTGAATGATTCAGGGGGATTGCATTTAGTCTGATAATGAATCATGGGTTTGTTTTGGGCCTCCTGCAAAAACAAACAACAGCACAGTCTCTCTTTACAAACCAGGTGCACCTGCACGCGGCACGTGGCGTGATAATGATGCATTTGCCCACCGTTGTGTGCCGAGGTTAGATCTGCACAGTGTGAGAGCACGCAAACTCACCATCTGTGAGTAACAAGCATAGTGCAGATGTTCTGTGAAACATAACTACAGTTTGTGGACCTAGCTTGATAATGGGCCCTTAAAATAATATAGAAATACTCCTCCATTGACTTGGTTTTCGCCTTTTCACTTCCGCTGCTGCAAGATAGAGTAATGTGCCAAAACTGCACCTGATCACACTTTATTTTAAGACGAACACCCATGGGCACTCAGTTGGGTGCAGGCTCTTCCGCTCTTTAATCACTGGGAGCAGGGCTGGGAGCTGACGACCGTGTCAGTCTGAAACTTTTTCAAGACACTTGCTCTTAACTCTGTTGTGCCGCTTTGCTGACGATGTCGATTGACAGACAGAAAATATGACATGACACTTTACCGTGTCATATTTTCACCGGTGCAGTTAAAATAAAACAGCGCTTGCTGAGCAGCGGATGTGATCCAGACACGCTCTGCACTTTCATCTGTTGCTTATCTCATTCCTTTCTCCATGAAATGTCAAGTGTCTCCAGCAGCACTGAGTCCTGCTCTCAGACTTACGTTCCATTCATCCTGCACACTCACCCTTTCTCTTACGTAAATGATTTCCCTCATTTATTCTTTTTCTGGTTCGTGCAGAAAACAATGTTCATTGTCTTGAACTGTAAAAAAAAAAAAATCTGTTGGCAAACATTATTTTTTTATGCCATCCTTCATGCTGTCTTAGACTATCGCTGTTATGTGCTGCTTTGTGAAACAAAAGGAAGCAGCATGTGCTTGGTTCCACACTGAAGACCTTTGTTGTATTGAAATAGCACAATGATAATAGCTTGGCTCTGCTTCTCCATCATCCTCCTAGCTCTTTTAGCTCGTACTTATCTCTCCCCGCAGTTTCCTCCTCTCACGCACACTCAGGCTTACTCAACACACAAACTCTCATTCTGTGATTTCTCCGTGTAATGGGCATCTGACAGGTGACAGGTGGCACGGATTTCCCCATGACAGGGTGTCAGTGCATGAACATGCCATCTCTTCTGGCTGACGTATGGGGGGGGGGGGCCCTGACAAGCCATTAGTTATGCTCAGATAGGACACCCTGACATCATCAGTTGCATGCGCTTGCTTTGATTATTCGATAACCCAACTGTAGTGGAGGCAAGTTTTTCCCAAGGCTGACACGTCGTAGCTCACTGATGGTGAAAGCTGTCATCTCCGTTTAGCAGTCACCCCAGAGAGGCCTGACAGAAGGTGGAGGGGCAGAGTGGGTTGTCACTGAGGTCACGGAGCCCTTTGGCCGCACTGCCTGTCCTCCGACAGGACATCCCAGCACATAGGGATGCAGCAAGACGGTCTCCAGTGAGCAGCGGCACACCTTAAAATGCCCCCGTTTGCACTTCCCTGCAGACGCAGAGGAATATCCGACAGGATATTTAAAAAAAAAAAAAAAAAAAAGGATGATAATTGTAAAAAACTCATATTTTCTGCCGGCGTACCTTCTGTCAGGCCTGTGGTGCGTTTTCCAGCAGTTTCTTGCTCAAGCTGTAAAGGCTTTCATCTCCTTGGCCACCGCTTAGCTTGCTTTATCCCGTGAGCCCACTCCCATGAACATTAGTGCTCTGAGCAAAATTAAGCACGCAGGCATGCATGGTCGAGCTGGAGGGAGCACGCAGCACTTTGAGTGGTTTGTGAGTACTGGTTGTCACCCCCCCCTGATAATTCTCTGTGGTCCACTCAAGATAAAGATAAAGCCAATCTGAGACCACTGTAGATAAAAGCATGTGCGTTGCCTCTTTCTTTCATGTCTGCTGTTTGCTCCAGACATTCACTAAGTGTTTCATGTTACCACTGAGGATGTGGTGTGCCCCACGACGTTCGACTGAAACATTTCAAATGACATTGCGGTACAGGAATGTGATTTCTTCCACAGTATGATCATATATATGAGAAGTCAACCAACAGGCAATTACCAATCCAGTATGGCAGATGGATGGATGGGTGGATTTATTGATCCCTGTTGGTAAATTGTGTTTGAACCCTGTGTTCAGGGTAGAGGAGAACAGTCGCATGTCCATCACAATTTCAAAACCCTTTGTCGCTCTTTAATGTTTTGTCACAGTCTGAATTATTTGCAAGCGGCAGCTTTAAAGCCTCAGGGTGCTTGGTTTGCACTGAACTGTTTTTTTTTTTTTTTTTTTTATCCTACCACTGAAGTTAGGACATCACTCAGGTGATGCTGTTTCAAACAAGTCTGCATGTTTAATATGCTCCCAGCTACACATCCGTAATGTCTGCTTTTGTACAATCCACTCGTCTTTGTCCCTCGTCATCACAGTGACTGCGACTGGGAAGTGTTCCCACACAGCGGACTTGAATAATGATTCAATTTCCAGTTTGACCACAAGCGTACAGCGCAATCAGCCACCGCGCTTGGACGCGCTGCATTCATTCAGTAACCTGCGTACCTGCGAAGTGAACCTAAACAGTTTATTTTTCTCATGCTAATTAAAAGAATCATTGGGAACTGTTGTCTGTGAATATTAACACAGATTGACTCTATTAGCTGCTCAGTTTCGCTCCTCATTAAATCAGTGCTGAGTGTTTTGATTTTCATTTAATGAACGATGATATGGAATTGATTTAGCACTAATTTGCAGCATATTTCTATTTCGCGAAGAAACTATGAATACACATGACATGTCAATCCTTCAGTAGATGTTTGACAGATGCATCTTGTGCTTAGGTGGGTGCTTTCTGTTGGATTATCATGCTGACAGTAAAAAAGGCTCAGCCTGAACGCAGTCCCCAGGGCCTTGAACACAGTGCTGGCTCAGATAACATAATTATACAGACTGTTGACTAATGTTCACATCTGCTTAGTGGGGCTATAATCAGAGTGGGGGGTGGTAGTGTAAAATCATGTACTTCACATTCAGGATGTCTTACCAGCAGGATTTATTTGCCTTTTTATGAAATATACACACTCTACTGTTGGTCCATGCTCCATGACTTTAACCATGCCTGGACTCATATGGAGAATAAGCTTATCTTGCTTTTAGGGTTAATGTCATCACCTGAGGATTTCCTAATTGAGTCAGGAAGTGGAAAGTGAGCAGAGTGTCCAGCTCTGTAGCTTTTCCTCTAAAGAGGAAATCCATGTCCCCTTCAGGGATACATCCTCTTGGTGCGTCATTTATTTTGCCACAATCCCATCATAATGTTAAAAGTTAGGGGTGTTATCTTATTTGTTGAAATTTGTGATCTGTGAAAAGCCCCCACTAATCATTGGCTTGCTTCCCTTCAGTCTAACTAATGAGCCTGCACACGCAGCCTGCAGATGCTCTCACTGTGCAGGACCAGAATCTTCAGCTGGGCAGACACGCGCCACTGAAGCAGAGGCCATAGTCAGATGTTATTGAGCGTGGCACTGAAATTCCAGCATTTACAAGTTGTCAGGCAGTGAATGTTCTTGTGTTTAGGGGACCTCGCTTTGATGAGAGGGCTGACTGGAGAGGGTGGAATGGATGAATTGCGTTGCTCTTGACAGATTTTCCATAATAACCTCCCGAGAGAAGTGAACTAGGCAGGCGGACCCTTATGTTCTTAACAGCAGGACGAACCAAGAGCAGTATCAAACTCCAACCAATGCATTTTCATTTAGAGTTTACAAAACTAAAAGATGTTGCTTTACATGGATGACCTCAATTTGTGTCTGATGTCCTCTCTGTAATCGCTTTTGTTACCTTGGGAAGCAACATTTATTTGGATTCATGTCGGAGGGAGTTGGGGTGGATGAGAACATGTAGGTGGTGAATACCAAGCAGTTATGCTTGATCTCCATTGTAATTTGCAAGCATAGTGCGAATTCATTTTATATTCATATCCCTCTTGTAAGCCTTGGTGAACAGCTGCTGTGCAGTGATCCTGCTGAACTATTTTAAAAGACCTTATGGGCATCGATTAAAATTTATTTAAACAATAAAATGCTGGTAATTGTGTAATTAAATATTGTGGGCCACTGCCTTTCTCTTTTCACTTTGCTCTTTGTGGGGAAACTGCAGATGTGCTTTCCAGATTCAGATGGCTTTCACACTCCTCTGGTTTTTGCTTAATGCTCTCATGCAAATGAGAAACAAACAAACAACCCAAATCACCCAAATCACCAGGGGCACAGTGGACACAAAACGGCTGAGGCTGTGTGCCCATCCCACTGGATACACTTTCGCTTGCCTTTGATGACCTTTGGTGTTAATCTGGATACTCAGCACTGTGAGTATTTAACATATTAATAAATGAGCATATGCCATTTAAATTAAAATAATCTCTTAATAAGTTTTCCTCTCGTAAACACAAAAGATGAAGCATATTATTAATATTAGTCTTGGATCGCCAGATGCCTGCCTGTATATCCTGTTTCATCTGGATCCCAGTCACACAAGGGTTTTAAAGCATTCCACTCTGTACTGCTGTTACTGGATTTTCTTTGCGATTAGACCATGGCGCAGGAAATCCATTAGCAACAGTGTGGATGTACTTTATTTTCACAGCTTGTTTAATTGGTCGTAATGAGATCTTTTTTTTCTTACGCCTGATCCTTTTCGTAGTTGAGTACATGTTTGTCCTGTAAATTTACACAGAAGCACTGCCAGAGTGAGTCAGTGAGTGATGTTTAATATAGTTATAGATTCCTCATGTGTTATAGGATTGAATTGGATAAAGCTGATTAAGTAAAGATGAAGAAAGCTAGAAGGGACACAGCAGGATGATAACGTGGTAGACTGTAAAGCAGCCAGTCTAGTATAGAGTTTAAGAGGTTAGTTCAGGGAATAGAAAAGTACTTCTGACAAATGTCACTGTGTTCAAGTGAACTTACTTTCCTCTAAATTGTTTTATTTTCAGCGATGAGCTATTTTGTTCACACCATCTTATATTAGGACCGCACCATTATTTCTCTCAGCCTTGTCTTGGTGCGTTTGGCTGGAGAGCTCTGTAAACCCAGCTGACCTCCTGCATGTCTCACGCAGGCTGATGCGTCATCATAATCTCATTCCCCCACTGAAGGCAGACCCGATAATCTCCCGTTTCTCAATGTGCCAAACACATTCTCCTCATTCACTATAGAAATCCCATTACCCTGGTAACCAGTCCTTGTACTGCACTGAAGCCATGTCATGTTCACATATATAAAAAATGCCCACAACCACTGACACCATGACCAGCGTACATGAACATAAGCCAGCCGTGTTCAATTGGTAATGGTTGTTCTGTGTTGTAAAATCCATGAATTATGGCACCCTTTAACCTTTTCCTTCATCTTCCTTTTGTTTTTCATAGTAAAACCTATAGCTATTATTGCCTCATCGGGTATTCTTATGCATGGCTTTCAGTACATGTTAGGCAGTTGGAAATCAGTTCTGCATGGAGACAGAGAACATTACACCAGCTTAGCTGCAGCATGGCAACAGCTCTAGATTTCTTGGATTTCACTCGACTGAAGAGACATGTAACGTGAAACTCTGGCTGAGGAGTTGTGGCTCTGGGTTTTCTGGCTCATTCTCTCTCCCACACGGTCTTTGTCTAGATGTGAAGTTGCTGAGCTTTAACTAGGCTTCTAATTACCAGTGGAGGGTCAAGTCTTTGTTCTCTTGTTACACTCTTAACTCTAATGTCCGTGTGCTATAAATAGTCCAGGTGTGGACTGTGGTGAGTAGCAGCCTGGACTCTGTGTGTGTGTAGCGGTGGAATTAGAGCTCAGCTGCACAAACACATCCTGCTCTATTGATTTGACTTGATGTTTATTGAAATGAGGCTTATAACATTTAAACATACATCACCATCTTTATCTGGAAGAAGTGGAGTATAGAAACAATGATAGGTGGCCTTACCTGTAAACATGGTATGTGCCCTACACTTAGTTACAATCATTGACACTATTTATTATTTTTATTGTTGCTAGGTTACTTTTTTACCGTCCTGGGGTACTATTACACGCGAGTTCATCTGAGGAAAGATTCATATTCACTGCAGGTCGGAGCAACAAGTTCTCTGATACACAATGTAGGACTGAATGAACATCAGAGAAATTTAATGATCTTCTTTCTGTACCCAGTTGCTAAGCAACCTGCACCGTTCTGTCTGAAGCCCTGGTGTCCCAAAAGGAACATCACGTCATTGGTCTGGAGAGCAGAGGAATGATCGCACGGAATGTGGAGCCATAGGATTTAACCGCAGTCGTTTTTCAGCATGTTGGCTCTCTAAGGGTTCTCACATGCTCAGTTTTCCGTAGCAGCTCTCTATGGATTACAGCAAATGTTCGAATGCAACCAAAGGTGTGATCATGTGTAGAGTTAATCGTCCGAGCATGAAGACATGAGTGTTACGGTACTTAAGACTGGTGCCTTGTGCAAGCCTGCTGGACCAATCTATCCTTCCTTTCTTGGCAGGAGAGAACATGAAGGAGGGCTCTTTGTTCAGATGTTATTAGCTGAGCCCCAGTGTAGCGCACGGATACAAAAACATCAGATTAAACCAACTGCTATAAGTTTGTATTTCTGAGAAACATTGCTCCAGTGCCTGACAGCACTCCACAGTGAGCAGGAGAGAAACTCATTGAGGAGAGGAAGACTTGAGCATCACCCGCTATTCACTCCCCCCGTGTCAATTTTCTGCTATGAATCATAGAGGTGGAAGGGAAGAGAGAGAAATAAGAGGGAGTGAGAGCTGTTGCTGCAAGGCCACAGCCGGAGCGAAATCAAGCATTTCTGTTTCCCTTCTCCCAAAATCCCAGGAGAGGCCTGTTTTTCAGACTGCGGTGGTTATTCTGACTCCAGTGCTCTCAAAAACACAAAAAACAAAGTTGTTTTTTACAGAGCAATGGACAGCAAATAGTCTCAGTGAAATGTAAATCACCCTTTTTATACCAATCTTTATGAGACTGTTCTCTTTTCTGACTATGACATTAGCTTTTATGTCAGCAGGTTAAAGTGGTTGTTTCTGGAACCCTTTTCGATTTTCTTCTACTTATCATTGCATCCAACTAAAACAGTCTAAGCAGTCTAATGTTAAGTTCCTGTTATAAACTCCTCATCAATCAGGGTTGCACTGTGGCATGTTGTTTCAGAGAGATTAGTTTCAGTGCTGCTAAAACAGAAAAAGTTTGGTAACGCTGTTGAGTTTTAGCACAGCTCACATCCAGTGAAGAACATTTGCTCACTGTTTTGTCTCCGTTAACAGCTGTCAAAATCTAACAATAACACTACTGCCCACATGGGTGCGACATCAGATATTATGCACCTGTGCTCACGTGATTAGCATTTTCAGTGTGGACGGGGATCGGAGCCAAAATGTCACAAAAAGTTTGTCATGTGCTTCAGAAAACTGTGAGTCCTGTCAGAGCGCCTCAGCCTGCTGAGAAGACATTTCACAGTATACTACAACCATAGCTTTCATTACATGCCACACTCACTCGGCCATGAATGGTTTCCCTTCTAAAAGCCTTCGCTGGAGTTTTCAGGAGAATCAGTCTCCACCACTTCATGTTTCACAGACTGTTCTCTGCTGTCACTGGAAAGCTCGTCGATTGGCACTGAGCTGAAAACAAGCGGCGTAGTGAGTAGGACTTCCTCTGTGCTGTGGCACACGTGTGAGGGAGCCACTTCTCCTGGCTGTCTTCGAATTCTGGTTGTAAACCTGGCACAGCAGGTTTGTTTCTTGGAAATGTTTGACTGTAGTTGGACACTGCACATTGTGGGAAGAAAAATGGCCATAAGGGATTTGTTGTGCTCTTTAATATATTTCCTCTGGTGATGCATCAGACGTGGTGCTCTCACTGAGAGGTGTGTGTTTATAAGGGTGCCAGCCACGGCTGAGTGCATTAGTAAGAGATGTAAACCACTACAGACGGCTGATAAAGTTTCATTTGAAGTTACTTATGTACACGTAATGTGTTTCCATCCCCTCAGGGACAAGAGCCGTTTATCAACATGGAGATAATGATATTTAATGCAGCACAATATACGACTGCGATATACTGGCTTAAATTATATCCCTTCACACAGGATCACTGCAGGATCTTACACACTTTTAAGGTGATGAACAAAAATGTCTTCGCAAGCATCCAGAGAGAATAACACTGCCCCTGTCTACGTATATATACACACACACTCATATATAGATCAGCTGATAAATTCAAATGGTTGTTAATAATTGGCGATAATTGAAATGTTTTTTTTTTTAATGTGTAAGTTTAGTTATGTCATTTTCCTGATGCCTTGTGTTGCTCATAACAAAATAAGTGAATATGCCCAGTCATAAAAGGATTTTTTTTTTTAATATCATGATTGATTTCTCGGTTAGACCACTAAATCAATAGACTGGTTCTGCAGAGAGTAAATTATCTTAAAAAATGCTAAACGCCAGAATTCAATAACAGCTCTGACCCAGTATCGGTAGGGTAAACAATCCCTCTGCCTGTTATGGCTAATGGTTCGTTTGCTTTTACATCTGTCAGCAATTAGGTGTAATTTATTTAAGGCCGCTTCAAAGGTTGACATCCTTCCAGCAGTGCTGCTCGGGTTGGGATCATTTTCAGCACATTGTTTCCTTCCTTGTTGTTCTCATCATTTGATCAGCCCCGTCTGCACTTTATCTTGTTTCACAGTATGATTTGCTTATTCAGGTTGTCACCACATGGCCAGTGTGCATGTTATCAGGCTTTTGTGTGCTTTCCACTGAAATCCTTTTACTCTTATCCTGCTCAACACAACAGATGACCTGCCAGCTGTTGTCAGTGTATGAAGTTTCACATAAATACAGTGCCCTGGTTTAGTAAGCAGCCCAAACTCTGCTGGTTTGCCTCTCTCAGCAGCCATAAAGGGCCGCTCTGCCTGCTCTGCTCGCTCTGTGATTACCATGAAAAAAGCCAGGCTGACAGGCTGTATCTCTGTTCCTCATGTTTATTTAATCAGGGTAAATGTTGTGGTTTCTTGTGGCTCACGCTGAATATGTTTGCTTTTCATTAAGTCTTGTACTGCGCTGGCGTCCCTGCAGAACGCCTGATTCCCCTCCTGTTAGGAAGCGTACTGGAAACACGTGTGCACACATACGTGTACACGTCGGCACTGTCACAAATACAACAACAACAATAATAGATGAGCATTTGCTGAGTCAAGTGGCATGAGATACTTCGAGAGACATTATTTTTGGAATAATTCCCCTCCTCCCTCACTATGATGTCACTCACTTTCCAGGCCTGCAGACATTTGATCCGTGTCTCTTATACAATATGTGTGGGCCACACTGCTTTGTTTTATTTTGGCAAATCACTTTGTTATGTCTACTTGTTATGTCTTTGTCATGATGCCTGATAAAACTAACCCATGTCGCTGGGATCTCCAATTACCCCCCAGCTCTCTTTCTGCCCTCCCAGAAAGGGACCTGTGTTTGTTCAATAGCCAGGAAATCGGATCGTCACACACAGGATAGCCCCTCGTCAGTTTTCATGCACCTGACTGACTGGGGAGAAACTCTGCCATCATGAGATTATTATTATAGGAAATTGGCTCATAGTCTTTGTTTTTAAATGAGGCGTTGTCAGGCTCCACTACCTTTGTGAAGTACGCTACGAAACATCCTGTGGTTGGTTATATCTGTCAGGAGAATAATTTACGTCCTACCTCAGAAGCTTTATTACCCCATCTCTCCCCTGTGAATACTCAAATCCACATCTGAAAGTGCTCAGCAGGTGTTTTTATGTGTTTGTGTTCTTCTGTGAACTGTTGCATCTATTCTGAGACCCAGCAGGAGGTCGACTGGATGTTGGACTGAGAACTGAACTGAAACAAGTTTCCAGTCGGCAGTCTGTCTCTCCTACTGTATGGTGTAGAAGAGTTTTTAGACGTTATGAGATAAATCTGTCTTCTCCACGTGATGCTGCCGTCCTCTCACTTTCTCACCCTCCATTAGTTTAATGGTTTTATGGTTGAGGGGATTTGGGGAATTCTCTGCAAGCCATTCCTACTGGCTTGGCCGAAGCGAGACACTGTTATCTCTGAGTAAAGCCCCTTATTTAGAGACCATGTTGGAAAACAAATCCTTTGTTACGCCGCCTTAGCTCGTCTAAAAACAGTTCAACATAAGGCCGCCCTGTGTAACACAGCAGTATCTGAGTGATGGAGGAGTACAACTGTGGTTGCGATGTTCTGCTGATCACTCATCCAATTATGAGTCACTTTAGGTTGTCAGTCCTGATGTTTGTTTAGCATCAAATAACAGAACCAGACTCTCAGAGACATGAACATCAGTGTGATGACCACTTGATATGACAAGAAACCTTATGTGTTTGGAAGTTTGGCCTCACTTTCCGGAGCTGCCATGTCAACCATCTATGTACCACTCCAGTAATGTCCTGTAATCAGGCCCTGAGCGCTGCAGCAGGAAATGGCTCGGTAACTGTCACGTGTCTGTATTCATTTCACCTTGCTTCTAAACTTCTGTAAACACTGTAAACGACTGTAATTGGTCACCTCTCCACAAACGGCAGCGGTGTATTGCTCTGTAATTTTGGGCGGCAGACACTTGATGCCGTTTCACACCTACTGAAAACGTGATAATCAGGTGGAGGACTCTCTAAAGAACGACAGTCCACTGTTCCACCTAACTAAGTGGATGACACTAATATAGGCTGTTGTCCTAGAGTACCCCGCAAGGAGAGATTGTACTGTCTTTATTAGCATCCATTCCAATCTCCAATTATTGCTCAGTCTGTCTGAACACTGTAGAGATTTGTGTGTGTGTGTGTAACTGTATGAATGTAGTAATATCATGTAGAACTATATTCATGAAACACCTGGTGTGATCCTGTGTTCCGCCCTCTTCTGTTAGCTCTGTCATCATCACTCTTCTTTGTTCCGATTAAAGTCACAAACATGAAGTTGCGGGCATTCCCAGGATGTACTCACAGAGCTGACATCTGTTTCTATAGGAGCACCATCATGGAGTAGACACCACTGACATCATGCCTACATCTGCATCCTGTCTGAAATCAATGCTCAGGGGAGGCTTTATTATGTCGTTTGTGTGGTTCGGTGTAGACAATCAGAGCCAGCATAATGACGTCTCGTTAACGGCGGTAGAGCAGGATCCCTGTTCAAGACTGAGGCTTACAAGTACAGACTGTTCGGCGCATGAACTGGGATTTTCCAGGGTTGTATTCAAGCACAAAACAAAGCAGAATGATTAGAGAATGAGGTACCAGCCGAGCCAAGCAGGATAAAATGTGTCAGATGAAATAAAACCCTCTATAAAGAATGAAAACGAGGTGATGGTTGTCTGAAGGACTCAGCCAAGCATCCAGCAACATAAACTAAATCCCCAGAAAGAACTGAATGACGTTACTGTGCAATTTTACCGATTATTTCTCTGAAAGTTAGCAGGTGATTTACTACTCGCAGAGCGTAAAAACACACGAGACACATGTTTGATTGGATAAGATGTATCCCATTACCTCAGCTGATGCAGTGATTATCTAACCCGTCCGGGAATCATCTGTTGGCTTCGCTCTATCTCTTCAATTCACCTTCATCTTTATGCATTGATTCTTTTCAGATTGTTATTTTTGAAGAGCATCAATGTTTTTGGCAAGCACAGTTTCCCATTGTTTCATTCAGTCTTTCCCCCATTGTGAAAGCAGCAGCGGAAGACTGAGTGTTTTGCTTTTACTGCCAACAAAACTCGGTGGATGGTGGATTTTCAAGAAGAGCTGCTTCGGAATTCTTCTGTAAATGAACATTATTAGAATGTGATTAAAAAGGAAATTCCTACTTATAGGTATACATTTATATTAAGGTAGTGGTGAGAGTTAAAAATATGCTGACTTTGATTATGTACCTGCAAGATAACACCTGCCATGAGGACTACAGACAGACACTTCTACTAAATGAAATAGTATCGAAAGAATGAAAGACAGTGGAGAGGGACCCATATTGAGCAATCTCTTGCCTTTCAGTGTCATAAGGTGCTAAAATGAGAATTTGTGCTTGCTATTGTTCAGTGAGCAGACAAAATATATTGTGCCTGATTTATTCCGGGCAATCAGTGGGTTCTGATGCTTAGAATCACGCGGCAAGGCAGACACAATGGAACCTCTCCCAGCCCCATCATAACTCTGTCACTTACTCTGCGCTCTGACAATGCATGTCATGTTGCATTATTTGCCTTGGATGAGTGTGTGCGGAAAAGGCAAATGAGATTAGTTGATGCATGCACTTGTTTTTTCTCCGTGTGAATGGGGAGCTTTAGAAATGGTGTGCGTCAGTGTCAGTTGCACACTCATTGAACTCATCCTCCTGACAGTGCTGCATATCTGTGACACTGGTAAAGGCTTTCTCCACAGGCACACTGAGGTTCTTCAAGGTGGCCCATCAGTGACTAACCTTCTGTTGCTAGAGATACTGTGGACTTCATGCTCTGTTATTATTATGTGGAAAAACTGGGTAGATTTAATTCCTAGTATGTACTGCGCACCAACTGTGGGAGCTGTGGGACTCTCTTGTGACACTGGAGACTTGGTCACCAGGGGTCATGCATTGTCAATAATTGTATTGTAAATTTACTGTATTTGTATTGTTCGATGTCATACACTATCTTTGATTTTAATATATTAACATCCCAGTCAGTTGAGAATGTCTGCTATCGGTTTCCAGCTTAGTTACTTGTTCTCAAACCCATTAGATGAACCTTGGGTTAGTAACACTTGACACCAAATCCTCTTTTTAATTTGCTTGGGGTTACTCAGGCAAAACTTTGCCCTTGATTACTAAATGCATACATTTCCAAAAGTGTGGAGGTATATTGGCCTTAAAGAGTGAATTACTAAATTAAAAGTTCATTGTGGACATTTGAAAGATTTTTGAATGAAATGCTGTTGAAGACGAGAATAAATACTTGACATGAATACTTGACATTCCTCGGGACCATTTCGGAACCTTAAGTTCTCTTATTCAGCAGCCTCTTCATTCATGTGAGGCCACTTGTCAAGAAGAAATGTGTGAGAGTTGAATGTTGGTCAGATTACTTTATTGTGTGGTAAGGAACACCGGGTTATTAATTCGGTACATTACTGAACACTCTCTCCATGACCTTTTAAAGAGAACTGATGAAAAAAAAACAACATCTTAGCTGTTTTCAAGTTCCTCTTCATTCTTTCTAAAAAATTCTTAAAAGGAAGTTATCATATAAAAAAGGATCTTGTGATACCAGCCAGTATCCTGCTAGCCTTTTTTGAAATTTCCTAATTCAGAGCAAATTCACGGTCAATTTTTCTCATGTGTAAAAAAAGCTATTGAAACAGTTATTTCACTAGAATGTAGTTGCACTTACTCTATCCACACCATCAGCATGTTACCAAGTACTTGTTTTGATTCCTAACACTTTTTTCATGTGCGTTTTCCTTTGCAGAAAAACATGACACTGAGGCCCCAGGAGTGTAGTGACAACCAGGCAGGGCCCCTGCATAAGAAAAAGCCCACCAGGGTCCCCAACGGCCTGAGCCTGGAGTCCTGCAAGAACAATCACCATCACCACCAGCTCTCAGACCAGGAGAACAACCCCCGCCTGGCACACACTCGAGGCAAGAGGAAGAAGAAACACCTGAGCAAGAAACACTCCGTGGTGAGTCCAGCATGATCTGCTGTCTGATAAGGTGTGCAGGGTAAATATGGCTGAATACTGTGTTTGCTTTGAGCTGGGTCGTTAACAAGTAGAATCGAAGAGGGGCTAAAGCTGAAGCTTTTACAGCGGAACGTTGTCTAAAGGGTCACCACTACTGTACTGTACGTGTGTCCCTGCACTGACTAATGGACGGATGGTGTTACCTGCCAGGTTCAAGGTTATCTTCTCCTGGTGCTGATGGCTACATCACAGACCTGCTCACACAGAGGCATACTGCATCAAGAACCTTTTCGTCATATATGTTTTGTTGTTGTTTGTGTGTTTGCACAGGGAGAAAAACCCTCTTATCCCTTGAGTGGGCTCACACTCTGACAATCATGCACACGCAAACATCCCTGTGGTCAAAATGTCAGAGGTCCTCTCCTGAGGTTTAATTCTCCATTCAGAAACGCTGCAGTCTGGAGAGAGTATTCCGTTATCAGCACTTTTTCGGAGCTCGGTCTTTATCTGAATGAGGGGGGAAGAGGCAAAGAGCGTTTCGTCTTAAATAAAGCAAGGGGCACTTTCTCTTTCCCTCGTCTTTTTCTTCCTCCTCCTCCTCCTTCAGCCAGGCTAGCAAATGTTTTCAATCTCTGGCACTGACCCAGCTGTGAGATATTGCAAGCTCAAGGGGGAAAATAGAGAAATGTTTATGACGTATCACCTAACAGTGAAAAAACGGCTTAGAGAGAGGTTTCAATGGAGATGGATGAGAGTGTAGTAGCCTTAACTTATATGACTCTATAACAACTTTCATAGGAAGTTTTTTTTTTTTACATTGCTGTGTTTTAAATTACTGATAATACATGTATTGTGTATTTCCCCACAGTGGCACTGTCTACACTTTTCTACCTCTCCTTTTGTGTCTTTATGAGTCTCAAGTGAGTTCTGTGATCTCGACTAGACTGGGAACAAACCATACAGGGGAGGCGTGGCCATTACAGTGGCGTGTACTCGTTATTGACCTGGATTCAATACGGTTCCTGTGTCTGTTGTCTGGCAGCACTGCAGATAACATGCTGGTTTCCAGTTCTGGTGTGCGCTTTCTGGTCGAGTGCTGGTCTACTCGCTGATGTTGGAGTAGTGGCCTGTGGTGTGTGTTGCTTTGTCCATGGCTCTGGTGAACAGAGGGGCGTGCTGTGAGGCCCATCTGCTCTCTGGCACTGGGGGAGTTGGGAGACGAGAAGCGGACGAGGACAAGCGATGAGGGCTCAGGTCGGCCCCACCCTTAAATCTATGTCCAACCACCTGCCATCCTGTCTGTCGGTCCGTCTGGCTGCTGGCTGGCCGTCAGTCTGACCCTGTCTGAGTCTGCAGTCACTTTGTAAGATTTTGTAGTTTTTTTTTTTTTTACCCTGTACACCTTTTCTCAATATCCTTTGCAATTAAGATTCATACATTTGTATTTCCTTTTTGTACCGTCGGTCACAGTCTGGTTGAATATCTTCTGTGCTGACGTGACTTCTCACAGATCACCCATGTGAAACAAATAAAACCCTGCCCCCAGCTCCCAGCTGTCCCACATCAGTCACACATAAAACATGGAAGGAAGAAGCAGAGGTGTTTGGTCTTAGTCCCAGGGCTGAGGACTGATTGCTGTGGAGACTACTGAGTGGTGTCTAGCCCCCGGGTTTAAAGACACTGCCTTGAAAAGCTCTAACCAGGCCAGCCTGTCAACCGGAGGGCTCTGGCCTGTGGCTGTGTGAATCATCTCACCGGGTAGATCCTCACTCCACCTGCCCCGGTGGAAAATCCTGCCTCGGGCCAGCCAGAGGCTGTATTATCATCCAGCATCAGTCTCTTACCTTAACTGAACTCTTTACGTCAAACCTGTAGATGGCCACATGGAATGAGATGCCAAATCTCCCAGGCTGGTTATGATGCGTGTAAATATTTAGTATGAAGCTCTGTATTTTTCAGAATGGGGGCAAACTTCCATGCTTTTCAATCTGCAGGGAAAATGTAGTATAATGTTCGGCTCTGTCAGCTCTGCGGGTCACCCTTAATAGGCTTATCCACTAAGCCAATAAGAGATTTCGAAGAAAAGCAATGTCCTGATTGTCAGATAAGATGCTAAATCCATTGCGGCGGAGGCCTCAGTTGTGGGGATGATAATTGTCGCTGTCACAGTGGTGGGTTTACGGCTCTGGATCAAATCAAATCCAATCGTGACGGCTTGTTTTGTGGTCTTCGTGTTGGTTAACATTTTAATGTATGTGGGGGCATGACAAGGCTGGGTAATTAGTGTTTTTCTGGCTTCCTAAAAGCACTGTCTCTGAAACGCAGTCCCTGATGCTGTATAACAAGCGTAGGCCAGCATGTGTTTGAAAACTCACTCTGCTTCCTCTGCTCCCCTACACTGAGAAACCCTTTTTCTCTTGAAGTGTCATTTTTCTCCAGGGGAGTACAGGAGGAGGGCAGGGGGCTGGACTCCCCGTCTACATGGTGGTGCAGCTAGTCATTCCTCTGCAGTCTCTGCTGTAGGGAGGCAGAGCAGAGACATCAAAAACACATCTCTGTCTCTCTCACTCTTACTCTTTATAATTAAGCTGCTGCACTTTTGTGCACCATTATGCTACCGTAATGCCGGGGCCCATCTCTGCTGTCATTCAGGGCTGGGCAGGGGGGCAAAGCAATATGTGACCTTTTCCCCGACACCTTCATCTACAGTGACATTTACAGTTTTATATTTCCAGTTGGAAGAATGAACGAATTGTAAAGCTTCCTGTGATTTCTTTTTTTTTTAGCACAGAAACTAACTCGTTGTTGTTTTCACTGCTTATCAGTCATGTAGATCCTCAGATGTTGAAGTGAAGCTGCGACTATGAAATGCTAACTTATTACGACATGCTTCTCAATTACAGCACACTAGTGGGATTTTGTCATTCATGTTTCCAAACGCTTCTCTTGTTGCTCTTGATGCAGCAGTCGGTATTCATTTCATGTAGTCCTACATGTAGTACTCACACATCTGTACTCATTGTACTTACTATTTCTCTGTAGGCTCTGCAGATATTCATGCTTGATTCCTCCCTATCTCCTCTTTGTTATGCTGTGTTGCTCCTTGTAAAAGAGGAGGTCAGGGAGCAGGTGCTGGCTGTGAAAGTGGAGTACTTAGGGGAGCACCAGGGGTTCATGCAGTGAAATATTCCCATGTGGGGATAACCTTGACTGCTAAAGTACATCCAGCTTAAGAAAAGGACATAATGGGGGCTGGTATTTACCTAGTATGTTGCCCACACAGCTACTTTGTTGCAGCACAGCTTCCTCTTTGACCGCCTGTGAACCCTCATCCCCAACACTTTGCATGGAGGTGTGACTCAGTCTAACACGCCTAGCTTTTTTCTTGCCTTTTTGAGTGTTTCAATAAATCCAGAGGGAACTTGTCAAGTAGATGCGGAAGATCTTCTCCACTGCTCTACTCCTCTGGCATCTCTGTCATTAAACACGCTTTTATTGTGTTTTACCAGTTATACAAAAGTATTTCCTAACTTCTGACAAGTAAAGAACAGGAACGATACACAGTAGAAGAGCAACAAGCAGTTTAATCGTCCTGAACTAGTTCATTGAAACCAGCAGACGGCTCAAACTAATATTATCCCTCTTGGATCATAGCCACATTTTATTTGTGGAAATTAAAGGAGCAGATTTCTGGGCACAATACTGTGTAAAGCAAACTTAAGAACACTCTGCTATTACCACCCATCATCATACTTACTGGGAACCTATTATGTGTATCCTGTCCCAGTTTTGCTAACTGCTTAGGCTTGTGCCTTTTAAATGAACTCATTTTATTGGGCTGAATCTTGCTTTTGTTTTTCTCTGCAGAAACAAACTACAGGTATAAATTACTAATTGCCCTATCGATCTGGAGGAGACCATAATGGAGTTTATGGTAGTGATATAATACCTTTTTCTGGCTGGAAACAAGGTTTTGCAATGCATTGATTTACCCTACCTTATAAGTCTGGGAGAACAGAAAACCAGTAACTAAATTTTGGAAATGTTTCCTAATGATGATTTGGAAGAGTATACAAACACATAAATATACGTATATGCTGATATGATATGTGCTTTATATTTTGGTCTTTAAGTTAAGTTATCACCCAGCATGACCCATGTGCTCTCTGCTCTCTGTCCCTCTTCTAAGGAAAATAAAGCATTGAAGCTGTGCTAACACAGCTCTGACTAAATGTAATGTAAGTCACACAATCATCAGTAATTGACATTGTCTAACCTGTCCCCTTTTGTTCAAGAAGGAATTTATTTTCATTTCAGAAATGTACATATTTTTAACATATGATCCCCATGTTTCTTTTCCTGCCGCTGCTCTGAAAATTACTACTTTAAAAATATGTCCCTTTTAAAAAATGTGTGACAAGTCCTATTTATGACTCCCACACTTGAAAGTAGGAGCTTAGGATGAGTACATGTAGTCCCTAGCTGGCAGAAATAGTTCTTTATTATGCTGGAAATGAGAGGAAGGCTTAAATGATTATGGTGAGTAATGGCAGCAGGGGGGAGAGAATCTAAAAGCTCATATTTGCATGTGTTGAGTCATTGCTGGAAAGTCCTTATCTCGTCTTGCTTTTCATCAGATCATCATTCCCTGATGGGGCAAAAAGAAAATCAGTTTGGCTCCTTTCCCCTTCCGCCTCATTTCCCTGCTTTTGATAACTCGGTCATCTTTATTCTCTTAGTAATTCCTCTGTACTGGAGTTCAGCCCTTTCCACGGAAAAGTCTGTGATTTTTTTTTTGATCTGTTCAGTGCTGATGTAACTCAACATAGTTCCATGTAATTGAGTGTAATAATGCTGGATAATTTTTGTACCATGTCATCCATGCTGTGCCAGATAAGGGCATGATGACAATTGTATAATTGCTACATGGCCCCTCCCAGCTAATTGGCTGTATATGCCTGATCATCTGAGAGCAACAGTGAGATTTGAGCAGTTTACAGAATGACACTAAATTATATCTCTATGTGTGACTGCAGAGTTGAGTGTCTGGAGGACTGATGTTGAGGAAGGAGTGTTGAGGGTATACATATACAGGGTATAATATCAATATATCTCCAAATAAATGTTTGGATGTCAATAGATGGAGACACTGAGTGAGGCTCAATGTTGAAAATAGACATCAGAGACTATATCGGTCATCTTCTCCGCCTGCCTCGCTCTGCTGCTGGTGTGGATTTATCGCCTGCAGGTTGGAGCTGATAGAGAGATGCTTAAAAATACGAAAAAACTGAGAAATATGTGTCAAAAGGAGCCAGAAGTCAGCCTTCAGAAAGCTCTTATTTTAGCTTGTTCAGCTTAGCAAGTTGTCGTGGATGGAAACCTTTCCCTTTTCTGCAAGTTTCTCATTGACATAACTAGATCTCATAAGGGAAACGCACACTCACGCTAGTGTGCACAAACACTGCCGTTATAAATAGATAAATAGGGGTGCAGAGAAAAAGCAAACATCTGTGCAGGAGAGGTGTCGGGTTCACTCTTGAAACACTTGAAATTCTGGAAGAGGAGCTGCAAATAGCAAACAGGGAGAGAATTGTTGTGCATAAAGCTTGTATGAGAAAACAGAAATGCAAGTGATACACATCTTGTACTCACTCTCAGAAAAGGTATAATACAAGACGTAACACCTAATAAAATAAATAACACAATGTGATGAGGAGTCAGAAGCTGAGAGATGCTGGAGCAACACACAATAAACTCCAGACAGCAACAAAGCCAATACATGAGCAACAATTTGTGTAAATGTTTTATTTCCATTATGAAGCTTAGCACTGGTTATTAGTTTAGTTTAGTTATTAGTCAAAATATTTTCTATCCCGTGTGTTTAAATCCTCTAAAAGTCTCATTAGCCATCAATAACTTATGGATATGGAAGACCTGAAGATCTGAAGCTAACTGTAGCCTGAGACTCCCTCTCTCTGCTCCTCTCTGCCCCACTCAGCCGTCCAACACCGTGAACACTGACTCAGTAATGCAGGAATGGGGAGGCTGCTTGCCTGTGAGTCAGCCATAATAACTTCTGCTTGTAGCCTCTGTGTGAGAGGAGTGGTAAACCACAAGTCTGATCATGGCTTGACAGACGGATGTGACTCCCACCGCTGAATCTGAGCTCTCTGATTGACAGCACCTCTCCACATGCTCCACTAAAAACATCCGGAACATGCCCTTGTCACTGAAAAACAGCTTTTTACAGCAGGAGCGTGAGTTTGTGAAATGATGGGAGTTTGTATATCTGCAGGGGAACATAAATGTAGTCAGACATATTGACTGACTGTCCTGTATTCCCTTCCTGAGCGATCACCATGACACCATGGCAACAGCAGCTGGAAAAAGAAAAGGTGGGAAGAAAAAGCAGATCCGTTTTTTTTGTCTCTCTCCTGCTCAGTTTTCTTGAAGGGGATGAACCAATGGTTAGCATGCAGAGAGTTATGAGAGCCCCACATCTGCCAGATAAAGTCACAGGGCATTATTTTCATTTTGGTGCATTCCATTTGGTCAAAATTCAAACTCTCTGCAGCGACTTTTTTTTTTTTTTTTTTTTCCTCTCCCACCTTATCACATATTCCCCATCCTCTCTGCGTACTCAGCACACCTTCCACCTGAACTCAGACAGATCTCAAGTGGGACGGGGGTGAAGAGTTACTGTCCCCTGACCTTGAGCTCAGCCTTTGCTGACGAAGCCTTCATCTTAACCAGATCTGTCTGAAAACTGCTCTCAACCAGGGAGGCGGGCAGGGATCCAGGGCAAGGAGGTGTATCAATCCCCTAATCGTACCGGTCAGTGGATACGAAGCAGTGGAGTCAGGAAAACTACATGTACTTTGGAAAAGGAGAAAAAAAACACCTCAGGGTCTCACACTGCCAAACACAATCAATTTCTGATGTTCAGTGAATTGGGTGAGTTGGCAGTAAAGTGTTGTGCAGACACTGAATGCAAATGTGGAGATGTTCTATTTTCTGACAAACACAGGCCATATCCCATATAGCGGAGCACAAACGGAAATTGGGAAATCTGTTTACTGTCAGATTTGGCCCAGATGAGCAGATGGAGATGGTTTCTCTGGAGAACCCGCAGGGAAGGCCAGACTTCATCCTCCTCTTTCCTCTCCCTGTCGTCTTGACAGTGCCAGGTCTTTGCCTCCGTGGGGTGAGAAGGTGTCTCTGCCTGGTTTTCCTGTCGCCCCAGGGCACAAAGAGAGATATGGCCATCTGTGATTTACCCAGACTTCAGGACTCTTCTGCCAATGGTGGCGGGGGAGAACAGAAATGTAAAACCTTCCATGTATCCACACAAATGCCATCCACGTCTGCAAAAAACTCACAATTGCATCCTTTTGATCCTTTAATTGTCATAGTTATCAAACACAAACACAGCCTGACTTTCTTTTTTTAACCTGAACATAAAGTTCCAGCTAAGCCAGAAACCCCTGCTAGCAGAATTTCAATATTAAGTCAGTATGTGAAACGTCATTATACAGTTTCCTGGAATGAAAACAACATGTCTAGACCATGCAGGCTCCCAGACATGGCCGTCAGTGGTTGCCAGGAAAGCTGGAATAATTGAAACCTGAGCACAAATGGAGAATGCACAGTGACAGCCCACCAACAATGGCCCAGTCTCTGTCTGTCGGTCTGTCTTTTTCTGGTATTTTCAGGAGTCGACTTGACTTGGAGCTGTGTAGAGGCACGCTGGAGGATTTTGTGGTGTGCTGGCACCCTCTGCTGCTAGCTTCAGAGAATGTCTGAAATCAGATTCCTCAGGAATCTCACTCAGGTTTTAACCACCAGAGCGCACCTCTCACTAGGCACCGGTCACTGTGTTATTTGTAATCATTTTTTTTCTCCTGTATCCTTGCAAAGATCATTTTTGCCATTTTTCTAGCTCCATGGGCCAAAGTCAGTGAGAGCAGTGTGACCAATCAAGTGGCTTTCATATGTATGTACCTACAGCTGTGTACTTTTAAAGGCCATGCTCAGAGCAGAGCAACATTTTCATTAAAACACACACACTCTGTGTCGCGTATGCCAGTATGTGTCTGAGAGCTCATTTACCGTGATGCAGGTGAACTGGGTGACCATTATTAAGTTCCAATAAGTAGAGCTTATTATTGAGCAGAACATTGGAACTATGCAGGGCTCTCCACACACACCTGTAACAAGTCATTATTCCGAGGAAACTCTGGCGCTCTGCAGAGATCGACTTGTGGGGGCTCAGCCTTGTTAGTGTCGAAGGCGTGTGTGTTGCAGAGGCTGTCTCAAGCGTATGTCTGGTGTCTGTGACTGTCACACTTCAGAGCTAACTGTGTATAATGAGCAGAACAGAAGAATCGGGGGTTGTCTGTTGCTGAGGTATTGACACAGTGTACTATCAACAGTTATGTACAGAAGAGAACTTGCCAGTTGTGTTTTCCAGTAATATTGGTCAACGGCGGAAATGCGTCTGGATGCCTAATTACCAATTATAGTTAAGGTGGACAGTTGCACCCATGAATGGAAATAAATCAGAGCCCACAGATCTCCTGTCTGATGGTCACAATGTTGCATGTGTTTTCTGTACTTCCTGTAGTCATGGTCGGGATGAATGAAAGACTGTCCAGCTGCTAAATGAGTCAAAACTTTAGATTAAATATGAGTAAAAATATCAAATCTATTCAAACATTTAGAGTGAGGGTCCTAAATCATTAACTTAAATACTGCACACTGCTGTTTTGTCTGTATCGATGTGAGTTAATAGTTAATATAAAGTGAAAGTGAACTGCACACCTCATAGCAGCGTCTTATAATGAACTGAACTCGACAGGATTGTGTGTCATTATATTTTGTGTTAATAGCTGTATCTTCCGGTGTAACCTCTGATACTTGAGTCAGACCCACATCATGAGGTCCATGTTGGTATACGGTGTTACACTACCAGGGCCGTCAGCTCCACTTAAGTTTGCCTAAGCCGTGATACAATATGATGCAATAAAAACGCACGCTGCTCACATATTCTCAAGGGTTAAGAGCAACCATCATTATTTTTGAAATACAGATTCGCCTTCGCACAAAGGCCAAGGTTCACACCGATCAATATGGCACTCCTAATAGGATCTACCTTTATTCCTTTTAACTGTGCTTTAGATCACTTTGATAGCCCTCCCCTCCGAGCTGCCGTTAACCTTGATTGAAGTGTCTTTGGCTCTGTGCTATCTCTTTGAGTTGACCCGCTAAGAGCTGGAGTGGAGATGGCTGCTTTGATGCCTTTATGCTGTATCTGCCGCTTCGCCGACTTGCCTGCAGCTATACAACACGCTAACACACAACGCTCAGAAGAAACGGTGGAGAGAAACAAGCCGAGCACCAGAGAGAGTGCAATGTGTGTCAGGGAGCATGCAGGGGTGCACACAGATGCCTTAGTGTGTGCATGTTGTGATATTTTGTGGAAGTAAGTGATGCAACAACGATCTGAGTCAGAGGCCACGTATGACTTACCTCTCTCCAGCTCTTGCTCTACACCCTCATCCCCTGATGGATTCCCCCTGTCAATGCTACACATGTAGTTCATAGGTTACAATCAATAATTTGCACTCTCCGCTCATTTCAAAGAGATGTGGCCCAACATTCTCCAGTTCACAGTAATGGCTGATGCTACGGAGCATGGGTAATGGGATGCACTCTATTTTTCAGGCATGTTTCGAAGCCGTTGAATGGGGCACTCCGACCCAAGAGCCCCTGAGAGGATTGTGGTTGTCGGAATGAGCAGGTGTCCTCTCCGTGCTCTGGAATCATGAGTGTTTCAGCTTGAAGGTCGTTTTCCTCTGGTCCCATGCTGACTTAATCTGAGCCAGGGAAAAAAGACAAAGAGGTCCACAAAATATTTTTATTGCCTTCACTTCCAAACAACCTCAGCCAGAAGTGGTGGAGAGAGAGAGATGACATGCTCCAGCTTTTACTACCCTTCACAGACGCATATGTACGGCAGTGTGTGTGTTGGCACATGATATAAGCAGTCAGTGCCTTCAAGCTCGTTACACTAGATGTCGAACCTACACTGTCTTTCAGTTAAGTGCTGTTCTTTGAAAGAAAGCGATCTGCCACTTTTCATTTTAGTTGAGTTTTTATTTTATGCCTTTAATTCCAGATGCTGTTGCACAGTATAATATTCGATATACAATGCTAACTTCAGTCTGTTTGCTGTGCACGGAGACTGAAATTGCAAAAACTCTGTGTGAACAGAATTCAATGTGTCCACTTTATCATCATCTCTACTTGTAGATAGAGTAAATGCAAACGCTGCTGAGTTGGAGTGTCGACTATAGTAGATTGCTGAGTAGGGAGACATCTCTCTGGGATTGCTTGCTTGCTCATTACTTATCTCACCTAGTCAAGCTTCTAATAATCATACTGCATTTTCATTTGCAGTGAATTGTTCAACAGCTTGAGAATCATCATAAATGAGTGAAAACTGTCATGTTTTATTCCATATATTTATTTAGCATCTTAACTGTTGTATTCAGTCTTCTTTATCCTTCCTGGTTGGATCTATTTCACCATCCTGTGATGGTTCTGCAGTGTGCAGAGCAAGGATGATATTAACTCCATGCTGTGATTAAACAACTCTGCGTGCCGTTTTTCTCGCTGCCAGAAGGTTCTCTACTCTCCTCCTCGTGACTCTTGATTTTCATCTGTTCCTCATCCTTTTAATCTCCTAGTTAAATCACCGTTTTTTTTTTTCTGGTAATGATTTGGAAGTGTTGTTGTCTGTGCACATGCAAAAGATTTGCAGGCCCTGGCTAGGATCAGTGGGCCCAGCAGCAGACAGAGCTCCAAGTCTACTCCCAGCCATCCTGTTCCTGAACCTTTGCTTAACAACTAACAGCCCCCCACCACAACCACCAGCACTCATCCATCCAAAGTCTCTGTGAGCAATTAGTCTGTGTTTATCTCTGTTTCCTGCTTTCATCTCATCTGTCTACCAACCAATGCTGGGACAGCTGGGCCTGTGGCCTGCTTCCCTCGTAGAAGGGAGCAGAGGGCGAATGCGTGCGAAGGCATTGAGATGAGGAGGTGAACTCAGACATCATGGAGTTGGCATTGGTTCATGCATCTGAAAGTCATTGGAACATGGAATCATTTCCCCTTCGTTTTCTCTTGCCTGATCCTCTCTAGAGCGTATTTTTCTCCTGCTCAACGCGATCCCAGTCCAAATCGCATGCTGACTTATGTAGTGAGCCCACCTTTTTACGATTCTTGGGCTTAAATTGACTCCTCCAAGAACTCAAAGCATCTGTCGATTGACCCTCTGTCCTTCACAATAAAAGTATATATTGTTCAGATGGAGAATCAACCATTTGCAACCCTAAATAGTGTGATGTTTTAACATGATCACCTTTTTGGGGTTATTGCTATTGTTAAACAGAAACTTTCCTTAATTTATTTCATCTTAAGATAGTGTTAAGAAAAGTGGGCTAGATATTCACATATTCCATAATCAAATGTGTAAAATGTTGCAGCGTTCTCTTGCAGCTGCAATTTTTCCTTTTGGTTGTTGACAGCGAGCACTTAATGTGATGGCTGAATAGCAGCATTTTAGCTGTGCTAGCATCATAACTCTGGGAATAACACTGTCAGCTGGTCAAGCAATGTGGTCCAGCGATCAATTGGATTGACATGAGACAAGCATATAGCATATAGACTGACAGGTCTGACAGAGGAGATCCTCTGACTTCCCCTGCAGCACCACTTCAAGGTTGGCATCTGTCAGTCACAGTGAAATGTTTCCATCCCTACACTGGAAGGATTACTTTAATATTATAAGCTTGTATTTTTATATTGATTTTTTTTTTTAGCTGTGAATGAAGTGGATTGTTTCATTAAGGGTTAGGGTTTTCTTTTAAATGATACATTTCTTTAACATTTAATCTCCTGCCAGAAGACATTAAGGTTATTGCTGCACCTCATGGACCTTAAAACAAGTTCCCTCACTGCGTCACAGCCAAAGTCATTTGTGCCAAACAGTCTTGTGCCATAATCCCTGGTATTAGCAGGAGGAGGGAGCAGACTAACGTGGTTTCCTGGCTGCGGCCTATATGGGGACTTGGGCCTGTATTATCTGCCCATCAGAGAGACGAGGCTTCAACTCTAATATTTGTGTGTAGAGAACAGGAAATGGTCTTTGTGTTGCCGGCCAATACAGCCTGCAGAGAGGAAGAGAGGAAATATGCACTTCGTCATGCCATGTCGGGCCACTGCCTCTCAGAGGAGGAGAGGGAGTTTCTAAGGCCATCTGCCAGGTAGTTGTCTAACTGGGATGAGATAAACTCAAATCAGAATAATGTCTAAAATATTCCACTCCCTTCTTTCCTTTTGTCTTTCCTTTATAACACAATTTTATTATATGAGGAGTCTGTGTTCAATTTAACAGTGCACAGCTGTGTTAACCCCCAGAGATTATTAGATTAAAGGAAATTCCAACAGTGTTTAGGCAGTGTTTTTTTGTCTCCCTCCTTATTTCATGCCAGTAGGTTCCATGGAAAATTGAAGCAGGGCTGAGGTGTTGTAGCTCAGAGGGGTTGAACATCTGGGCAGCTGTAGCTGGAAGAGGGAGGAGGAGGAGGGCCGGGGAGAAGAGTCTGCAGCTCACAGACAAACAAATACAGAACAGAAATCTACTAGGTTTCACATTCCCTCGTGTCATGCACAAGGATACACCTGGATGAGCATGTGCAGCCACAGATGTCAAGTACGCAGACACTGACATGTCCGTACTACACACCCTCACACGCTCATGCTCAGCTCTGTGTTAAACCCCAGGAGAAGAGAGAACAGTGCCGCCGGCAGGAGGGTGTGTGCAGGCAGGCAGCTCCAGGGCCTCTGTAAGCTTTCCAAGCTGCTTCTCTATCAGGCCCCTTTGGAGATGAGGACTTCACCAAGGGAAACGTATAATCAAACCCCATAACCTATAAGACATATCACTGCATTTGATAGTTGTCCAGAAACTAGAGCATGAAAACCAATTTCTTCCTCCTCTGCCCCTACTGCCTGCTGATAAAGCCATGTGGAAACAATGCTCCTTAACCTTGCGTTATTCCACTCCGCTGCCCCTGAACTTAATTGTTTTGATATAATCTCTTTGCACACGATGTTTAATTGTCTTACCAGGCGTTCAAAGGGATTTCGTGCTAACCTTATAATCGCCAGCAAGTTGTGAAATGAGACCCTGGGCTACTATTTTCTGTTTTGTTGGATCTCTGCCCTCCGAGCTCTTGCAGCTCTGTCATCCAGGCGCTACGATGGCCATGGGGGACATGGCCAAGCGTAGGCATGTGTGTGTGTGGGAAGTGAGCAGGCAGGCAGGCTGTCACTTAGCGTTATAGCTCCGCAGGCTCCCTGTGGGTGACATGAGGAGAGTGCAAAGTGAGAAGACGAGAGAAAGAGTTGAGTTAGGAGAAGAAAAGAGACGAGTCAAACAACATACAGCAGCCCACACACCAAAATACAACCAGCCTGAAGCAGCCCCCAACAAGGAAACCTGCTGTTTGTTTTTCTTTTGATTAGTCTAACTGCTGCCCTTCTGACAAAACTTCTCTGCTGGCCTCTGAAAAGAGAATCCAAAGTGAAGGATGCTAAAAGGTAGAGGGACGGGTTAAAGACTCATGGAGAGGAGAAGACAAAAATAATCAGTACACTACTTTTATCTGGTGGGTTGTAGCTCTGAAAATCAGGATTGTTTTCTTCTTTTTTTTTCATTCCCAGAAAATCTTGTTCTACTTTTATTGAAGCATATGATGTTGTTTACAGGACAATAACATGGTGTCTCTTTCCACATTGATTGTAGAGATCAATTCATGTTAGTCAAAGAGCTGTCAAAATCTGTTAAAATGTGAAGCCAAAGTTGGCCTTGGTTGCTACACAGCAGAGCTGCTTCAATGATGTCATGTGACTCATCTGCAATTTGGACCTTTATAACAGATTTAGTGGCTAGAAATAATGATACAAGTTTGGTTACCTTTTTCTTCTATTGGTACCTAACTACGTCCCAGAGCAAGGGCCCAGCTATGTTCCCTTCAATGCTAATATAGTTATTGGCACTACTGAGTGTGATTGCTTTTGTTTAGAATCCTCTGATTGAGACCTTCCATTAGAAACACTAAGGAACTGCCAAATTTGGCGATAGCCTGTTGGATACAGGAGCCCATTCTAGTTGGCAGACATCTCAAGCCGTAGTGAAAGGTGACAGGATTATATACACAGCAGTGTTGTGTGTATGGGATCTGGGCCCTGTCCACAGAGGGGAGTGGCAGAATGTAAACATTGGCTGGGTGGCCTAGTCCCTGCTCTGGCTGATGTGGCCTTTTTAGTCCATAAGCCTTCACAGTCGGTCGCTGGTTCTGTTCAGTCACCTACTGTGGATTCTATTCCTTATGAACATGATTTGAAGGATGAATTTGCCACCCTCCACTGCATCGATGAAACATGTTACGGTGGAACTAACCTTACATGTTCTATTCTAATAAAACAGCATTGTGTATGTTAATGTCAGAGGCAGTACTGAATGTATTTGCACTGTTGCCATTTTGTAAAACAAATTTCATTTAGATTCATCTTTACAGGGAAAAATTCAAACTAACTTTTAGAGGAATAATTTCAGGTTGTTTTACAAATCCCAGGAATCCAAATTCAAATTTATGATAATGCAAGTTTTTTTTAAATAAATATTAGCTACAAAAATGCCTAGAAATGACTTGTATTCACATTTCTACAGCTGTCTCTGTGTATTTGGCTCAAAAGAACACTGTGCCTTTGGGGTCAGACTAAGATCAGGGGCTGTTGTCTGTAGAAATAATAACGCAGACTATGTTACTTTAAAGAGGGCACAGAGAGGCCAGATTGAAATAGATACAGAAGGAGGTTAAACAAGGTCCGACTCAAAGAGCTCAACGGAGCACAAAAAGAGCAACGGGCAGCACTGGGGGGAGACATGGAGTGAATAAAGGGCTAGAAAAGGGAGAAATGAAAGGAACAAGAGAAAGGAGCAAAGCGGACAGACAGGGAAAAGAAAGAAGGGAGAGGGCAGTGAGGGAGGCTGGTACCTCAGGTTTCAGAGTTTGCCCACTCAGATGGGAAACATTCTCTCTGCTGGCATCTGCCTCCACTGCTGAACACAGCTGAAGCCCATCTGAGGAGCTCTTCTGTCAGCCTTCCAAACCCGCCAAGCCTCTCTCACACACACACACACACACACACACACACATACACTGCAGACCACGCTACACCACAAGGACGAGGGAGTGAAGGAAACGGTAGCAGGCTTAGAGGCTTGAAGTCCCAGGCAGAGGGAGAAAGAACGAGCACGAAGAGCGTCAGGATAAAGTAGCAGAAGCATTTCAGTGTCACAGCGCTGCACATTCAGCTGTGTAGAAGACGTTCTCTCAGCAAGCTGAATCAGCCAGGAAGAGAGGAGAGAAGGATGATCAAGTCCAGTTGGTTCTATGTCAAGTTCAAGTTCAATGAGAAGGTAAGTCCACATGTAGATATATTTTTTACTTTGTGGCATGACTCATTTACTCAGTATGTTGCATTGTAAATACTCATCAGGTGAGGTTTTGCTGTGCATAGAGACGTTTTCCAGATGTCCTTGGTCTGTCAGTTGTTGTTTTAAAATCATAGTGGAACTTGTGTCAAAGGGCCTGCGGTAAAGTGGAGTTTGAATAAAAATGATCTCTTATTTAGCCCAGAGGAAAATTGACTCCTGGCTGCTGAGACAGTGTCCATCTCACGGTGTTTCGCTTGTTATCACTCTGCTTGCCACAGTGAGAACATCCTTGCAAATGTAGCTCAAGCCCTTAAGCCACATCTACACCATGTGTTTTATATATGCCTTTGTGGCCAGTGACCTTGTTGTCTGTATTTAAGTGAGACTCTGTAGTCTCCAAATCATTACATATGTACAAATCTATTTAATACACATTAATGAGACCCAGTCTATCTGTAGAGTACCTGCAGGGTATGCTGGGGTTCATATGGGTTGCCTTGGACTAGCTCTGATCCTGTTGACTGCAATCCTCTTATAGTAATCAACTTGTTCCACCAAAATAAAAGCGTGTCTTAAATTTTATCATTTAAAATAATTCAATTTAATTCAATAGTATAGTCATATTTATGTGCTTTACATGTGTCATAGTGTTAATTTTGAAATTAACAAATATTGTTTTGTTAAATTAATAATGTATTTAGCACAGTACCGAAGCTTTCACGCAGGTAGTGATGTCACCATCTGGTAATGTGATCTTATCGGACATTGGTCCTCGGATGGCGTTCTACCGTGAAAGCCAAGCTCTACTCCAGCCCGTGGCACCTTCCCCAACTGTTCTCTACTGTGCTTACAAAAGCAGCTGCAGCGCAATTACCTCCAGTCAGTTAACCAGTCATTCAGACAGTCAATCAGGCGGGCGTCAGCCAACAACGACCATCTAGTCAGTGAGCCGACCGGCCGTTAAACAGCGCTGTTGTTCATGCCTGGTCTGTCTTTGTGTCACGACTAATGGTTTGCCGGTGACTCCATACACTGATCATGTTCGGCTGTTAGCATCAGGTGTCTGCCCCGTAGGATCGATAAAGCTATCTCATTACATAAAACACAGCCAAGCAGAGCTCTGTTTACTGTTCGTGCTTTAATTCACAGTTTCCTCCAAACATGTGGCTCTACAAAAATATGGCGAAACAGTGTGCGTGATTGGCTCTGCTTTAATCAGGCTTCCAATGGTGGGCATGTGAGTATGCGCCAAGTGGCCTCTTGGGAGCATCTGTCGGTGCCTGAGGTGCCCCGTTTCCATCTGGTCTTCCATTTTGTATTTGAGCGGTCTTGAAGTTGAAAAGTGGGAAGATGGCTGCTCTTTTTGTCGTTTAGAACTGATTTTCTCTAAAGAAACCAACAAATATTTCCCAGACTTGAATCTTCACACAACAGCCACCCATCCACCCAAATGATAAACACAAATATACTGCTCTTAACAATTGTGTCCTCTTTCAAAACTGCATCTGTCCAAAAAAACGACATGTATATATGAAAATCTCTCATTTGTTTTGTTGTCGGTGAACCAGTAGAGTAGTTAATGCAGCCATGATAACAGCACGGGTGTTCGCCAGCAGTGTCTGGTGTCGAAGTAGAAGACGGAGTTCAGTACCATGCTCCCTTATCTTCCATCCACTCCTGCTCCTATTTCATTTGGTTAGAGTTAAGTGAGAACATTTCCACTTCACATTAGATCAAAAAAAAAACAAAAAAAAACGCAGGAGTAGAGTAGCAGGAAGTGAAACGGAAAGGACAGAAGATGGCTGGCTGATTTCAGTTACCTCTGAAAGAAATAAAGCCATATAGGTCAAACCGAGACGTTACAAGCCCCATTGAATCAGACGCATCTCTGATTTTCACTCCTTGGAACAGTTGCGGAGGGAGAAAGTATGTCTGTTTCAGAAATATGAAAAATTCAGCGGTGAGCTCAGCCGCTGCTTCGAGTCTAGCTGCACTGATCCTCACTCCAAGGTGGCTTGAGTTTGCTCCTCTGTTTCCATTTTCCTCGTTGCCTGTTTGGTCAGTTCACAGACAGAGCAGGATGTGTGTGTCAGTGCTTACAGGGGTCTGGGGTGAAAGCTGAGTTTGTTTTGGAGGAGAGGGAGGGCTTATCTAGCCGTCTGCGTCTCCTGCTCCCAGCTGTCTCGCCTCAGGAGCAGCCAGCCTCTGTGTGATTACATGTGATTGACAGGCACGCTCTCGGCAGCATGCGGATAGGGAGTGACCTTAAACAAGCGCTGCCGTTTCTGAGTGAGCGGCTGTCTGTCCTTTGTCCCCCAGCCTGCGACAATCTTTGAAGAGAGAGGGTGAGCGGGGCATGAAATATGGCGTCTCCTGGGTCAACAACCCAGGGTCATTCTAGTCCGGAGAAATGGTAATTGCTACCCCTGTGTGTGGGCTCATGTCCTCAAGTGAGGGGGTATGAGAGGGAGGGAGGGAGCGAGAGACGGGAGAGGGAGGTTGGAGGTGGCTTACATTCCTCCATGTGGGAAGAGAACACAACCCTGAAGTCCCGCTCAGTGTCTGCTCCCAGCTCTTTGTTCCCTAAACCAGTGCCAGGACCCCCCAGTGGGCCAACTCCAGGGCACCAGACTAACAGCGACCTGACTCACACTGGACTAATTCAGTCCAACACAGACTAAGTGCCCTGTGACTGGTCCAGTAACTCTGGACTCTCTCTGTGTACTCAGATAGATACAGTTGCATCATAGAGTATTTGCTGTAGTGTGCGCTGCTCTATGAAACAATAAGGAGCCATTTGTGCAAATTGTACTTATATATGTAATTATATTTGTTTGGGTTGATAGTATTTCCTCTTTTAGCTTCAAACAGATATATAATAAAATCATCTCAGAGGTTTAATTGATGACTTCATCTGTTAAATCTACTACATGGAGTAAAGGTGCAAATGTAGGTTCCACCACTGAGTATATACTGTAACATTTACTTAGTTCATATAACACAGAGTGAATGTATTGGCAGGTCTCATAAACACCCTCTGACACATCCAACATGTACCAAGCTTCAGTCTGCTCCCGGAGGGTCACTCAGCTTTTCCCTTGGCAGCACTGACGCTGGCTGACGTCTGTTTACCAGTGTGTACAGTAAACTGATGAAAAGCCTTCTATGGTGTGTAGACTCAGTGAGTCCATGTGGTTAGTAGATTTGTGTGATTTCTACTCGGTCCTACACAAAGCACAATATTTACGTGTGGGTTGTTTAGTTTGGATCAAATTTCATAATTCAGATGGTTTTCTACAAAATGACACACTCCATGTTTTCAAGACGACTCAAACCATCAGGCAGATGTTGGATTTCTTTGAAAAAATGTGTGCCCACAAAGCTATGTCGTTCTAACAAAATACTGCATTGTAAATACATATGTCTATGAAAACTTGGTATTATAATATATCATTTTCATGTGCTGATTCATTGACAGATAATTGTCTAAACCCCAGGCGTTACATTGTTGAGATTTGGTCAAACTAAGATTTAGCCCCTCTCTCCAACCCCCCACTTAGAGGAAAGACTGTAGCTGGGCCCTGTATTTACTGTTCCTGTGCTCCAGCCTCGGTTTGTTGAATAGTAGGAGGCAACTGTAATCACTGTAATCACTGTAAAGACCACAGAGCGGGGTTTGGGTTATCATTAAGGGATGCTTATTGAAGTGAAACCACGATGTGCTACACGAGAGAAACATGGTGTGGAAACCTCTCTTGGGTGGCATTGCTCCTTTCAAAACACCTTTCAAACTCCAGGAGACCGCTGAAACCAGCGCTGTACAATCTTGTGGACTGTTCTGGGAATTTCTCGAAGAGTCCTCTATTAGAAGTCTATCGGGACCCTTGACGGCTGGTTTTGCTTTTAGTTTTGTTGCTTGCGTTTAATTGTGTTTCCTGCTTCACAAGATTCCTCTAGTGTAACAATCCCGACGGTAAAAGCTGTGCCTCTCTTGTCAAATAATGAATGAGTTGATCTGCTTGAAACAGTTTTCCCCTTCGCCCTCCTGTCCACGCCTGGCGAACTTTAATGAGAGTTTATCGGAGCCATTTTAGCCCAGCCATTCGAATTTATTTATGCTTTCAAGCTGGAGCGGTAAGAGGCTTACGATACTTCTGACCCTGGCGATGCTCGTTGCAAAGCAGGTCCTGTCAGTTTTTTTTTTTTCCCCTCTTTCTCCAGAAAAGCTTTGCTTACTTTACAGACACATTGAAATTCTAAGCGGGTGCTCCACAGCTTGCTGAGGGGATTACTGGTAAATCCCTGCAAACTCCAGATGTTTTCCCAGGCAGCACGCAGCGAGGAAACATCGCCCATCCCCTGTAAACATCTGTCAGACAAAAGCCTCCGTCACAGAGGAGACAACAGAAGCTTAGAGGGAGTAAAGTAGCTTGACTAGTCAGATTTTCACTCTGTTGGATATGTTTGTTCATGAAGAGCTAAGTGGTTTTGCGGGGCGTCTTGCGCGCCTGCTTATGTTAAGCTTCAAAGTGGACGAGTGTACAGTGTGACAAAAAAAATCTGGCAGCTAAAAAGATGAAGCGGCCGTCAGAGCGGTATGATAATTTCACCCATTTAATGTCCCGAGTATCTTTAAACCCAGAGCACTCGTTGGGGGACCACCGACAGGGACACCGTCAGACTTTTTAAAATGACTTAATTTCGTTTTTGTGCTGCACCATCTTTAAAGGCCACTTTGAAATTAATAGCTTCATATAAATTATTGTCGCCGTGCAGTATAATAAGTGTGGTGACAGGCTCCATGGCACTTATCTGAGAGAGAGGTGGTATTGCCGGCTAGGCACAGGAGCTGTGTGTCATGCAAGTGACAGTTGCTGCTGGGTTCAGGCCCCGGGCAGGATCTCCTATCCCCCTGGCATGTTTGTGTTAATTCGTTGGATGTAAACATGGTAAGTGAGCTGTAACAAGGCAGTGTCTGCCTCTGTGTCTCCAGCCTCCTCTGTGGAGGACAGAGCAGAGAGAGGGAGCTGCTGACCAGTGTCTGGATCACTGAGCAATTGCAGTCTATAGATGGGGGAGAGTGGGAGCGAGAGCGAGCCCTCAGTGTAGCCACTCGGGACAGGCCTGACAGATGGAAGGAGTGAGTGACTGGATGCCCAGCCAACTGGAAAGACAACTCTCACCCACACAGGCTGTATGCTTTTGTCTGTCTCCGTTTATCTCCATCTCATAAACACACCATAAAGGGAATGATGATCTGTGTATATCCCTAACATCCACATACTGTATACTAATACTTGAAAGAATGCAGTGGTTTGATGATTTGGGAAATTCACGCATCTGTTTATGTTGGAGTGACACCCCCATAATTGTTCATGGATGAAATGGACCAGAAATGACTTGTTAATCATGCAGCTATGCTTCTGGCAGATTCAGTTACTATTGGGGAGAGCAAGGCACCTTTGTCCCTTTGTCTCAGGTGTGTGTGGTGAACTAGCAGACTGCTGTCTTCACCTTCAATGGACAAATATTAGGATGGTATTTATTTTCTCCAGAATTAGACTCCAGAATTTACCAAGCTTTTCTTGTAATGTTGCCAAACTTAGGTCCTTGGACACTTGAAACTTGAACACTGTTGCTGTGAACTTGATAGCACTGATGTGGAGTTGCACAGCAAATGTCTGCCTCACGAGTCCTCCAAGAGTTCATTAGACTCAGTTAAATTCCCGCTGGAATGCCGGGTCCTGCCTGCCGTCTGCTGCCTCCTCTGGAGCAGCTCTGGTTTCAGCCTGCTGGATGACTGGGCACAGGGATGGTTCCCATATTTGAGCTACCTAAGCTGCATGGGCAGACCCTGGTGCCCTGGCTCAAAGAGCCCTCTGTTGTCCCATGTGTGCACTCATATGCAAGGAAGGGTTGCTTCAGACAAATGCACAAATACACAGCGAGACAACCTGGCAGAGTGGGCGAGGGGAATGTCACAGATTTATGGAAGGATGGCTCACATGTTCGCAGATGGCTTGAGAGCCCAACATTTGCCTCTTGTCTGAATATAAACTTGTAGAACTGTCTGGCAGTACCAGTCTGCACTGGCGTGGGCCAAAGAAACAATCCTATGCTTTTTTTAGCAGCCTCCCCCAGAGCAAGGCTTGGTTTAAAATCTGTCAAACTTGGCTGCACTGCGAAACAGATCTACATACACACATGGACCCACTCCCACAATCAAATGCATAATGTCAGAAGATCAGAATTTGCCATCAGGACGTAGGGGGACACTGTTTATACTTCACAAATGGCCAACAGTTTCACAGCATGACTAATTGGCTTTCTCTCCATTTCGGAAAAGTCACTGTAGTCCATACTTCAGTTTTGCTTTCCCTAAAACTTTTACCCAGTATGGGGGTGTGAGGGAGAGCAGGCCAGAGAAGAGTACATATCAAAGAGAAGCAGCCATCTGTCAGCATAGGCAGCGAACAGCTGGTGGAGGAGATGCAAGATGTCTGAACAAAGACTGACAAGATGGAAGATGACAGGAAACAGATTTCCCTCCTTTTTTTTTTTACCCCTCCTGCAGGAGAGGAGGTTGACCATCAGTGCTGTGATGTCTCGCAGTCTCCAGATGCTCGCTCCCTTCTCCTCCTCACTTCTCTCATCTCCTCTCCTCTCATCTTCTCGCCCTCTCTCTCCCTCTCACCCTTCTCCTCTCCTCTCTCAGCATAGTGATGGTTCGTCACCTCTCTGTCGGACCTGCGAGGCTTTATTTTTTTTACGACTTATATGACTGGACAGATTCTTAAGTCTGCGCCCTCCCTGCTTCATTTGCATGACACAGGATGTCTCGCTACGTCTCAGCAGGCAAATGCAGAATTAAAAATGTAATAATTAATACATGATGTGGTTTAATTATACTAATTACGATAGCATTTACTCAATGCTGGAGTTAAGTTTTAAAATAGGATTTTTGTAAGACCTAAATATTATGTTCTGTGAATTATTTAGCTTCTGTAATTGACCTGCTGCAGCTTAAGTAGATGCACATCTCTCCGCTCGTTTGCTTAGATAAATGAAGCAGTGTGAGTTGTGTTAAGTAAATTTTTAGGAAATGAGCACAGGGCCTTGTGTTAATTAGTTTTGCAGCATAAGCCTTGTTACATCAGGTCTTCTCCTCTCTCTACTAAGCATGGTCTATTCCCCTTTGTGCCTTTCCCCCCCCTGCACTGTTAATTTGAACAGAAAATGCAGTCTATTTCTAAACAGGGCAGTGGTCCTACGAGCCGCAATCATTAAGCCCATTTTCTGCCGGCTTAGAGCTGTTGAAATGCCTGTAATTGAGGAAAAGCAAGAGTTTTTGTCGACTCTCGCAGTGTTATGTGTGACGTGTGACATTGGGCAGTGTTATACTGTAATGGCTCTAATTGTCTAATCACTCTAATATGTGGCTGCTGCTCTTGGACCTGACAAGGGCACAGTGAGCTAATAAACAGTGATTACTGTCACTTGAAATCAGCCCATGGAAGAGGGGGAAATGTTAGTGGGGGAAGAGCGTTGGTTTTTCTCTCCTTCGCCCCTCTCTCGCCTGTTGTGTGCTTGACAGACAAGGGATGGGTGGTGGCGGTGAAAGGTCAGTTTATGGTTACACACAAGTGACGGGATGACAGAAAGGGACGGCAGAGGGATGAGGAAAAAGAGCTGTCATCTCTAGATCTTGTCCCTCCGGTCGGTGAGATTGACAAGCTGTCAGCCCGGCCGGCTCGTCGTGGAGCAAAGAGGAGACGAGGCAGAGCTTTCACTTTCCCCAGCCATCTGGCTCTCTCCTCCTCTCACTCTGTCACTAAACTCACATCCGATTCAGCACATAAGCAGAGAGGCCATTGAAAAACAGAGTGAAAGTGGGTCCAAGCGCTCACACTGTGGCCTCGCTGCAACTGGAGTTTTATCTGTCAGCTCCAGGAGAGTGGAGGTCAGGCAAGACGCAGTGTCAGAGTCACTTCAGACCAAAGGTGTTTGAGGTGATGCTGCTGTAGTTTACATCATCTCATTTCAGCTTGAGAAAGTCTCAATTATTCCATTCATAAAAGGTAGACGTCATTATCAACATCAACCCTCGCACCAGAGTTCTTGTTGTAGGACCAAACACACCACAGGCAGGAATGAACCAGCAGCATTCACATAGTAGTCCCTATTTGCTCTGTTGTGCGTTGTGATATGAACGTGTTTGTGTCTGCGTGTAAGGATCTGATATTTTATGCATCTTCTCCAGGCCATGAAACCCTAATTTCACAGCTCCCCAGAGACGAGTTAACCCCCCATTTCCTCCCCAGAGCCTCCAATGGACCACAGCTGTAGTTTGTGTGTGTGTGTACCTATCCTTGCTGGACCAGACTTCCTCTCCAGTAGTTGGGTGCTCTGATAGCCTCCATTCATTATTCAGTTCTACTCCAGCTGCACTACACCCCCAAGCAGCCAAGAAATGAAACAAGGTTAAGAATTGGCATGAAATGTGTCTCAGCGGATCAAGCGGTGGGGGGAGGGTGTGGTGGAGGTTTTGGAGACGGCGGAGGTATGGGCCTTTATCCGCGTGCCATATTTTATTAATTGCCCTGGTGCTTGGATTGCGAGTTTCTCCATAATCATTAATGCATGCACGGAATAACGTATTTACATGTTCTCATGCATTATGCATGGGAAGTGGGGGAGGCTACAGTGTTGTGAAGGACCCTTTGCCCACAGGTCCTGTATATTCAGTGTGTGTGTGTGTGTGTGTGTGAGCTGATTTAGCATTCAGCCAAGCTGTAAAATCCACTCGCTACCAGAACCCTGTGAGCTTACAGGAAAGCAATGGCGTAGC
Source organism: Pseudorhombus dupliciocellatus (assembly GCA_016785235.1). Lineage (NCBI taxonomy): Eukaryota > Metazoa > Chordata > Actinopteri > Pleuronectiformes > Paralichthyidae > Pseudorhombus > Pseudorhombus dupliciocellatus. Next base: position 978,515 of record JAFBJW010000112.1, read on the forward strand.
TGACAACAAACAACATTTCCAGTGCCTTCACTCAGGCCGCCGAGGGTTTGGACTCTCTGTCAGAGGCTGGCAGGTCTTGGTACCACCAAGAAGCTGGAACCAGAATGCTTAGCTGAAGGACCATGGCACATTGAGTTTCCCCTCTTATTCACTTGTCGTGTTCTGACTGACAGTCAAGCTTCTTTGTCTGTGTTGCTTAAACCTCATCGTCATCCCCTCTCCTGCAGGTGGATGATTGATCAAGTCAAAACACACAGGACCCAGCTGACCCCCCCCCAATGACCGATCGATGACTGGCTCAGTCACACCCACAATTCTACTTTTTTAAACATATCCTTGTTCCTCCCCTCCTACCTCTTGTACTAACTCAGCAGCTCACCCTGATATGGATGAGTGGCTGTAAGAGAGCACCGTGTGTGTCATTTTTTTCTGCTGATTGCTGTGAGTTCTAATTTGAGCGTTGTAATTGTGTCGGATAAATGCTGGAGTGGTTAGTCATTGTGCTGCCCGCTGTCGTACATCAGAACCGAGTCTGCTGGATAATTAGAATTGATTAAGTTACAAGTTAATTAATCACACTGTTAAATCTCTGCTACTTACGGCAGACTTAGACTGTTAGCTGTGTGTGTGTGAGCATGTCTTCAGGGTTATTAGAAGGCAGGAAAAAGGGAAACATTTTAGTGAAATGATCAGTGCTGCATTAAAAAAACCCAACAAACATCTAATCAATTTCTAAATGAACTCTTATCAACACAAATTTGATCTACCAATGAAACGGCAAATCACAGAAGCACAATATGAGAAACAATATCTGATTGTTCAGAACAAATAGGCCTGATTTCCTTGAGAAAAACTGATTTCACTCAAGGGATTGAAGCGTTAGGTGTAAATGGAACAAATGGAGTTAGTATTTGCAAGGTTTTACAGAGACTGCGCTTCCTGCTGAAATAAATTTAATCAAAATGGAAATGAGGAGAGATAGAGATCTTTGTTTTGACTGAATAGTGTTAAGCTTTAAAAAAAAAACAACCATAAATTCAAAGTGCTTCATGTACATACAGTTCAATTTGTAGAATCAGTACGTCCACTGTCGAGACACTTTGACCTTTGCATTAGTGGGCATGGTCTTAATGTAAATAAAACATGGTGTATTTGTGTGTGTGTGTGTGTGTGTTGTAGCAGTTGTTGCTGTGTTGTGACTGTGCGGATGTCTCCTTGAATAGCCACTCAGCCGTGTGTGCACCACTGCGTGAAGCTCAGACAAGGAGAAAAGGCGCCGCTGTTGTTGTTCTCTTCAGGTTTATTTATCCTGAAGAGTGTTGGGCTGTGTTGTTGCACGTGCGCTCACCTCTCCTCTTTCACAGCAGCGGAGAAAACAAAGGCATCATCGCTCTTGCAAGCCATGATTGCAGTCATTAGGATGCACAGGCGCTCCCGGTGTGACGGGGCCTCTCCTCGAGGGGATTCAGCTTGCAAAGTGCCGCCGCTTGCCTGTTTTTAATAACAATCATCTAAAATCGCAGCAATTAGCCTGCAGCTACAAGGAGATGGAGAGTGGGAAGATGTGGAGAGGGAGGGAGGGAGGGAGGGAAGGACTACGAGCTCGGATTCAGTGAACCTTTCGAATGTCAGCTCCTCTTTCACATGGAAAATTCAAGAGGGCCTTTGTGCTCATCAATTATTAGCCATGAAAGTTAAAAAGATCCATTGTGTATTTTTAATCAGAGTTATATGGGGAATCTTTGAACTGATTCCCAGTCTTGCCTGGGGCTACAAGCAAAGGTAGTCTGAGCCCCCCCACACATCCCCTCAGCTCTGTGTGTGCAGCTCAGCACTGGGTTTCTGGAGGCTAGACAAACAAATCCAGCCAGAGGAGCTGCTGCAGCTAACGGACGAGTGGTTGGGCGAGAGCTGACTCCTTTAAAATATGTAAGTGTGAACAAGAAGAAGAAGTTTCTGTTGTTCCTGCGATCACAGGATGTGAACGTATCTTAACATTTCACTTGAGTCTTCAAACAGGATGTGTGTGGGTAGTAAACCTTTAATTAAACTGTTTGGACTGATGTCCTTGATGCACTATGTCTTTGCCAGAAGCTAAACTAGATGAACCACGTAGCACAGATGAATATACTGCCAACCGAAATTCAACCCTAAAAATGCATCATTTAATATTTCTGCTTCATTCATATTTTTAGAGTTTATATCCAGATTCAATAACTATGGATTCATTCTTTATTGAAATTATTATAAAGTTATTATATTAATTCTGCTGCTCTATGTGTTTCTGTCCTTAGCCTGCTCCTCCACCTGATGTGTTGTCATGTAGCACCACCCACAGGTCAACAGGGGGCTGACACGCTGGTGTGCTGCAGGTTTCAGTGAAGAAAGTCTGAGTGGATGTGGTTTGAAAATAAACTCTAAAAGCTCAAAACAAAGCAGGAAAATTCTCAGTCACGAACAGAGAGAGGAGGGCCCGACTCATTGTTCCCTCTTGTGGGACGGGGAAAGAAAGTGCAGCATACGCAGGAGAACCAAGCGCTCTCTCTTTCTCTCTCTCTCTCTCTCGCTCTCTCTCATTCAGTCTTTGTTCAGGCGGTGCTAAATTATTTACCCGTGTGTTTAAAAGTCCGCTCGGGGGAATTTCGACATTAGCTGTTTGGAGCTCGCGCTCAAGTCTTTCTGGCCCACAAAAGCTTGGCTTCCTTTCATGAAGTGCGGTGCACACTACACTTTACGATTTTTTTTTCAGTCATAAATGAAAAGTTATCAGGATTTAAAAAAAAAAAAAAACGAATAACTGTTTGATATAAAGCATAGTTGGAGTAGTGCTTCGGTGGCTGCTTGTTCTAGTGTTGTTCTCTCACCCTAACCTTTCTCTCCCTCTCTCCTCTATCTTAAAAATAAGCCTTGTAAAACTCTCATATGCTTCCCTATCAATATATTTCAAACTTATGTGGTTATTTTCTCAGTGTAATTACTTCTATTGAAGTAGAACTTTTCATTGTTTCGGGGATGAGATGTTTGGCTGTGCTGAAATCCATCAGGAATCATTTATTATGGCGAAATAGTTCCCAGCCTTGCTCGAGTGTTATTATGTGCTCAGCAGAAAATACCATCCTGATTATGTTGGGGAACTCACTGAATTGCTGACTCTTAGAGGTTTTGTTTTGGGTAATTCTTCATTGTTTTGTCTTTATCTCAGAGTCTGATGGACGTTTATGTGAGTAACAGTGGATCACCTTACAGTGTTCCATCACTGGGGTCACAGAGGCAGGTCAGCAGCTCAGGTGACCCAACTCAGCTCTGAAGTCATACTGGATACTATCGGCTGCCATGATAGACAAGGATTTGTGGCTGAGGTTATCCTCCTTTTTATCGCTCATGAACCGCAATTATGTGAGAGCCGCCGCTTTGGCCTGTTCTTTTGGCAGGATAATTGGTCGTGGCTGAGGAATATGTGTGCAGCAGCCAGCAACAGCAAATCTCCACTGATGAGTCTATGATCCGTTGTTCCTGTTTTGTTTATGCAGCTCTCATGCTTCTGCAGTTCAAAGCCGTTTGACACAAAAGCTGTCACAGTGGAAAGCCACAGAAATGCAAAGTATAAATCCCACATTAGTTCCTTCAGTATTTCTTTGATTAGACCTCACTGTGTTCCTCCGCTGTTTATATAAAGTCATCATCTCTTACTGGCCTGTTAGAAATGATTACACCAGTTTTGTTCCAGAAAATGCCTGAAGTTTAAAGTAATAAACCTCAGGCTGAGAACCCAATTTTCCCCCGAAACCGCAGAAATCCACAGGCACACTCCCACTCCTGCAGAGCCTGCCTTTTAAATTGGGTTTTATTCCCTGTTCCTGTGTGCTTTCCACTAAAATGTATACACTTGAGGGTTACAGAAATAATTTTCGTTGTTTCCTCAGGGGGTGAGAGAAAGCTGCACTCTCTTGTTTAGTTTTTTTTTTGTTGTTGTTGTTGTTTTTTGTTTTTTTTTGTGCTGCAGCGTGACCGGGGGTGAACACAAAAGGGAGACAAACGGCTCAGTATCAGTCGTGATTTCCTGAATAGCCCAGTGGGAGCGCGGGAAGTCGGGGTGCGTGCAGCAGATCGGCATTGCCCTGAAACAGCAGCCATGCTGTGAGGGAGATGGCTTTTCTCTGCGACAGGCAGACTGTAAGCCACGGGTCTGCAAATGAAACAGGCGGAGGAGGGACGCAGCCTTTACAGATTGAGGGCCCCTGTCTCCTTCCTGGGCATGTCTGCTGCCGTGGGGAGGCAGAGGGGGAAAAAAAGGCAGCAGTAGATAAACAGACAAAGAGCTGCAGATAATTCTGTTGAAAATACAAGGGAGGCTGTTTCCCGCTGTCGGTGAATTCATCAAACCTCATGCTGGGGCACTAGTGATTTCTAAATATATGCAGCTCATCTGATGTAGAAGTATAAACTGTGTGTAGGGTTATGGATGGCTGTGCAGACAGACTGTTTGCTCTGGGTTCTCTCTGGTCCTGGTGGGTGGGATCTGCCAGAACCGTCTTATGTTGTTTTCCACATGTCCTTTATTGAGTTCCCAATTACAATGCTGGTCCTCCTCTCCTGGTCTCACTGCTGCTGCAGAATTGACCTTGCGTTTCTGCCAGGGAGCGCTGTTGTGTATTCAGGCCAGCAGGCAGACAGTGAGGCAGACTTCTCTCAGGCCCTGCTCCTGCAAGACCTTGCTTAACAGGCATCAGACTTTCACACTTAATACTTAGGAGGGGAGGGGAGGGGGGTGGGGGTCAGCGCTTAGCTCTCATTGCAGCTGACATTGTATCAGGCAGCCAGACAAGGCCAGACTGCTGCAGCCTTATTAGCCATGTCTGGATCGGCCTTCCCTCGGTCTGACACTAATGTTCAATGAGAGATGTTACTTTGGAATTTAATGGAATGATTAGGACTGAGCTCAGTGTATGTGGACAGCACTCTCCTGCTGCTATTTTCCCAGAGCTCGTCCGTCCATCTGAGCAGCGGAGGAAGGGGCACAGAGGAGGCACATGCAGTAGGTGGAGCTCTTGTGTTGGATTCTGATGTTGGAGCTTGACTCACATGCTGGTGAAGGACATGGCAGCTGCCTGTGTGTGCATCTCTGTGTATGAGCCCACATCCCTTTCAGATGGTATTTATGCTAAAAGCAAAGATTGCGCGTAACTAGAGATTTACAAGTCCTGTTATACATAGGCCCTGTCACATAAACATATAAAGCAGATTTTCACCGAGCTAATTGACAGCTTTTGATGGGTGGTGCAACACTGCCAACTGCTCGTGTTTACATTACATCTGATTAGAAATTGTAATGGGGCCTATGTTTTCTGCTGGTAATAGTTTACGTCAACACACTTTATTTACTGCCCACAACCACACGCTACCTTTCTCCTGCTGCTCCCCGGCACCTGCGAGCACTGGAACAAATGTGAACGTCTCCTCGCAACTCCCCCCTGCTCTATCTGTTTCCCCCCCCCCTTCCCACTCTCTCTCTCTCTCTCTCTCTCTCTCCTTCTCTCTTTCTTTCTCTCCCTTGCGCCACCTCCTCCCCGCAATCTACCGCAGGCCCTCCATCTCTCCGGCCTGTCAGCGTGCTTTTTCATTTGGCTTGTTGCTACAGGGGGCTCGATGCTGGCAGATTACAACTCGGCAGCCAGTCATTTTCGATTTATCAGAGCCCCCCCCTCCCTCCCTCTCTGTGCCCCCCCACCCCCGTCTGCCACATTCACTACCCTTGCCAGCATCAATCCAGAGACATAGCAATTCCTCATCGCCTCACCACCCGGCACACCTCCACCCTTCCCTGTTCCCTCCCACCTTCCATATCTTCCTCTTTCCATCAGCGCAGAAAATTTAGCTCACAAGCCCCGAGACAAAAAAAAGAAATATTGTTGCGATGGAAGCATTTCAGTTAGAGAGGCAGCTAGAGCTGTATTATTACTTAGGCCTCTGTCACTGGTGATGACCCAGGAGAGTGGAGGATATCGATCGCGTGTCACTCAAGGCATTCAGCGGATTGCATTGACAAAGCTTGTCGGGGCCTTTAATAGCAAGGTTAGCAGCCTTCGCTGGGACCCAGGAGAAAACTCTAACTGTGCCCTATTTCATGGTGGCTTTTAACCATTCCCTGGGTCCAGAGAGTGGATTGATAACAGTGAGGAAGTCATTTTACTCTCATAATTGCCTTCCTGTGGTCGACGTTTGTGGCCCTCAGCGCCTGTAAAAGTGCCTCTCCAAGAACTGGAGGAAGAGGACCGGCATTGTCCGGGTGCTTTTTGTGACAGAAAATGGGTTTACTCCAACAAAGATGTGATAAACTAAACAAAACATGGCGGAGGAAAAATGAGGGGGAAAGGAAGAAAAAAAAAATCTGAAGGTGTGTGTAAGTGTGATTTATTGGTTAAAGGAAGTCCATTACTCAGCTGAGGAAACCCAGACCGAAACACAAACAGAGCAAGGGCATGGTTCGCAAAGAGGGTCACGGAGTAATTCTTCTGCTCTGCCAAGATCGCTGAGAGCTGCTGAAAACTCGACTTGTCAAAGGAGGAAAACACTGACAGGGTTTCGATCTCACTGTAATTCTCAACATGAATAAGAGCACAAACCCACCTAAACAGTCTCTCTCCAAGGCAAGTGAAGTGGAACTAGGCTGAGATATAACAGGTCCCCCGTGTGCTGTAATTTGCCTTACACGCGTGGGGAAACTGCTCCTACAAGCAGCGCCGTCATCGCTGTGAGGTCTTCTGTGGCAGGTAGCTCCTCTCAGTGCAGGCCTCAATCATAAAACTAGACCGTCTGACTTTGTTTAATTTCCACAGTGAGACCGGGACATAGGGTAAAGAAAATCTGGGTTTATTTTCCATGGAGCTACATTATGACAGGTTTATCACTGAGCTCAGTTTTGAGGTAAACCACTGAGTTACCAGTACATACCACTGTTGGACAGTCTTCCAAGAACAACCTACGTTTCCAAAGTTGTTCCTAGGCTGAGGGAAGTAGATAGTTGTTCTCTGATTGTGAAATGTTGAGTAAGTGTAGTAGGTAGATTCTAAATCCTCCCAAATTCAAAATAACATTTCCCAAAGAGTGACAAAGATCAATCAGAGGGTGAATTTTGTTGTTGCTTGCTTCCTTTATAGAAATCCTACAATGGATGTCTGGACATTAAATCAGTTTTTTTTTTTTTTTTGATTGAATGGACATTAAAGTGCATGCGCCACCATTACAGATGGGGCCTCTATCCAGCGTTGTCTTTGTAATGACGAGGAAATCCATTCCCACTGCCACCATCACCTGTGCTACTGAAGAATCCACTCAGTGCTGCACAATAATGACAAAGTACACAGGGAGAACAAACAGAATGGTGACAGCGCGGGCACATTCACGCTGCATCTTTATGACCAGTCAGATGAAAAGGAATCAGGTACACAGCCATTGTAGTTCCACTTTAATGTTAATGGACAGTGTTCTGTTATCATCATGGTTTAATGCGCCATCTTACATCAGAAAAGTGCACTGTGTATTGTGCATTACACTTGAGTTATTTCCTCTTTCTGAAGTTCTGATTAGTTCAATTAGAATCATCTTGTTTCGCTGTACTTTTGTTGCCCTTGGCTTTTCGTTGCGTCCCATTACGGGTCTGTTAAAGCAGCCGGAGCAGATGTTTACTGACATGCGTGTCACGACACAGGCTGCTATTAATACAGTGGGAGCGTAGCACTGCCTTGTTTTATGACTTGATAACGACAGATATGAATTTCAAAAGGGTGACTAAATGAGGACATTTACTGCAGGGATTAGTGATAACAGCACCGGCCGCAGGAAGGCACCCTGGGTCAGCCAAATAGGAAATGTATATCCTGCCATCAGATTTTACAGCCCCCCTCTAATCCCCCTGATAGCGGTGCAGATGGAGCAGAATGTTTATGCCGGCACACATGTCCCATCATGGGGCTTGATAGGCAGAGCTACTTACTCAGTGAGCGGCAAAATCCACCTGCTGACCAGAGATCAGCTCATGACCTTTTGACCTTCATTTCAACAGCTGCTGGGTTATTGGATACTTTAATTGGATGGGAACTTGCTGCAGATGTGCAAACAGTTGATCACAGGGGGCTTTTATGGGGGTTGGCATTAACTGGTAAGGTTATTTATATGGGTGATTTGTTTTTTCAAACTAAAATGAGAGGATTTTTGCTCATCTCACTTTTAAATGTTGATGTTTGTAGGCTTTGTCATTCAATTAATACAACCTGTGTCCTTTGGGCCACTGCATGTGAACTCACAGTCATGAGTGTTGTTAGTGTAGGTGTGAATTAATTAATTCAATTTACATGTTTATTGACTGGCCAGCTCTCTTATAATAATGTGGATTAGCCGATACAAATAACAAAAATAACAAGCATCAAAAGCAGTTGTGATAATTATAGATGCAACATAATATTGGATTCTTAAACTCAAAGTAAATAGGTTCTTAGTGCATAATTTTTTTTCTTACTAAATGTAAAATGGCTGCCATGACGCTATATCCTGAATCATTTTGGAAATTAATTAACACTTCAAAAAGTCCATATAATCAGCTTTATTTCACTTCATGTGTGTTGAGTCCCCTCTATTGTGAATACACTGTATGTGCTACTGGACTTCAGCACTTTTAAACATTCTGGTTCAACCCATAATTTATTGGCAAGATCGGTTGTGGGCGGGGCAGTTTAGATGGATGGGGTCAGTCAAACTGCCAGGACTGATTTGTTGTCCCAGTCCAGCCCTGGATGTTACATCTCGCAGCATGGGGTGCCACAGTCAGCACTGCGCTACTATTTCTGTAACACAAAAAAAGCTTTCTTTCCCTAAACTCTTAAGCGTTTGTCTATCATATTACCACCACACGTGAGCCGCACACAAGGCTTGACCCAGTGTTAAGTGTCTGCGCTAAATTTCATTGCCTCCATCTACTGGAAGGCCTGCCAATATACTGGCAGTGAATTCCTGGAGGAAAATAAATGGCAATAAAAAAGAGAAATGATAGCCTCTGCAAGCCGATAGGAGAGGGCTTTTTCTCTGCTGTCTTTTTTCCATTCCACTCTTTATTGAAGTTGTCTAGCTCGGGGAGCTGTGATTTGGCACACTGGTGGTAGCTACAGTTGGATGGGTCTCAGAAAGCCAATACTAAAGTAACGACTCAGTAGCACAGATTGAAGGGATTGGGAAATCATATAATTAATTGCACACCGATGTGTTTGATGAGATGGTCTAAGGTGATGAGTGCTCAACTGGGCAGTTAGAAGTCTTAACCCTCCCCTGCCACAGTATTCTCTTGGCCCGGGCTCGGTCCGCTGTACACAGAGAGTCCTGGAGATCGGGGAATTGTTCGTAAAGTGGGTAGGAAGGTTATTTTACGGCCACACAGGGCTACTACTACAAGATGTTCTGATATGATCTGAGAGAGTAGAGGTCTCCCACTGCTCTTATGAGGTAGATCGCTCACTGCACCCCCAACACTCACACACATGCACACTTTTTCTCAACCTGCTCAGTTCATTATTAAATCTGGGAATTGTCCCCATAACTCAATCCTCCAGACGAAAGCATTATATGACCATTTGTGCGCAGGGAGAAGGGTGATTGCGACGCAGGGCAGTGGATGGATGTTAAAAGCATATTGATTCGTCTGTAATGTCGTCATAGATCTGAGATTTATGGCAATATATAAATGCAGTCACAAGCGCTCGTAGCCTCCAGCCTGTGGTAGAGGAAATGGAGTCTTTAGTATGACTGATGAGATCAAGACAGTGCTCTCAACCACATTTACCCCCCACCCACCCACCCACCTCGAGCCTCCATTTCCCACTCATCCTCCTCCTCTAAGGATGCTCTCAGCCTGTGGCTGCTATGACTAGTCCTCAGTGGCTCTATATCTTTGCTTTGGCTGCACATTCCAGCACAGAGGCTAGAAAAGCCATCCTCTGTGGCCTGAGACTGCCCAAAGTCAGTGCATCTGGCCTCACTGATCTCTCCCCTGCAAGAAAAATGATGTCTGACAAGTTCGCCAGAGATCACTGCCACGCAGTGATGCCGGCAAATTGAAAGGAAATGGAGCTGCACCATGGTTACGCACCTATGTAATAATAAAAACTGCCTCTCCGGCTGACAGTGACATCTTTACCAGAGGCAAACAGTAGGCTTTGGGATAGACATGGCAGGAATTTTCATTATGTCATTTAGTCACAGTGATGAAAGAACAGACGACGTCCAATACAAAAAGGTATTAAGGTTTATTTTCAGAATATATACCGCTGCGACCTCTCTGCCCCACATGAAGCCGAACAGTAAACAAATCTGGGGCAATGGAAGCCTAGCGCTGATGCTCAGTGACAGACTGTGAGCGAGGGTGGCAGAGGGGGTTATGGGTGACGGGAAGGCCAGGCGGGGCTGCTGTCTGTGGCAGTTAAAGCAGCTGGGCCTCAGAGCCAAGCACAGGGTCAGAGCCAGGCCACACTGGTGGGCTCTCCCACGTAGCCACTGTCAGACACATGACGTAGGGACCGTCCAAAGCCCCCCGTCTCAGGCCCTGAGGAACCCCTCTTGTTTTTGTTTTTTTTTTACTTGACAGTCTCTTCAGATAAAACTGGCTGCACACTAAACAGGCCCAGCAGTTTCCAACTGCTGTTGTCGACCAGCCCACAGTGGTTTCACTTGATGGGATGTAGAAACTGGCAGTGACATAATTAGCGATGCTTAATGTGGTCTAATGTTTGGTAATGGAGTCACCAAAGGCTATTCAGGAGAGTCTGTTTTAGGCGGACAGAAATTCTTCAAGTTGTTCATTTTAACTGCTGAGTCTTGGAACTGTCCTGCACTTTAATAGCCCTGGTATATAGACCTCTGAAGGAAGCATAAAGAAGACGTTCAAAGTGTAGTCAGTGGAAACCAAGGGCATTTGACAGTGCCGCAGGAAATAGACAATTTATTATCAGTAACACAGCCTAGGTAGTGGATTATCCATAAAACTTTCATGGTTCTCCCTTAGTGGCAAGCAGCCATAAAACTTCCCAAATGAGGGACTTGTTAATTTACTTGTTAAAGCAAATTAAAAATTTATAAGCGCTTTTAGGTAAATGAGATCCTCTTTCATTGCTGCCCTGGTGGGATTCTCTCTGCCAGATCCTGAGAGGACAGGTTAGCTGTTCTGAAAGCCACAGACGAACAATAAAAGCTGTTAAATTGTTCCAGGTTTTATTACCGCTGAGCTCCGCAGCTGCTGTTGTGCGTAACTAAGGGAAACCAGGAGCTGATGGCTACAGAATCCTACTGAGGCTAGTACAGGAAACTGAGGCCAGTTCTCTCTCCATCTTTTTTTTTTTTTTTTTTTTTGACAATGAGGGATGGGTGTTGGGAGTGGAGTTGCCGGGGCAGGCTGCTTGTGTATGGCTCTGTTTAAAAAGGCCTCTGTGGTTCTAAATGTTAGCAGGCCTACTTTTATGCTTGATTGCATTGAGTCTGTGGAGCAGCCCTCGAGAATAGGTCAGTGCACTTGTAAAATTCCACTACGACGATGGTGAGCATTTTTCAGTAAGTGAGAAAATAATTGACTGCGCCTGCAGAAGACAATGTTGTAACGGCTGTGTTATTGAAGGGGAACCGTGTTAGATTAGATTATCATTCTCACCCGATCAAGGAACGTAGCCACATTTTTGTTGAGTGCTATTACTTCCACTTGCAACAACACTGAGAGGACAACTTTCTATATTGATTTTTTCTTAGTTTAATTAAATCTTCTCTATTGTAAAAACAAACAGCTTCTGAAGCATTTTTGAAGCCTATACAAGACATTCGACAGCATTTCTTGTGTCCCGGCACCTCCTATAATGGAGCTGTGATGCATATTTGACCTTGGACTGAGATGCTGAAAGGCAAGGCTCGTGTACTGTGTGTTACCACTAACTGAATCAGAGTGTGAATAGGGCATACGATGAATAGGATTTATAGGAAGAACATAGGTTTTGCTGAAGCTAGTTTAGGAAATGGCTTTTTCTTCTGACTCATGGAAATTTGTATTACCATTTGTGTAGCACCTCACCTCCAAAGGTCGCCATGCTCCTCAGGGGAGCGTTGTGGAAGAAACTGAACAAGATTGCAGAGAGGAAAAGTAGACGCCCAGAATGTCTGAATTCGCTCATGTGAGAACACAGCAGAACACTTTAATCTCAGGATTTGCCGCAAGTCAGTGGGCGACGATCATATTGATCTATGACGGACACGCAATGGAGGATGAAAAAGTTGTGACACTCACAGAGAACTGCAAACATGTCAAACGGAGTATTTAGTTAAAAAGGTCGCTGCTAGTGTCAACATGCTGTAAATAAAAACTCATGATTCAACGCCGGAGTTAATAAGTTACGTCTTCCTCCACCTGACCCCCTACCCTCCCCCCCCGCTCCAAAGATTCCTGCTTGATTACAACAGTAATCTGATCAGTGGTCACGACTGGATCGTCAAAATAAAGAGCAGCAGTTACAGTTTGAATTTTTGCTCATAACTTAAGCGCTAGTGTTTTTTTGTTTTTTTTTCAAGAATGATTCATAGCAAATGTTGAATGTTTCAGCTGCCCTCCTCCAAACCATCCCTCTGACTGCAGATTGAAAACAGTTGTTGGTTCAGTAAATGCAGACTTGTAAGAGAGACAAGGAAGAAGAGAAAAAAATCCCCTTACAGAGAACAGATTGCAGGAAAACAAGACCTCACTGTGTGGAAATGAATGTCAGATGCACTTACTAGTAGTTTAAATGTTTCATTAGATGCTAATGTCTCGGTGTGTCTTTAAATGTTGTGAAATTAGCCTCTGGAATATTAAAAGCATGTGGTTGCTATCTTCCTACGCGGCCCGTTCTTTCCCGGACTGCAGATTCAGTGAGATCATTAAGTGAATGCATCTGTAGGGCTCAACCTGCGTCTTAATTCACGTCTGTGTGCGATTGCGTCAGCACAACGCACTGCGCACACGTGTCATTTGCCCCCTTATAGACTGGTGTTCATTATGGGGGGAAAAAAACCTGAAGCTTTTTGTTTAAAAGGCTATAAAAACATAGAGAATGACTCATGACTGTAACAAATGGGAGTGATCAGATCAGCGCCATTATTGAGGAGGTCACAGCGACGGCCATGGCTCCCACAAACACGGGCTTCTTATTTGGATTTATCTCCAGACGGCAGGCCATTAAATTCCAACCTCACTTTTTTGGAGGCTCTGGCTACCAGCATTCCCATCATTTGCTTAAGAAATACATTAATCACATCATAAAAAGAAATGAATCCATCATCTGAGCCTCAGAAAGGGAGAGTGGAGGGAAAAAAAACTGCAATTCTCTGAAGTAATTTAAAGGAGCTCAGGGGGAAATTAAAGGGAACAAGCTGAGGGATACATTTTCAAATAGCTGTGTAATCAGGTCCCAAGCTATGTAATAGCCCTGAAAGAGGAACTGCTCTTTATTGCAGTGTCTTTATTAGACATGTTCTTCAGACATTACACACAGTTAAACGTGAGCAAGATTCCTGATTTCATGGAGTATGTCCCCGTTGATAAGCCGGAATACAGATGGTGTGATTATGTGGTTTCACCGCAGCAGAATCAGTTTGATATCGCTTAGATTAATAACAGACAAATCTAATTATCTGTCCCACACTCGCTTGGTGATAGTCCTTGTAAGCACGCCATATATTAGTTTGGTTCTGGGAGTCAGCAAGAGCAGCTTCCAGTGAAGCCTGTGTGCACGTTCATAAATGTGTGAGTCTGCCGGCGTGCGCTGACCGGTGAAGTGAGCAGGGCACTGGCTGGGTGATAAATATTATAGGTCAACGTGTTTTGATGAAGGAGCCGCAGAGCAGGGCGTAAATCGCCTCCCTCGCCCTTTCTTCAAGGATCAGTTCACAGGCCCGTGTGGATGAGATATTATTTTCCCCCCTTTCTTGTCTAAAAATATGTAAACTCCCTTCAGACAAAGTGGCATTTACAAGAAAGAGAGAGAAAATATGCTCTGGGTTTTGTGGGAATAAAAATGCGTTGGAGGTAATTAGTGCTATCACAGCGCAGGGCATTGGTGTGCATGTGCCACATTTGGCTGGTGTGTCTTCTCCCCCTACCATGTTTCAGCGCCGCCTGACGACATAGATACACAGTCATGCACACACACACACACACACACGAACACACAAATCCAGGCACATGCATACACTCAGTCAAAAGGGCCCATCAGGCATTCCCAGAGCTAATACACTCTTATCACGTTCAACACTCCGTCTGCCTTCCACCCATCATGCAATCCTCCCAAGGAATAGGAGTCCTTCCACACCGCTAATGGCTACAGAAAAGGAACATTTTCATTTTAATTATCTGCTCAACTCAAGGGTTGATCTGGTATTCCCCCACCTTGTGCCCTTTCATCGCTCTAAATGATGGCCGACACCTGAAAGGAGAATACTGAAGCTTTGTCCCCTCCCTTTAGAATAGGAGAGAGAGCGAGAGAGGGGGAAAAGGAAAGTGCCATCATCCAAGTCCAAGTTCTTTGTATGTGCAGCACCACACTCTGCCTTTCCTATTAGGTGGCAGAGCGGCCGTTTACTGCACTGTCCCATAAAGGCAGCTTTTATGTGCTTTGAAATGAAACCTGCAGCGTTCGTCTGGTCTGGAAGGAGCAGCATGGGAGCATCAGAGGACATCAATTACACACATGGACGGGGAGCACAGACCCCATCTCCTTCCTCTCAGCGCTCTGCACTCTTTTATTGTTCTCCAGATTTTGAAGGGACTCAGATGCTCACCGATTGGCACGTCCCAGCCTTTATATGTGTCTTTTAGCTGCCTCTCGAACAAAGAGTCTAGAGGATGACATTTGCTGAGCTCCTGCTGCCTCAGCATGTGGTGTCTGCTTGGAGAGGATAGTGGCTCCATTTGAAGGTTCTGGTGGGGTCTTTGTCCCTGTTCTCTGTTTCATGGGCTGCGAGGAGTTTCATACTGCGAGATCAGATGGCGTCTGTCACTGGCAAGCAGAGCCATTGGCGCTGAGCAGGCTCAGAAACGTGACAGATTTACAGCGACGCCACTGGAGCTCCTGCCAGTTCTCACGTATTCATGAACCGATTATTTTTCTGGGAAGCCTTTCCTGAGGCAGCTCTATCCACGTAGGGCTCTAAACTGCTGTGTTAACAGTTTTATCTACACATTATTGACTGTTGGTCTCCTTGTGTGATGTTTTCTGCAGCTGAAGCCAGGACCCAACAACTGTAAAGGCAGCGACAGTGAGAGTGTGAGCGGAGAATCCAAGCCTTCGTTCAGGAGCAGCTCCAGAGACAGGCTGACGGATGTGAGTACATTTACAAACAACCTCACAGCTTCAGGGATGCCTCAACACTTGATCGCAGCCTGTCACCCCCTCAACATAACTCCTACGAATCAGAACAGTTCATGAGTCATAGATTCCTCTTTGCATTTGGAGAAATTTGCAGGTTCTATAGTCGACAGGAAATAAAGCAATTTCCTAAGATGTTTAAATTCTGCTGTTGTTGCTTCATCCGTGAGTCATTCCGTGTGAAAGGCCTCACGACACATTATGACACATCGACAAAAGGTAAGTTGTTAATGCGTTAAAATGAATTTGGTCAAGACTTCCTTTGGTCTGAAACATAAAAATCAGCCTGAGCAGAGCACTTAGTGGTAAATCACACACACTAAGTGGCTTTTAAAGTTCTTCATGTGAAGAGTGCTATTTGCCTCCTACACGCTCTCTCTTTCTCTCTCTCTCTCTCTCTCTCTCTCTCTCTCTGTCTCTGAATGTTTTCTTCTTTTTTAATGACTGATACAAAAAAAACGCATGACTTGCCCCACTCCTCATTCCTTGTGGAGCTGACGGCGAGCATTAACTGACAGAAGAAAGAGCGGCTATGTGTCCCTGCGCCCTTTGACAATATTTCAAGATGTAAAGCGATAAGGCTCTGGGGACCTCGCTGCCAGACACCCACCCCTGCTCTTTGATTTGTGTGGAGAATCCACAGCGAAGCGATCAGATATCTGGTCATAATTAAAGCTGTCAGCTGGGAGGCAAGCTAGTCTTTGAGAAAGACATGGCCGAACAACTGAAGCAAAACTGATTCTGCGTGTAGCTTTACGATGCTTGACCGGGCATGAAATGAAATAAGTAATTTGATGTTGACAACAGAAACTGAAATGATACTCGCTGATTTCTGTCAGACTGCACTCTGGTGACTGTGCAGCAGCTCACTAGGGCACATTTGGCTCAGGAAGGGGATAGAGGACAATAACGGTGTTCAATGTTGAATTCCTACGACAACACAATAGTCAACGGCTTATAATTATAAGATGATGTGCGCTTGATTACAGCCTGGCTTTGATATTTTTAAGTATCCCTTCTGCTGTTGTGTTCAGTTGAGGAGAGACAAGCAAGAATCTATTAAAAAATACCACGTGTGTAACCATCGTAATGTGTTGCAGAAGCCTGCGCTTTATATCATTTAGATAATCACCGTTTGAAATTTTATTGGAAACAATATAATCTGACTTGGCCTCATTGGACAACCACTTACCCCCGTTTAGACCGCACGGGTGTGATGATGTGTGCTTTGACTCATTACACACTAATGAAATATGTCTCAACAGTTACATCATCTTTGGCTGCCCTTATTACTGAGTCACTTCCATGCCCCTACAAGGACGCTCTCCCCATAGCTTCCCATTGAGCCTGTTGACTGTATAATATCACCTGAGGTCTGTATTTTGTTTAAAATCGATCTTATATCCATAGTTACTTTTAAGTAAGTCAGAATCCACTTTCCCTCCTCTCCTGACTTGTTCTCAAGAAGCATCTATGTCCCTCGCTGTAATAACACTTGAGCCGTCATACCAGCCACTCAGCACACTCTGGAGAAGAGGGAGCCGCAGCTCCCCCCAGTTTCCCCCTGCTTTGTCTGGTCAAGACTACCCCCATAGGAGACTGAGCGAAATCTGGGCCGCACAAAGACAGACTTTTAGACCCCCCCCTGCCAGTGAAGATGGTCAAACTGTGGAGAGGCTTCATCTCCAGTCCCAACAGGTTTCTGAACACGTCGCCTCCAGCCATGCTGTAAAAACCCACTTCACAAGCTGCAAGAGGTACATGTCAAAGCTTTTGCAGCAGGGCTCTGCTCCCCAGACTGAGAGACATTGGAAAAATAAAATAAGGGGAACAAATTACACTTTAATCTAATCTAATCTAATTTTAAATCTTTGGGTTTGTATATTTTTTCAGATTTTACCGGAAAATCGCGGCTTATGTTTGCAAAATAGTTTTGTTATTGTTTACGGGGGATTGCTGATTGTGTCCAGTTGACTGTAGTGTTCTTTCTACACCACAGCGGTCCGTGTTGTTGTACTGAAATGTTAAAACTATGTTGGTTGAAAACCTTGCACAATGCATCTAGTCTTCTAATGGGGTTCAGCTACACAGAGATGCTCCCTCCCAGTGCAAACACAAAGAGGAGGCATCTAAGTCACTCGTTAGTTCCAGGGAACAGTGTGAGACAGGAGCTAGCTTTGACCCAAACTGTTCATTAGACCAACAGTTGGCTAATGGTATTTGCTGTAGCACTACCTTCCCCTCATAGAGCGACCACGGCCCAATGAAGCAGATGAACTGAGTTTCCCGACCTGGCACTGGCTGGCAGCGAGAAGGAGGCCAGAGGAGGTCAGGCCTGGCAGCCTTCTCTCTCCCGCTCTCCTTCCCTCCTCACTCCATCCTGCCAGCTCATTAAGGCCTACAAATGGCACATCAGCTCGCCTGTGTCTGCCTCAACCCCAAACCCTCGCTAAATTGGCAGGCTTAGCCATATTTGCTCTGAAGCACCGGGTTCCCTTTTGGGTTTGTTTGAAGCTGACATGGCAGCCCCCCGCCCCACAGCCCCCCCCCACCCCCACCACCACACCCCTTCAGTCTGGGTGGCAGGCATTCAGGCAGGCTGCAGTCGTGAGCAGAGGGAGTTCACTGGATCAGGGAGGGCAGGGAGCTCGGGATGATTCACTCCCGTTTAGTCTCTGCGGCAAGGGGTGAAATGCCATCATTACCCGGCTGCCTATCAAATAAATTGGCAATTACGGGCCTGGGATTGCGAGTAAACAGCATGTTACTCCTTTTTCCATCCAGGGCTCTTGATGAGAGGCGGGTGCAATAGAGAGAAGCTCCGAAGTAGTGGGTCAGAGCTGGCCAGCCCGCGTTAGCCAGCCTGATGAGAGACACAAGAGGTGGACTATAATGAAAGGACCCCTATATTTCTTCTTCCATTTTTTTTATAGCTAAAGCTTACTGTTGTTTCCTGCCCTGACGAGTTCTGCCTGCAAAATCAAAACACATATAAAGCTATATCATGTTTCTGATATCAACTTTAGAATGGACAGTGAACGTGGTGTGGAATCCCTGCTGTAACATGGACTAATGATTTGTGTCTTGGCCTGGGGTGGGCTGTTACACTATTATTTATACTAGTGCTTTATTGGTGTTGCTCCAGATGATTCCACACGCTGTTTTTTTTTTTCCGACTGAAATAAAAATGTGAAAATTGCGGGTTCCTGAAATCCATACTCGTGTGTCCTGGCTTCTCGCACAAGAAGGTTTTCTTGCGGTGAAGTCTTTGAAAGTTGTTTTGTAATGAAACATCTGGAAGTGATACTGTTTAAAGTCAAGCACATCGTCTACTCGAGCTTTTGAAGCGGTTTCAGCCCAAACACAGCTAAAGTCTCTCTAATGGCTAGTAAGACTGAACTCAGTTATTACTGGCTTTCCGATGAAAACATGACAGCCCTGTTCAGAATCCTGTGTGCATGTGGTGAAACCATTTCAGATACTCAAATTACTGCTTTTGGAAACTGATTAATGTCATGAGGAATATTTGTTGTGGTACAGATCTCTATTATGATTAGATTTGCTGGAGCATAGCGAGGCAGCACATAATGTTTTGTCCTTGACCTTGGAGGACAGTCTTTTCCGTAAGCTTCTTGTCTGAACTGAATCACGCTGTCCAAGCAAACTGCTTATGTAATGTGACCGGAGCTGGTCTGCATTAAACTATGCCCATCCCACCTCCTCGGTACATTCTCCAATTATTTCATGACACTCTGATGTAAATGAGGTCGCAGTCCCCCTACATGTCCAGATATGCTGGCCAATTTGCTTCGACACAGAACTTGTAATTGCTTGCATCAATTATCCGTCTCCTTCTCTCTCTGCTTCTCAATAATTTGAAATGTTTCCTATTACAGACAAGCATTTAGATATGGAAGTAGGAATGTTGTACCTATAATTAGCTCATTATCACGGGATCGTGCTCTCTGCTGAGGCCCCAGCGACAATGTGAAATGAGCAGCAGATGCGGTGCAGGGGTCACTTGACAGTGTTCTGCCTTCCCAGCAGTGATCTAAATAAGCCATTGGTCAGGGAAGATTACAGACACATATGCAATATAAACCGACGTACTGTTTTGTATTGTATCCTATTATTCAGGATCAGCCTTGAGAAATAAAAGCTGTTTTCATTCCATGTTCATCGGTTCAGGACATTTGTCTGACGTCAGAAATACTGCTGTGTACCCACTCCTCCGTCGGCACAGAGGTGAGGACACGTGAGTGGCTATTGTTCTTTTTTGGTCAACTATCCCTTTAATATCTCAGGACGGTCCAATTCTGTGGAACAATATGAAGTAACTGAACACACAAGGTTTTGACAGAATGAGTCATTCTGTGATTGAAGTCCTCTGGAGGTTTCTGCTAATTCATAATGAACACCTGGAACTGATTCTGGAACTTTTTCTTCCACTGTATTTCTTTCTAAAACTTGTGAGCCGATGAAGGGATCTGCTCCACAGTGAGAGCTTTCCACCA
Source organism: Pseudorhombus dupliciocellatus (assembly GCA_016785235.1). Lineage (NCBI taxonomy): Eukaryota > Metazoa > Chordata > Actinopteri > Pleuronectiformes > Paralichthyidae > Pseudorhombus > Pseudorhombus dupliciocellatus. The sequence goes on from JAFBJW010000112.1 coordinate 998,451, forward strand.
TATTTTCAGCTCCACAGCTTAATGCCAGACGATCAGGACACCAGATCACTTGAACTGCCTCACACCGCTGACTCTAAATCAACCTGATGAATAGGCCGCGTCCCAGGAAGTATCCAGACATGCTTATTACCATCCCTGGCACTCAGAATCTAGCCTCCCATTTCTCCCCTCTCCCTCTCTTTTATTTCTCTTTCCTATTTTTTTTCTCCTGTCGCCTGTAGTCACATTGTCAGAAACAGATTGTGACACTTTGTGACATGGCAGTCGGGCAAAATTATGCGGCGCCTCCATCACCCTGCCAGTGCCCCAGCAGCTGAATGTCCATCAGGGGCCTGCAAGAGGTCCCCGCTGCATGACGTGTCTCTGCGAGTACTAGGGGCACGCCTGCATCCCCACCACCGTTCACAAGTGTTTAACTCAGACTCGGCTGCATCTACTGGGCAGATCCATATAATTAGAATTAGAGAAGCATGGTAACCTCAGGACAGCCCTCGCGGTGATAAAAACTTGCTCTCATTTGTTTCTGCTAATTACTTAGCGCACGTTGAATCCTTAAACAAAAAAAAAACATGCAGGATCCAGAGAACACGACCTTTAATGCTGTTACCAGATACCCAGCAAAAATAAGACTCTTTAATTGCTGAAACTGATACAGAGCGAGGTTGGTGTGATAAATATTGTTCAGGCTGATGCTGACTGAGCGCTGTGGATGATAAATCTATTCTCATGGAAGATTAATGGACTGGAGGAGTGGTGTTGAATGTCATTGTTGAAGGTTGAAAGTATTGAGCGCTTGAATCCTATCCATATGTTTTCAGGAATGACATAAATAGGCTCAGCCGGAATCCATTTCGACTAATCAAGCTTAAACCAGCGCCAGAGATGCGGAGCACTTGCCAAGTATTCAGGCTCTGAGGCTTCCACTGAAATTGGCCATGGCCATGCGCTACCACCCTTATTTTTTTCGATTGCCATGCGTCCCGCAGCTTTCGCCTACTTATTACTTCCGCATTCCCTGTAACCCGACCCTGTTGCCCCAATATTTGATGTCATACCCGGCCCTGGCGCGGGAGTCTCTCCTCTCTTTGTTCCAGCCTTTTCAGTGTGGAAGCTGTTCCAGTGGGGTAAGTTGAATAAGTGGAGCCCAGAGGAATCTCTACAAAGGTCTCACTCTGATTGGATGCATGCAGAGCCCAAGGAGAGAATGCCGGTTGCCATAGCAATGAGAGCAATGTGGGAACTGGCTGCATGAAGTAGAAAGGGGAAGTGGTGCTTTCTTTTGCGATGGGAGGTCTTCATCGACTGACATTCCTCTTTTATAAGTACACACTGGCCAACATAACACATAAACACAAGAACTTAAAGGCACACAAACAGTATTACATGCACCTTTTTACCCCCCAAGGAGAAGCCAGAGCTAGAGTGCATACTTCAATCACAATGGCCTGGTAGGGGTGTACTCTGCCCAAGCTGGAAGCCAGAGAAAACACAATCAGACACACCGGGAGTCCAGAACCAGCTCCCCCTCATAAACATGATTACTGGCCATTCAGTGCTACATATCGCTTACATCTCCTGAGCCAACAACTCATCCTTACCCTCTCCCCGGGCTCAGCACAGCCACTATAAATGAAGAAATTATGAAAACATCTCTCCGCCATCCCCATCCGACATTGCTTTTTTTTTGTTGTTGCTTGCATCCCCATCTGACTTGGAGTAGATTTGTTTAATTCCTTAACCCATAATATTCAGGCTACATGAATATCCAATGAGTGTTGCAGAGATCTCTGAGGAGCCCGTGTTTGAGTTCATGTGTATGTTTTATATATGTGAATCCCTGGTGTTTGTATGTTTGTGTCAGAGACTTGAGCTGCAGGGTATCGTGGAGTTGTGTGGGAGGATTAAGTTTTATGCGTGTTGTTGTTTGTTTGAGGGGTACAAGGGGCAGAGCATCCTGTTTGGGAATTACGAAGAAAGGCCTGCTGGGTCATGAACCCGGTACGAGCTTCTCTCATGCATGTGATCCTGCTGCACTTCAGGGCGGAATTGAAATCAAAAGGAATCATAAGGTACCAAGAGAATCTCAGCCCTGCTTCTCCAACAATATCTGTTATTGTAAATCCTAGCCGGTGTCATAATGCAACATGAGTCATCTGCAGACAGTGTCCAAAAATGTCCCAAAAAGTATATTCCCCATTTTGCAAACTATGTTAATATCATAGAATCATTCTATAATTTGATATTATACAAATAATTGAGAAAATAACAGAGATGAATCCATTATTGTGAAATTAGTTTTGCATCAATTTAACAATTTTAACATGTGTGCCCGATGCTAAGAGAAAAATAGAAATAAAATTGTAAAAATGATAAATTAAATAATCTCCTATCGAATGATGTATTATCAGGAAGCGATAAACTACACTAGAATACCCAAACATTTTGTTTATATGATTCAATCCCCTGACTATTACACTGTACAGATACGTTTTATAACAGTTCTCCTGTTTTTTGGAGAAGGGCATGCTTGTGCATGTGAGGTACTGGGTGTCACATCACTTCTATTTCGAAGCAGTTTCCCTTAATCCACAAAGCCACAGTGCTAACAATAAACAAATAAATAAACACAAAGATACTGTAGATAAATGGACAGACAGACAGACAGATTGATAACCAAAAAGACGGAGATAGTGCCCCTGGAATTGCAGAAGATTATTCCAGAGACATTATTTCCCTCAAGTCATGGGCTTAAGTCAAATTTGGAAGAGAAATGAAATAGCCAGCAGTAAAAAACCAGACTAGGTAGGAGTTCATGAGTAGAGAAATAACATTTTCATTTGTTTCTGCCCCAGCGGGAGACCTGCAGCCTTTCAGTAAATAGAGACAGCGATGAGAAATGATTTTTTTCTGGTCGGCGGGATATTGTTTTAACGTGCACTTATCCATCTGCAATCTAGATGTCAGGCCCCAGGAATCCACAGGATGGCCATTCTACTGTTGTCTTTATGACACACAAGTGTTGGCCTCATCTCGCCACCAATTGTCTCTGTTAGTCCCCCATTTCCACCAGATAGTCAGTCATATGTGGCCTTTTTTTTCTAAATTCCCTTTGTTAGGAGCAACCAGCTGATGCTCCTCTTTGGGATTCAGCCTTTTTGTATCCAGCCTCGCTGTGAACTGAAATGAAAAATTCAATCCTGGCTTCTGAGATTGTCACCTCGCTGTGTGCAACCTAGAGACTGTGAGTAGACGCAAACCATACAGTCCTATTTGTTCCTCTGCAATAATAATAAATCAAGTGCGGTTGTAGTGTATTTTAGCAGAGATGGGTGGCAGGTATCAGCTTCAGATGGATTTTGCCAGTGTTGTTTTTGTGTTTCTTTGTTTGGGTCTTGTGTCTCTGTGTTTTGTTGCCCAGGTTTGCCAAGGTAACGATGTGTCACAATCCAGTCTTGGTGTGTTTGTGCATGTGACAAGGTATTTCTTAAATTGCTGCATACACTGCACAGCTTGTTTTAACCAGGTTAATGATTTTGAATGTTGCAGTGCACAGTTTATTTCCAAGAATATTGAAATTGCTTCGGCCATTCATCTAAATTAAGTGATCTGGTGTCAAAGAGATATTCACGGTATTATTTGGAGTTTATTTTTTATTTTCCGAAACCTGCAGCTCTTGACTTCTGTGAAAAATCTGTTTGTGTCACGCTGTTTATACGCTGACTCTGTGTTGGAGTCATTTATATTGTCCATGAGAAATCATGATTAATCTGCAGGAGCAAAGCTTTAAGTTCGGAGCTGTCAGTAGTGATGTAGTCCCAGGTGATTACTTCTTCCTCCTGTCATCCACTATCAGCCGACACACAAAACACTTGTCACACGGCCCATTCTGATTGTGTCTGATATTGACACCAGAATTGAATAAATGTACACAATAAGAAGATTAGTGTTTCCCAAGAGGCGTGTGCGTCTCCCTGCTTCACTCAGTCCTGATGACGCATGCTGAGCCTTTTGAAAGGCTTGTTTCGTAAACTCGAATCCCGTCTTCAGAATGCGCTGGGAGAAAAGAGGAGAAAATGATGTTTAATCTGCTGACCATCTTCAATGGAACAGGAGTGAGTATGCAGTAAAACCGGGACACAATTGCATCTGTGTATATCAATAGACCCAGACATGGCAGTGATGGACACGGTAACGGTGTCTTCCACATCATCTGCCATATGCAGCTGAAGTAGAGGAAATCATTTCAGAGTGACATAGGCAATACAACAATGCATTGTTTGTTTCTGGGGAGTTTCCTTCATGACTCTTCATCATAATCACACTTTATATTTGACAGTGCATTCAGTTTTAGTGCAGGGATTTAAATTGTCCCTTAAACTAATTAGACGATTGATTCTGACCCTCTCAAAGAGAATCACATCAGCTGTGTTTGGGTAGCTGTCAGGGGTCAGGGCTACACAGTACAGGGGATTGGATGAGATTAACCTTGGCCTGCTCTTTTGGCCCCGAGCCTAGACGGCCCAGGAAGTGCAGGCAGGGCCATCTGATTCCAAACGCTCATCCAATTACTCCCTTATCTCCTGGCAAAATGAGATCAATGCACGGAGGGCAGGGAGACCTGGCAGCCTGGCTAAGGTGCGATAATCAGCAGTAGGGAGCACGGCACTTAACTCCCCCGTGTTCCCTGATAGAGCCAAAGCATGTGTTAGGAGCACCACTCGCTGCCATTAGCTCTCAGTGCCTGCTGGAGCCTGACCTGCACTTTGCATGAGGACGAGCGTAGTGCATTTAGGCATCTTAGTCTGTTGTGTTCAAGTGCTGCACTTAGGAAGGTGAATAATGTGCATAATTACAGTTTTACCTCTTATCCTCTGTGAATCTACCCAGCAGATTCCAGGTGGAAGTGAAAAAGAAAAAAAACCTAGTAATTGCTTTTTATATGTATTGCATATGAAAAGCACTTTTATGCATTTTACAGTGGTCGAGAACAACCCTGCACAGCTAATATAGTCCACTGTTAATTCTCCTGTCAATTAGGGGGAAAAACAAATGTTTGACGTTTGGAGGTGTAATTATGAAAATGATTAACCTCTGTGTGAGCCATTAAAGCAGACAATTTTGCTCTCTACCTGCACTTCTTGAAACGGAGTCGCATTTGCCTTAATTAGATTCTGTTAAAAGGACCACGGATAAATGGAATATTTTTTCTTAATGCACGATTGTGTTTTATCACGCTCTTATACGTTTTCCCTCATTCCCATTAACTAAAACTACAGTACAATAGGAAGCGGTTAAATCCTCATCAAAATGAAAGTTTTGCTAGAACAGTCTTTGCTGGCTGACGCTTTGTATGATATAAAGTTGTTCATATTTATTCCTGATACTTCTGCCATGCCAGTGATTGTATTGCACCACTGGTGTGTCCCTTAGCCATCTGGAGGACCGTTCTGTGCCCACAATATGGCTGGAGAGGGACCCATTCTGGAGAATTTATGTTTGGCTATTTCTTCTCATGCTTGTGTTCTGGGCACAAGTATTCATTGGAGAGCAATAGGTAGCCTTGAAAGAGTGGCTGTCCTCAGCTGTGGCTTTTGCGATTGTACATCCACGACTACCCCGCAGTCCTCCTCCTTCCACCTGTCCCTGGCTGCTGCTCTTCTCCACAGCCCATTTAGATTAAAGTCCTCTTCAATTCACCACAGCAGGCCGGCCGCACAGGGAGAGCTGGCATCATAGGGGCCCTCTGACAATCAGCGCCGGGGTAGAAAGCACTAATGAGCGCTGGGAGGGGAGGAGAGGGTGTTGGCGGCGTGCACCCAGACAGCAGTGGTGGATAGCATTGGAGGGGGTTGTTAGCAAAGCAGTACAGCCAGACTGACATATTAGTCAGCCAGACTCATTGGCTGAATTACAAGCATTGGCATTTATGCTGTCTAATATACAGCGATGAGCTCTTTCTTTCATAGAACATAGTGCAGGAAAAGATGCAAGGGGTAATATATGAGTTAATTCATCTTAAACAACGAGAACAGATGCTCTGTGCCAAACTCAGCTCCGAGCTGTTTTCCATTTATCCCCTGCACAGGTGAAACTGTAGCGCTACAAAACACTGAGCAACAACTATGCTTCCCTTTACAAATAACCGTCCATATCTCTGTTGGAGTTCCAAAATCCATGAATCTATCATTCATATATTATGTCCAAGATTGGCATCAGCTTCTGGGATCGAGTTTCGGTGGGGTGTCAGAAGGGAGGCACTGGGCTGGCATGTTGCTGGGCTGGGTCCAGTGCAGCACTGACTAGATTAGCATCCAGCGAGCAGGGCTGCAGTCAGTTTGGGAAAATATCACAGCCCATTAGTTAGGAGCAATGAAATGGAGTCAACTTCTGGGACTCCATTAGGCACGCTGCGCTTAGGCAGACAGCGTCCCTCGGTGTGATGTTGCTATTCTGGAAGGATTGAGCACAGAGATATAATTGGACTGGGGAAATCAAGCAAGTTTCAGTGGTCCTGGTGGGGCTCTCAGACAGAAAATGAGAACAGAGGCCTTTGTATTTTCTCTCCCTCTCCCTGTTAGCTTTACAGCTTTTTGAAAACCAGCAGTGAAAAAGCAGCCAGTGTGCTTGGGTTTTTCTTTCATTTTTATTCCTCCGCTGTCTCTCACTCTGTAGCTCTGTCTCTCTGTCTGCCCCCCCTCCTTCTGTTTTTTCTTATTGGATTTTGCCATCTGCTTTAAATTCTTTTTTTTTTCCCTCATTTGCAGCTCCAGCTCTGGCTAACCCTAAGCAAAACAATATGCATTTATTCATCCGTGCCTTTCTCTAAGCATTGATGAGACTGAGGATTGTGCTTGATAATAAACATGGCTTAGTATAACACAGACTGCTTGCTAAGCCTCGCAAAGCTCTTTACTGCCTTACTGTTAGTGCCAGCGAACTCTCCGAGTTTGAAATATACATCCATGACGGCAACGCCCAAGTGAAGACTAATGTGAAGTGTCATTTTCTGTGTACATGTAAGTATTTGTATTTATGGATTCATATGTTACTCTTATATTGCATATCATTTTGCTGGTCCCTGGGTCTCTATTGAAACAATCAATCCATCAGATTTGATTTGTTTAGTCGCAGTTTGCCCCATAGGGCTTAGGAAGGTGAGATGTCCTCTGTCCGTAACCCCAAGGCAAGGCAAAAACACCAAAAATGAAAAAAAGAAATAATAAAAATAAAAGTAATTGAAACGAAATGGAAATGAATCAATTGCAAAAAAAATAGGTATATTTCATTTTTACGTCTTCGCCTGAAATGATTCTCCCACTGTGATGTCTGGAGAGCCAGCTGACATTTATGTCCTTATAGGCAGAACTGTAGATGCAGATAGAGCGGACAGGCCTCAGTGCTTCAGGTAATTGATGTGCAGTTTTTAGCACCATCATGGGACGTCTCTATCCCTCCCAATTTCTAGCCGGCATGCCTCACTTGGTTTGCCTAAAACGCTTCATGTGCTCTGTCCTAAATAAAGGACATTTTTCCAGTTCTCTGAGTTAATATACTTCACAGCAGCAGTCCATCATGTTCTTATCGTGCCTTCAGTTTAGTGGCTGGTGAGCAATTAGATTGAGGCTCTGATCGTTTATTGCCAGTGGTGTCTTCACCGCTGCGTTGTCAAGCTCATGTTGACTCCAGTTTATCCAGGGACTCACTGACATCCTGGCTTATTATAACTGTAGGGGTGAAGGAATCTGTTGTGGCACAGAATATCACTGGTCTTTAATCCATTTAAGAGGTATTTACTTACCATAGCTTTTTCAAGGGATCGGTAAGAGATCAGTCAGGATGTATCCATTTAGGGTAATTGGCTTTGTGCGGGATTGATGAGTAGATTAGACGGTCAAAGAGGTTATTCATTGAGACAAGGAAACAGACAGCTCAGTCGAAAAGTGCAGGTATTTTGACTCGCGAATCCTGGCTGAAGTGTCAGGGACCTGAAAGCCACTCAAATATGATTCAGTGTTTGACAAAAGGAGAGTACTGCATCTCTGTAGCTTGAGCTCTTTGTCCTTGCTATTAATAGAATGATACGTTCATAGCAAAGGAGCGTTGACATTTGTGCACCTCTTGGGAACTCGTCCACATGAATGCTATCAGCCCCTTAAAGACAGCCCTGGTAGGTGTTCTGAGCCCCTGACTCAAAGGGCACACTGCCCCTCAACCTTCCACTCTGACCTGCCTGCCAACCTAAGAAAGAGCCGCCTGACAGCTGCTGTGATGGCCCGAGGAGTTACAAAAAAAAAAAATAGGTGAAATGGAGGGTAAAAGGGGGGCCAGCCATTTGAAATGTCTGCACTGAGATCTAATCAGGGTGCAGTGGCTCTCTAGCCCTTTTTAAAGTCGCACCACAACATAACAGCCGACAGCCTCTCCCGGGTCCGGGCCTCACAGGACGTTTCATGTAAGCCCCCTCCCCGCCTCCTTCCCCAAGTAACCCTCTGAAACACATCATCCACCTCAGTCCCCAGCTCTGGATTTATTCCCCCCCTAAAGCCGCCTTGACAGGTTTGTTATCTATTCACCCGGTCAGCGAGCCCTGGAGAGTCGCAGCACTGGCAGTTAGGAAGGGGAATGCTACAGCAGAAGCGGGGCAAGTAAATGTCAAGTGAACCACCAAGGATGGATATTATAGCTTCTGGGGACCACAGACAGAAGGGTGATGGTGGTGGGGGGGAGGGTCAATCTCTCCAGTCTGTTTTATAGCCCACAGCTCAACATTGCAGTCAGAGTTCTATCAAATAGATTTCCAGAGCATCTCAGCTTCTTTTATTTGCAGGTTACAATTATATGGCTCTGAAAGCAGTGTGTCACAGCCACTCTGGTCACTAGCTAAATAATGTTGAAGTATTTTTGTTGTTTTACTCAAACTTCTTTGATGGACTACAACCATTGGTGTCTGAGAGGGGTAAATTAAATTATTTCCATTCGCAGTCTTGCAGTAAACAACTATGGATTTCATTATAACAAGGCACCAAAATAAATAAAACTCTTTAGTTTAACTTCAGAGAAAGTTAATTCAATTTGGTATCTGTAAGCACTTTTGTGCACCACATGTGAACTTTGCTGCTCGGCCCCTCAATTGTACCTGTCATTGCTTAAATAGAAAACATACCTGTAATGACAATTTCCATAAACCTAAAAAAGAGTTTATAATCAAAAACAGAACTCATTATCATGTGTGGATGTTCTGGAAACTAGTTTCACTGGGCCTGACTACATTTATACTTGGCTTAGCTTCAAGCATGTGATGAACAGACTGAGTTCATGAGTGAACTCCAGCCAGGACTTTCTGTTCCTCAGGTTTCACAGGGGTTTGCATGTTGTTCTGTATCCTCATGAAATCTTATCCAGACTACTGATGAAGGCACATTTCCACCTGCATCTGAGCCTGTGTGAACGAATCTTGCTCATCATTTGCAACTGAGTTCTATGTTGTGATTATTCCATTGGCTCAACTGCAGCTGATTGTACACTAACGACAACAAGACGTCTTGATATGCAATATGTCAGATAATCCCCCAATTCATTTACCTTCTATCCTGCTACAAACTATTGACTTTAACAAATGCTGTAATTACTCTTATTCCTTGGACATTCTCCATTATATGTGGCATCTGTTGCACTTCTCTCCCTCCTGGGGGAGAGATCCCTCACATGTGGCTCTCTGTTAGGTTAGGGGTTTTGGTGGTTTTTCCTTACTCCCATTGAAGGTTAAGAGCTTGTTAAAGCCTTATGAGACAGATTGTCATTGCTGAATATGGGTTTATACAAATAAAATGTGATTGATTGTAGCGTGTCATTGCAGAGCCTAGGTCTCTTTTTTTTTACTCTCAGTGTTTTACCCAAGATTTATCATGTTTGAATATGCCGAATAGTTAATCTGTAATATAGCACTTGGCGGTAATTTTATTCTTCCCCAATGCTTTGCCACTCAGCGGGCTTAAGTGAAGTGAAGTTTTAAGTAACGCTTTATTACAGCGCTCAGAGCGGTGTTATTAAACCTGTCTCACTCATTCCTTCACATCCTCATTTTGACCACATAATCTTGTAGAGAGGAATTCCCACTTGTATTGCAGGAGTTGTTTCTCTGTGCAACAGGGAATGTGAATTATTTTTCTATTGATGAACTGTCGCGCAAATCAGGTTTGTCACAACAGTTTTCACCCTCTGGCCTTTTGTTCCCGTATTGCAGTAACATATTACCTCAGCCAATTTAAAGCCTTAATCTTGTATACCTGCTACTTGCATGTATATTATAAGTTTGTTTGTTTCCGCCTATTTCCCCAATACATCTCTCGCCTGTTAGTCCCCTGGTCCTCTTCCAGTGCTCTCGGTGGAGAATAGGACCTAAATTGTGTGATAATTTCTCTGGCCCTAATTGCATGGCTCCAGTGAAAGCTTGCTGCTCTCTCTCAATCCTTTTTGGAACTACTTAAACGTTCCGCTTGGGTGTGGATTAGCGGATAATGGGCCCAGCAGCAGGCCAGGTACACGCTATTGAAGTGTTCCTGAGATAGCCTTGGCAGACCCTTGGGGTGGGGGGAGGGTTCATTGTCGGTGTGACAGTTTGGCTGAGTGGATTACATGCAGTTTAGGGGACTGGATTGGATTGGGGCTGTGCCCAATTATCCTCTTGGATTGGATTGCAACTGAGTTAGCTCCTATCCCAATTTCCAGTCCACCAGGTGAAGCCTATGGATCCTGCTGCTAGGCATTACAAGAAACTATAAGCCACCGAGCCCAAAGATTAATAGGCAAACAGACAGCGTGGTGTGATAGCAAAAATTTAATTTGCACTACTTTATTTTCACCCTGCTGCAAAATACTTTTCTTTAAGAGTGTATTAGCACTACCTTTTTTTTTTCGTGAGCTACCATAGCTCAACAGGTCTGAAACACTGCCATGACTACAGAACATCACTATTGACTAATTCATTTTAACTGGCTTATTGGTTGAAGTATTCTGTTAAGATGCTCATGGTGTCAGTATAATAATGAATTTGCTCAATCTTTATCAACTTTGTCTAATACTCATATTCGCAAGTCCACTGAATATGGAATTCCTTTACACTTTCAATGTATGTGATGAGTAAATTCTTGTTTATCATTTAATTTATCACGTTGCAGAAGAAACCTTTGTGGACTGTACACTCTCTGTACAACTAGATTTTATTACCATGGTGGTTTTAATTGAAATTAAAATCACCAATTATTTTTGACAACAGAGCAGAAGTGTCCAGGATGCCCCCCCCCCACTCCTTTTCCCAACCCTACCTGACGTTGAGTCTCATATGGGCCCCCCCCCCCCCCTCCCCCAAGCCCCACCCCCCATTTCTTTTTTACTTTTTTGCTGGAGACTTGAAAGTGGATAACAATGAGTCCCCTGGCTGTGCTCATCTGATTCCATCAGGAAGAGGAGAAAAGCACCACGGTGCCTTGGGAATATTGTGCCTGAAAATGGTAATTTGCCAGCTTGAGCAAATCCTAGGAGAGCCTGCAAGATGAAGAGTAGACAGATTTCACTTGCTTTATTTATTAAATTTGATAACCGGTACAGGCCTCCAGAGGGGCAAAAACATTCTGCTGCGTGTCATTTGGAAGGAGGCAGAGAGTATGGTAGGGATCCATCAAAGACAGCCTCCCAGTCATTCAGTCAGTCTGATGTCAGGCGTCCCTATAGGTCCACAACCATTCACTTGTGTTTTTGACTTCCTGTTATATCGTCCCCTTTGTTTAAATAATCCAGATATATTTCTGCTGAGCTCTCAGCTTGACCTTTCATTACAGGATTCGAATCCGGTTCAAGCAGATGTCTCTAAGTGGTTCAACATGTAGAAGCCAGTCAATAATCTGAACTGATATGAGGAGATCAGAAACCCATTCCCCATATCTGATGGCTTTGAGGGACAGTACATGGTAGCTGGGCTCCCCTGGGCTGGCCTTATGGTCAAGAGGAAGTAAGCTAATTGATTAGCTGACAGGCACTGTTTGGTGTCAGGCCAGCAAAGAGGCTACCTCCAGTCTCAGCTCCCCCAGGCTATTATTTAATACAACTGTGTTGTTCTCAGTTTCCTCCCTTTGTCCAGAAAAGGCTCCCTGCCCTCTCAGTCCTCTGAGGGCTCCTCAGGGACACTTCACACAACTCAGAAAGAAGGGGGAAGAGAGAAACATCGCCACAAAGCCATACTTGAGAGGTATCACTTTGCAATCTGCCCGTCTCCCAGCTCTGGCGTCTCATTTGTTCTGTGTGCTGATGTGCGTCAAGGCTTCAGGGCAAGGTGATAGTCTCCAGGGACGAGTTGCAAAGGAAAGTTACCTGAGGAGATAAGATGGAATGGGGGGGGGGGTGAATCTTTTTGCGGTGGATCTTTGTATTTCTGCAAAACCCAGCAGCAGCAGCAGCAGTTCAGCAGTACCCCTGCAGAAACTTGACTGCAGAGCCAGAGGTCCTTGAATGGGTTGCCTTTGAAAGTCTGGGGTCTTTTGAATGTGCTCCGCTTGAATAAGAGGTCTTTGACAAGTGAGCGCTTTGTGATTCTCCTGTGCACCTCCGGTGTTATCAGCAGGGCTGGAGGAGTAACAGCTCCCATTGCTAGTATAATCTGATGGCACTCATCTTGATGGAACAATACCCTGAATGTACAAAGTGCAGGTGCTTACTGTATGTACCTGAAGACCCTTTGTTATCCCTGTCAAAATTTCCATATTGAATTTAAAAATAACAAAAACAATAGTTGTAAATATGTTGCACAGCAACAGAAATGTATATTAACATTAATGTACATAAAGGACAGGACTGTGACTATTTGACTGACATGCACCCACACACACCTAGAGACAGTTGTAATATTTAAGACCTCCCGCTGAATCCCTGAGCCTCTTAATTCCTCAGAATATAGGAGCTCATATAGTTTTTGTAATTAACAAATCACAATTTAATCGACAGTGCATGACAATTCAATTTGTTGATTGCCCACCCCCACCCCTCCCTCCATCCTCCGCTCTTCATCTATTTAGGAGCAAAAGGGAAAGAAAAATAATCTCGTTGAATATATTAATTCAACATGATGAATCCTGTATTCAAGTCAGTGGAGTGAATAATTAAAATTAGCTGATAAAACTTTCAGCAGAATTACTTTGCTGAAATTGCTGAACAGATGTGTCATTTTAATGAAAATCCACAGCCAAGCTCCTTTCGCCTTCCCCTCTGTCGGATAAAAATATTATTCCCACGGCACATTCTTAATTTGGTGGTAAATACACTCGCAGCCATCTCCGGAAGGGTGGGTGGGAGCGGGCGGAGAGGGAGGAAGAGCAACTTGTCACAGTTAGTAACTTGATTTCTCCCCCTGCATGCAGTAACAGCTATCTACAGTAATTCACAGCACTCCATTGTTGCAGCAAGTCCCAAAGAGGACTTATTAAAATGCAATAATCCCTGTTTAAACAGAAACAATAACCATTAGAATTCCCGCAGATCTAAAACAGAGCGTAAGCCCCCATCTGCTGTGAATGATTAGAGTCTTGACGAGGGAATTTAATTTGCAGCATTCAAAGATGAGAATCTGAGCAGATCTTTCCTCCGAGGCTTTCACCCTCATTTTCATTTGCCTCTCACTTTATTTGTCTTTTTAATTATTTATCCATCTGCAACTAACATTGCTCTAAAGAAAGGACATTGGATGCATCAAGGCTAGACAACAGCATGCTCGCCACCATTTGTAAAGCCACCATTCAGCATGGAAATATAGGTCACATGGTGCAGTAAAAATACAAGATAAGTATGTAGTTTAAAATTGTATTTCACTTTTACACGCTATGGCAATGTGCATAAATATCTTCAAAATCAACCTGGTTAAAAAAATTCACGTCATCCCACCTGAGTTTACCTCTGTACAATCCATCTTGTAGATGTTGAAATATTTCACCCGAGGAAATTAAAAGTACAAGCTAAAGGGTCAGCAGATTTAGCAGGATTCTTCCTCTGGGCACCATGAATGTCTGTGGTGGCCTGAGTTACAGGCTAGCTTGGATAAAAATAGCAAATGCACATGACAGCACCTCAGCCCTAAAAGTATAATAACTGCAGTAGTACTGAGAATTAGTTTGACCAATGTAATGTAAGAGCAAGGATGAGGAGCCATTTATGCCCAGTAAGTGTTTCGACCCCCCCAAAGTTCAGTCTGCTGTCTTTTATCCACCATTTTAACTGTGCATTCAAACAAGGAGATGTTAGAAGAACCAGGAATTGTTCTGAATGGCAGTTTTGTTAAAGGATGTCCAGAGCAGGTGAAGTGTAGCTAAATACTACTTCTACTGTAGACACATTGGCCTTGATTCAAATCTGTCAAGAAAAAGCGGAAAGAAATGAATGGCATGGCAAGATAAATTAAACAACTGATGGTGGAATAATGGCAAACCATACTAACCTTGTTTGAGGTTTCTAGGTATCACACATCAATCCATAGAGGCACAGCAGTTTTTCATCATTTCCAATTACGGCCCTAACACAGAGCTGCACCCTCTTCGCAGCACCTCAGCAGGCTAAAGCGTAGCAGGTGCACTGCTAAAGATATATTTAAAGTGTCTTACGCTGCAAGTTGCTATATTCCCATGGGCTCCTCACGCTACTGATCCTCTCTGCCTGGAATCATCCATTTCTGGTTGTGAGTGTTCACAGCGAATCCTAATTTCTTGTCTCTGGTTAGCAGTGCGCCCCAGAGACTTCTAGTAATGAGCTCGGAGGTTAAAAAAATGGAGTGCCAGTCCCAGAAGGTGTTGTTGAGTTATGGATGGGGGAAAGATCCATGGAGCCTCCAGAGACCCAGTTAGGGCCAAACCTTTGGTGGAAGGCATATTATTCCCCAATCTGAAGGGAAAGCTGTGCCATTCTGAATCGCAACTAATTGGCACTCAGTAGAGGAGGACTTCAGAGGGAACCTTTATTTTCATATATGAGCTCCAGCAACATTCGTATAATGTGATGCACAGTATATGATTTGATGATACAATTAACTTGGTGTATGTAGTCAACTCAACATCAATGTTATACATCTTCATAAATATGTGATTGATGATATTCAAAGGCATTCAGACACTCACAATGTCAATCATCAAACATATATAGCTCCATGTTAATCTATTTTATATTTGAAATCAGGTACATTTTAAATAATTGTGTTGAACTGTACAGTAATAGAAGTATGGCCCAAATATTTATTATGCTACCACAAACTTGAAATAAGTACATTAACCCAGTGAGTTAATTGTTGATAAATCTCACTTCACATCATTGAGTTTGAGCTGTTTCCTTGAACTGACAACAAATGTCCAGGTTCCAGGTTCATTCAGTTTAAAATACAAAATTGGATTACAATCATCTAATATATTGAATATGTGTAAAATATGTTCTATTATGACATAAATACCTCTCCCAAATCCTGTTATCTCTTTAACCAATTAGTTAAGATGCAGATGGTGATTTAATTTGGTAACTGAGCAGCTGCTTTGTCAACATTAGTTGTCTCACTACACGTCAATCTGAGGCATCTGACACAACAGTCGAACCCTCTGATTCTGTTTAACTTCGACGTGTCAGATTAATGGGAAATGAAATGCCTCGGAACAGAACGCCACACACTGAGCACGTTAGAAACTATGTCGGGGTTACTGATCCTCTTCGCGTGGTGACCAGGGAGGTTCACCTGTGTCGAGGTTAATGCTGTAATGTAATTAAGTAATTAAGTTCAAACAGTGTAAAAACAGTTCTATCATGTGTTGCCACCCAAACTGTTTTCATACACAATCACAGAATACTTGTTGAAAAAATATTACACCCTAATTTAAACAGTGTTTTTGCATTCATCTGAAGCTAAATGTTTAGATTTGTAATTCTTCTCGAATTCCATCTTCTCCTTTAATGTCTTTTTATATAGGAATAATATTTTCTCTTTCAAGACGAGCAAGAACAACAGCCTCCACATCAAGTAGTTGCCATAATGGATAAAGAAACTGCAGCAAGTGAACCTGACATTTCACTCCTCGGCTACAAAACACTTTCCGTCTGTTGACTTACCTCGTGGTTTTGATTTGTTTAATGAATGAAGGAAGAGAATTGTTGGGTTTTCTGTGAAGGCACTGTGGTGGAGCCCTGTGGCGGCTCTGCTTAATGAAGCTAATTATCCATTGTGGATGTCCAATCTAGACCGGGCTTTTTTTTTGATTGCTTTGATTAATTACAACACACTGAGTGCTGCTCTTACAGCCGATTAGAATGGCAGGAAATGAAAAGCACTGCAGCTAACTAGTGAAGTGGCAAAGGACCTGCAACCAGGAGATTATTGACGGAGTACAGCAGAATACTCTGCATTAGCTCCTCTGTCTAGAAGTAGAGCACCATTTAGAAGAGCTGGTTAATGAAAAGCTTCATTATTGATTTTTGCATTAAAGGTTTGTGATTTTGCACATGGCTGACAAAGACTGAGACAACTGAATTGTGTCTCAATGGGCCATGCGTGTTCAGGTTGTGTGGCGTGAGAATGTCAGGAGAAGTTCACTTTATGTTTGGAGCCTGTGTAAATATCCAGCTCTATATCTCTGTAATATGATCTGTTAGTGTTCTGTATGCTGTTTTGGGCTTTTCTTCAATGACCACGTTTCTTTCCATTGAGATAATGGATGCAAGTCCCCCAGTAATTACAGATAATCAATCAATCACATATTTTCCTAATGGCCAGCTTCTTGACTGGCTTTAAAAGGACTTTTGCTGGTGTAAAGCATAGATATAACAGAACGTAGTGGAAAATCTGTCAAGATTTATCCTCCTCAGCTGCGTCTCCAAAATCCGTTTGGCTTCAGCATCGTCTGGAAAATGTTGATGCGAAGAGGCAAGAGAGGGGAGAGACCCTGGACCTCAATTTTTGTTGGTTTAGTGACAATGAGAGAGATAAGTGGTTGTGACAGTCGTGAATGATCTTCTGCTTCAGGCCTGTGAGCCATCCTGTGGCTAGATTGTCACCCATTGTCAAATGCACTGTTCACGATGCCCAAATCTCCTGTGAACCATCTAATGTGCTAAAATGGGAAGCCTAATTCTTCATTAATTCAGGGGAAAGAGGAGATTTGGTCGTGTAGTTTTCTCTTCACTGGCTGTTTTAAAGATTCCAATAACCAAGCATTTACAGTTCACTGAGCGAGAATGGCTCGTCCCCTCCCGCGCTCACCCACCCGTCCTCGGCCCCCTCTTCTCCACTTTTTACAACATCGACACGCCAGCTGTGAAACCTAGTGATGCTTATAGCCAGACTTATTGCCATGGTTATCTTTAATGACTTTGAAATGTATTGGCCTCATTAATAAGCGGTGAGGTTATCAATTCTTCTAATTAGGCTGCATACTCCCCGAAGAAATTTCACATTAAAGAGCCAAAAGATGAGTCGGAGGCGAGGCACGCTCTCTGCCGAGAGGTGGGGGGTTACACAGTGGGGTGGGCGGCGGGGTTTGTTTGGAGCTGAAATTCAAAGTCTTACCCCGTCTGGGAGGATTAGCATTAAATCACTGTACCCCCCACCGCCACCACCCCGCAGCACCCATTCTAATACAACACTCCCACCCCAGCCCTCGCCACCATCGCCGCCGCTTCTCCCTCTCCCCTTGAAAATGACTGTTTCACTTACACATTATAGCTATCAGCGGATGTGTGTGTATGCACAGGGGGGTAATCACAGCCGGGCAGGGCTGGGTGGCGGTAATGGGACATGAGCACTGCTGAGGTGTGTAATACGATCAGGAGTTACTGTCACAGCGCACTGATGTGCATATCTCAGGCTGACATGTTGAGGCCGCAGCGAGGCCATTTGGGTAAGCTTTATGTGGCGTTCCAGGGGAGCTTCAGTCAGCTGCCAGAAAGGAATATTGGCTTTTCAGATGAAATGGATGCCTGCCTTCTGTCTTTGTCACTTCTCTGAGTCTGTGTGCTTGGCAGCTCTGAAATAGTCAGATGTGCGGCATATATGCACGGCTTGGATTCCCAGAGCCAGTTATTTATGTAGAGAGTATGCAAAACAAAG
Organism: Pseudorhombus dupliciocellatus; assembly: GCA_016785235.1. Classification (NCBI taxonomy): domain Eukaryota; kingdom Metazoa; phylum Chordata; class Actinopteri; order Pleuronectiformes; family Paralichthyidae; genus Pseudorhombus; species Pseudorhombus dupliciocellatus. Next base: position 1,016,569 of record JAFBJW010000112.1, read on the forward strand.
CACAATGTGTCATTAGTAAGCATTTTCCAAATAAACCAAATGCAAGTATTTTCAATGCAAATATCCAGTTTCACTTCTGAGCAATGACTCTTCATTTAAGCCCAAACATATGACAGAATTCCAGTTTGAGTTTTAAAATAAAGCCAACGGTTTACTGATGCACAGGCTACAACATTGTTTAGAAAATGTCAACATTTTGCTTGTGGTCCACTGCACCTTATATATTGAAGTGCATCAACAACACGTGCACGCTGTTGCACATGTGCGTCGCTGTCGGCACGCATGTGAAAATAGAGATTAGCTTTAAATGGCTCTGATTTATTTGTGCCTCGGCCCCGGCAGCCAGACTGAGCCTCCTGCAAATTTATAGCCAGACGTCACTTTTACATGATGGGTTTGTAACAAATATCTGCTGCATATTGTTAAATTAATCTTCCATCTAAAATTGATGGAGTTAGACTCCCCAGGTTCAATGTAATTTGGTGTTCACGGGCAGCAAGTAACGCAGTGTGAATACAGAATGAGCTGAGGCCAAACGGCCTAATCTTCCATCACCTTGAACCTGAGAGGAGAGGACGCCTCATCCAGCAGTGGCTAATGAGATTGTGCTCACCTCCCGGGAGAAAGAGAGACAGGGAGGGAGGAATGGTTTGGTGGGAGGGATGGAGGGCGAGTTAGAAAGATGAAGGGGAAGAGAATGGATGTGTTGAAGCACGCCACGGCGGAAAAGGGCGAACGGGATATGAGGTGAGAGAATGATGGTCAAGGTTCTGGAAAATGGATGTTAAAAAAGGAGGTAGGGAGATATATGGAGCAGGTGCCTGATAGCAGCTTGTTTTCCACCATGTCTCAGGATTTTTTTTTTTCTCAACTCCTGCTGCATGGCGTGTCTGATGTATGTATGAGACAGCCGGGGCATGTTGAGATGAAATGAATTCTATATCATTATTTCACAATCCTCACCCGGCCATGACAAAGACGGAGGACATATTTCACAGTTAAGGATGCACCACTCAGCAGGAGTGTCTGTCTCTCCATAATTCATAAAATGAGAAAAGGTTCCCCTGTGCAAGCCAGGCCATATTATTGTCAAAGAAACCACAGGGAATAGCTCTGCTACTGCACACAGTGTTCTCACATGTCTTCTGTTACCTTTAGGTTCCTGTTACTGTTAATGTCTCTACCAGTGGTATTTAAGAAAATCTGAATATGACAAGATAATATATTCAGAGGTATAACACCAGAATCGGTCACACACATACCGCCGCCTTCTAATTCCCATATCTGCTGTGGATTCTGCGTTACTGACTATCTTTGCCACGCGCTTCCCTCCAGCAGATGGTGGCAGCAGTGTAAGCCAGCCTCGAACTGAGCTCTGCCAGCATTTAGGGCTCATATGGTTGGTTTTGGATGGGGATGTCACTATCCCAGCCAACTAGGTGGATTAGCAGCTCTGTCCTGTACAGTGCAGTGTTCAGTCCCAAGATCCTCCCACTGTAAACACCATGACATTCATAACAGAGACATCACTTTCATCTGCACTGCTCAGGGCGGAGAGGGAAATCCAGAAATCTTTAGTCACTGTAAAATCAAACAAATCCGATTTATAGAGCTGGAAATGGAGACATACACTTATATATTTCTCAAACCTAAATATTTACAACCCTCCCTGAACATGTTTCAAAGTCAAAGCATGTCATGTAAAAACAAGTATATTATATTTGTGCATTTTTCTATTTGCAAAGAACCATGACACTGATCTGCTCAACCTGTCAGACATTGATTGACACGAGATTCTGTAAATTTAATTTGTTCCGGGCCGATGCCTTTGCTGTCTTCTCCCTGCGTCTGCCCCTGTTTATGATCACCTGGTTAATGACATACTAATAATATTATTAATCTCTGTTCAGCTCCACATGCCATCCCTCTCTTATCCTTCATACATTTTCATGAGATCATTGATTAACTCTTTCTCTTAATCACCTACTCATTGCATCACACCCTCAGCACTTTGTCCTTTCCCTCCCTCGGCTTGTTTCTAATTTTTCTTGTCTGGCACCTACTAATTTACACCTTACACACTCCTTTGTTTGTCCATTCCTTCATTGATGCAATTGATCCGCTCCATTGATCCTGTGTTCTCATTCCTCTAATGCCTATGTACAATCAATGCACCTCTGTGTTTGCGCCTGTTGTTCAGCACATTCCTTTATTATGTCGGGTTACCTCAGTTAGTATTCCCGCACAGTCCTTTTTTATTCTAACGGCAGCTAATGAAACACAAGATGGCTATTACTGGTTACCATCTCTCCCATCAGCGTGTTGTGGTGATCCTTTCAGCCTCTGAGCACTCGCTTGGCTCCAATTCATACCTCTTCTATTTCTCTCCTCTGAGCTTACATCTCAATGGCTCATGCACCCAGCGTTCTGCCATCAAGGATTGATCCGTGAATATGTTCCTGTTGCCCAGCTTTTAAAAAACACATTGAGGATTTTGCACTTGTCGGTATAAATGGATCCACCCGCCTCACTCCGATAACCGCAGCCCCCATGCCCACTTTTGCTCCTCGTTTCCTGGGCCAGAATGTATTGAGTGGGCTGTGGGGCTATAAAGTTCCAGCTGGCAACATTTATTTAATTACTTAAATCCATTCGATTAAAGCTTTTCAAGCAATTATGTCAGTGCTTTCAAGGCCCTAACACAGTGTTAAATGGATTAATTCAGCTGGACTCACACAGAGCAAACATTCCCTTTTGCGGGGTCAAATGGGGGTCAGTAACAAGTGAGCTTTGTGCGGGGGCGGTGTATTGAATTCGCTAGTAAATGTGCATCGTGAACAAAGGCAAGAGTCCCAAGTATTAAAGAGAGATGGAAGCTTAAATGTAATTTAGGAAGCAGCAGGGTTCAACACTGAGAAGGAGGTTGAATACCAAAGAGCCTCCAGAAAATCTTTTCAAGCATAACCATGCTGAGAAATAAACACAGGCAGTGGTAGGATTAATTTGTTAAAACTGCTATAATGCTGGGATGCTTTTACTTTGAAAGGGGTACAGGAAGTGGTGCAAATATTTATTGTAGAGAGACATTAAGACTGTGGTTTGAGTTGGCAGGTTGTGTCCATATTGTGATGTTGATTGATGTTTGTTTTAATGTTACAACCTTTCTCACCTTTTTCCCCCAAAAAAAAACATCCACCGCCAACTGCTTTGCCCTGAAATGTTCTCAATGCTGTTGTTTTTATTTGAAGAGTAAAATTTTACAGCGAAGCATCATGAGGCAGCTGTAAACACCACCCTGCTGCTGTGGCACAGAGAATTAATTTTCAGCTGTTTCTCAAGTGACAGATGTTTGCTCTAACTTTTACAGTTAGAAACATCTGACTCGGGATGAAAACAAAACAAGTGCTGTAATTCTTTTTAACGAGCATTATGTCTACACCACTGCTTCCAGTCACTCAATGTATACAGGGGGGTTTAATCCTGTATTACAGCAAACACCAAACTAAACTGTATATAGATACAGTGTGTGCAGGATGTGCACATGGATTGATATAAGTATAGTACTGCACCAACACTCCAGTTGTTGAGGTCATAGCAGAGGATTATCATATCTTAAAAAAGTACAAGATCTGTGCTTCAATATAAAGTGAGATATGAGGTAGCTACTGTACATGGTGTATTGTTGAGTTCTGTTATTCCTTGTTTGACTGACAAAACTTTCAAATATGACTGTGCCAGGTTTTTCTTTGATTTTTTTTTTTTTTTTTTTTAAGTGCCCTTTGAAATATTCAAAGACCGCTTCAGAGTTCAAGCTCAAAGCTGCCAAATAGCTCAGAGAAGCTCAGTTCACGCAGCGCCCTTGATTCTGTCGAGAAGAAAGTCAACATTAGGTATTGTTTTCAAGTTTCTGTACTGCAGGCAGGGAATAGGACACGTATTTTAGAAGATTCTTGCTTGAGGCTTTTATAATTTAAAAGTCATGCAAAACAAAATGTTGTGCTGCTTCCTTCTCGCTAACCTCTTCCATGGAGACATAACTTTTTCTCGTCTCTTACACAATTTTGGAAACGTCGTGTTTGATGTGATCCGATGGAGCCCTCAGCCTTTCGCCACAAAACCCAGAGCGCCACTTTGACTTCTTGTCTAAACACGCATGATAATCTTGTGTTTAAATCCCTGGGCTGTTTTCAAAAGCCATGAAAGCAGCATGTAGACCGATCCAAGACTCTTTGATATATCATTTCAAGGATTTTGTTTTTGGACATTTTTTGTCATAGTTTGTTTTTTTTTTTTTTTCCAATCCCTACCCAACACCAAGCAATCTAATATTCACTTACTAAAGTCGCCTTGTTCATTTTTCTCATTTACTTACTTCATCTCTTTCTTTTTCTCTTGCAAGCCTCACAATTTTAGATTTAATGACAAGCTTAATGATCGGCTCTTGGGGGAGTTTCCAAAGACTAAGTGCAGATTCACTTTTTAAAATGCAGGCTTAGCAGTGGAAATCTCTGCTGCCAAGAATGGATTTTCCCTGGTGCCCCGATGGTGAAGTAGTTAAGCTCCTCGTTGTAGACTGTCTAAGTCTATATGCTCTGTTTTGTATTTCTCTTTCTCATTCTGTCTTTCACTCAGTAATGAAAATGCCAAGAGAGGAATCATCGAGCTTTGTGTCCAGCCCTGTCATAGATTAATCCATGATTACTCTGATTATCATCAGTCCTTGCTTTCTTCTAAGTTTATGGGATTGGGGAAGACTTCACATTGTATTCATCATAAGAATAATTCTTTATTAAAACCAGCAGCTCTTTAGAAGTGATGAGAACATGTAAATGAGCAGGGTTTTGTTTCTCATGCTCCTCATAGAGGAACTATGGATTGCGATGGTGTAAAGAATTCTGCTCGGCTTACACTGGGATCAAAAGGAGAGGGAGGCAGGAGTCCTGAAACATTCATGACTTGTGACGGATCTGACCTTGGGGAAAACATCCTTGATCTGATTGTAGACGCTGGAGTGGATCAGCTTGGTCCCGAGACACTGCGAAAGGCTACAATTAGACCAGAAGCCTCAATGTTTTTCTTAATTTATACCCCTTGTTGCTGACGCATACTCCTGTCCAGTGGAAAATACTGCAGCCTCCCTCAGTAAATAGCTTGTGGGTGACAAATAGCTCCTCCTTTACACTCCATTTGGTCTCAGGCAGCTCGCTCCCACCCTCCTCCCTGTCTTCCCTGCTTTCCTCTGTCTTCCCATGCCCCTCCTGCTTCCTCTCCAGGCACTGACCTTTCAGATGATGCCTTTCCCGGCCTCCCTGGCCAGCGGCTCCCTTGGGAGCTATAATGGACTCGGTGTTAATTGCCTGTTGAAGGACAGAGGCAGTTCTGCGCAGCCTGATTGCAGACTCCCTTGAGAGTACAGCTGTCTGTTTGTTTGATTTCTGCTCTAATGCAGCACGGCCGGAAAATTTGGTTAGCATGTGCCTGCACATATGTACCAACCCAGTGCACATAATACATGGTGATTAACTGCTATTTGTTTCTTTTTCTTTTTGTTCCGTTGAGTGGATATTAAGACACTGGGGTTTCGTCGTGTCCCCCTCAATCCCCAGAAGTTGACACTGGGCGTGGTTTCCTTCAATATGGCTTCAATATGGAGCCCTCTCGTGGCCTAGGTGTCAGCGTACTGCACTTCAACAGACAAGAAGAGGAGATTCACTCCTCCCTCAGCCCTCTGATTCTTGAGGGTCATTGAAGAATACTTGTCTACTGTAGAACTATTTGTGCTTTTGTACTGCAGCCATCACACACACTCAGTAAAATGGATAAAAGCCCATTTTAGAGAAATGAGTGTTAACTATGACAGTGAAGGATGTATGTGTGTATTAATATACCTGTTTGGCCTTCATGACCTTTGACCTCAGTGCTGCCATCAGCCTTCAGAAGGAGATTGCAGGCTGTGTAAGGAAATCGTCATGGGAGCAACCAGGTGAAAACTCACCACTTCTCACCCCAACACCTAAACATCAGCCTGTGTGTGCATGGCCCATGGCTGGACCTTGATCTCTGTGGTTTTGAAGTTGAAAGTAGGTCCCATGGCCCTGGTAGCCAGAGAGCGATTCCTGCTAGATAAGAACACCCTTTCATCCCCTGTTCATCTCCGAGCTGTGCTGTCACGGTGAAGCTGATTCACATGAGCAGCCTGCCTTCTGGGCAGAGCGGGCCAGGAGACGTCCATGCTTGTGATTTATTTTGACATGCTGCAGAATTCCTGTTAGCCATCAAGGTGGACTCTCTCAAGAATTCTGAAAACTGAATATTAACAGCCATAAACGGTTTGTTACAGCTGTGAAGCAAATTCTTTGGCTTTGACACGTTCCAAAGTTCTAATTTTGACAAATATAAGAGCTGCAGACATGTTGGATTCCTGTGTGGAGCGCCTGTGTAACACACACTAGCATCAACTTCAAATGCCTGGAACAATCAACAACAGCTGACATTTTCATTGCTTTATTCAATAACCCAATATAAACGTTGAATTTAGAAAACAGAAATTAAAAGAAAGATTTTACAATTCATTGAATAGAGGACACAGCTCCATTTTTAGTTTAAACCTTTAATTCAATTCTTAATTAAGGAAGATGGGATCCAAAGAGTTCAGTTCCTCATCCATGTGAGTGAGTGTCTTGTTTATTACAACACTGACAGTATCTATGTGTTCTTCTCTGGCGCCTAAAGAGTGACTGACTGAGTTATATTCACATATGTAGCACTTTAAGTGTGCAGACAGAGAACTTCCCTTTTGGGAATGTATAAGATAATATATGCGCGTGAGTATTGGGCGGAAGAGAGAGCATCTTCCTTAATGCATTCAGTGACATCGGTCAAATTATGCATTGAATAGGAGGAAAATGTTTCTTAAAAGCCTCATATGAATTGTGATGGAGTATCTGGTTATCTAATATTTATGTTTAATTCTTCTAATTGACCATATTTGTCAACGTGATGGTTGTTTTTGTGTTTGGGGTGCAGTCGTAGTAAGTGCTTATAAACAAGCCTGAGACGCTTAATGTTTTCAAAATCCGTTTTGGTTAAGTGGACATGATAAATCATTTCCATTACACACATGACTAATTTTTTTTAATTTAGCCAGGGATTCAATTAGTTGGTGTCTGATCGGAGGACTGAGGGAGTACGAGAGGTCCACCATGTTACATACAGCAGCATAATCGCGTTAAAAAACCATGAAGGGGGGCTCTTGTTAAGACCAAGAAATGGCCTTTAGTAAGGAAAGGAATAATTCGTAACATAATCAACTCAGGCATAAGGATGAAGCCCTGCATTGACTTGAAGCTCATTGATTCATAATAGAAAACTAGAAATCCAGATTGTTTAGCATTGCTATTTATATTTTTGACATTATACATAAAAACAATTTTTTTTACATCCTGTTAGTGTTTTAATGTTGAAAGTAAAATAATAAATACTGCCTCTTGTATGTGTTAACCGCTCGAAAATCATTTGTGCGATGTGACTATCTAGAAATTACCATCATGGTTCTAGAAAAAAAAAAAAAACAGGTTTGAAAGGAAAATGTGATTTGTTCCACCGAGACTGCATGCTTTGGACTCTTGCATTTCTCTCCTCCCTCCTGTTCTCAGGGCAAATTGCGGTAACGGTTGTCGATCAGCAGAAAGCGGAGCAGAGGTTGGGGAGGGTGACGGGTATTTGTCTTCAATCAGCATTACCACGCATGTTTAGTTTTTTGTTAAAGCAATGGAATCCATCAGAAGGCCCTCATACGAACTGTAAGAAAGCTAATAGCAGGTGGCGGTAGGTGTGAAATGGGCCTTTAGATGGGGCAGCCAGGGAGAGGATAATGCAGCCATTCAGGCTTTCTCTAGCAGGGGCCCCCTTTGTGCCCCGAGCTGACATGCTACTTCACTGGGGCTCCTGAAATGCTCCATTTTGTTCAATTTGTCTAAAAGCCGCTGACTTATGTGACAATTCAAAGACTCTGGATGTTAAAGTTTCCTTAACCCACTGACTGCTGAATGGCTTTTTTGTCCCTCCCTGTGATCTGTCTGTCATTCTCACATGATCATATGAGGAAGAAGAGGACAGAGGAAAAGAGTTTAGAGCCACAGAGGGCACCCTGGTGTGAGCTGCTCACAGATGACCAGGGCGCTCTGTAGAGGCCCAGAAGACTTGGAGTCTGTAGAAAGCGTGAGAACGAGGGGAGGACAGAAGGTTGGATTAGGTTCCCATTTAGTGACGGGAAAATGTGTCCATTTCCACTCGAGGTATGCATTATTCAGAACTGATCGTTCAGGCTGACTCCAAGAGCAAAGTGACCTCTGGTGCCCATGGGGAGTTTTTTTTTCCTTTGCAGGAAAGGATGGTTTGTTCCCTGACTGTCTGTCATGTCTCCGGGCCCTAGATTATATGTGTGTACTCGTGGGTTTGCATAACAGATGATTATGTAGAGATGATGCTGTGAAGGACTCGCACGCTTTGACCTAAATCAAGTAGTTTAACCAATAGCACATTTCTGTTTTTGTTAGGAACGCTGTGACAGAGGGCCAACAGGTGACATCTTTCTATTATTGCGGGCCAGAGCATTGATGTGCATTGGTGCATCATGACGCCTATACATCAGCCAGACACATGACATATGGATCACCCTGTCCCTCTCTGTGGCTCTTGATTCATTATTGCCGGCCAACCATAGACCTGTCCCTGATGCACATGCAGAACAACAGCCTCATGACAGACGGGTGATGGACGATGAAAAGCTTTTATGTTGTTGAAATGAAATGGGCATGGAGTCAAGGTGAGGGACTACACTAAGAGGAGTTCAAGGTATAAAATGTGCCCAGAAAAAAGCAAATAAAGAAGTAGCTGCTAACAACAATGAGGGATATATAGAACAGCTTTTCAGTCAAGGATTTAGTGTTATGTATTTCTTTCACATAATCTTAAAGGTAATTTATAAAGGTTCCGTCTGAGTGACCTCTGAAAAGCATCAGATTCATTCAGAAAGTTTTGCCCTGAACTCAGATCGACCTCAGATCAGATCACAAAATAAACTAAGTGACTGAACTGAAGTCAGGTTGGAATCAACCAATGTGATGTGTGTAAACATCCTGAAACGGTGTTGGCTTATTTAGACCTAAAACAAGTCTAATTAAACCAGTATCATGATGCAAAGGGGTATTTCATTTTATGACATAATTCTGCGTCAATTACTGCTGCTGTTTTGAAAATAGTGTAGTTCCATTTTAGTCAAGCGATCATTCACTGTTTTAGCTGAAGAACAAACCCGTTCATTGTAATGGAAAAAGTGAAATTGCCCCCATTAAAACAATCAGAGCTTGAATGTCGAGGAAACATTACTGCTGTCAAGTCATTTGTATCCCAGCAGGTCATGCAAACACTAGGCAGCAAAATACTGAAATAAAATACATAACCAGCTTGATGAGGCGAGCATGTGCCAAACATTTATTGAAACGAGAAAAAAAGCACAACTTTAAGTGCACAATGAAAAGTTTTTTTCAGACAGTAGAGTCTCAAGGACAAGTCAACATGCACTCATAACAACACATGTGGTATAGGCTAGAGATTAAGTTATCTACTTATAACAAAACACATCTACAAGTGTGTTTTCACCCGAGGAAGGAAAACCTCTGCTAAAAAAAATCCCAGAACATGTTGAACATTTTGTGGTTCCTTCTTTTGCTGAGTAAACTGTGTGCATGGTCTTGTGTGTTAGGAGTTGGACCGATAGACCTAGCTTGCTCTCCGAACGTCGCCATTCATCTCAGTGGCTGAATATTTCATGTGGTAAGTAAAGTGTGCAGGTCAAGTCTCCTATGACACATATACAGGGAGAAGGCAGCGCTGAGTCTCACCCAGCCGAGATTTAAAGGATAAAGGGTGACATTTTACCCCGGTTTGTAAATTAATGCTATTGATCCCCCGAACAAGTACAAAGTCAGATTTCCAAATACTGCATGATAAAGAGATTAAGCCTCTAAATGGCTTTCCAAAGGCAATTTTTATTGCAAGTAAGGGCATTGAACTTCCAATTAGAATTTCTAATGGACTATTGACTGGAATGTGTTAAATGCTGCTACACAGCTATAGATCCTTGGAGAGGATTTTTCTCGAGCAAGGGTACATGGCCCCAGAGTCCCTCAGAATGAGAAGCACAAACAGTCACCACAGTCACCTGACGTGCGGTGATTAAGTCCAATTCACATGCCGCATGTTTTTATAACTAGATGTGAAGGTGTTTACGCTAAACTGCATTACGCTGGCCCATGTGTAATGTGTGGTGACTTCATTTGAGGTCATTCGTGTTCTCGGCTGAACTTTGATGTCAAACCAGGACCTTTTTGTTAGTCTTAATTCCAGAGGTTCTTTGTATCCAAGCACATGAGCTGTTTCTAATTTTCTCTGATTGATCTACTGGACTAGATCTGATTTAATTGCCTTTAATGCCATATTAAGTGTTGTCAAAATATTTTTACATGTCATCCTAATTCGACTTGCTACCCTTAGAACAGCATGGTTGAGGAATGTTCCATCTGTTTTTCATTGTCTCTCCATCCTGTTCATCTGGGCCTCTCACGCTTTCCGTCTCCATCATTCTCTCTGTCTTTGTCATGCCTCGCCTCTCGTCTTCTCTGCTGCGCACACTTTGTAGCTGTAGGTGATTATAAGCTTTGAAAAATCTACATCAGGATACAATTTGTCAGGGGCCTTAAAGCCTACTCTGTTCTGAGGGGTTAACATTTTGTTTGTGTTACAGTGCATTCAAACCCTAATTAAAACAACATTACATTCCCCATCTGCCAATCTCCCATAATCTTCTTTAATTGCTGTAATTAAACTATATTTACATGTGCAAAATACTTGTAATTTAGCAAATTGCACTCCACACTCTGCACATTTAATCAGCGGCGCTGCAGTGGAATGGAGTGATTTCAGTGTTTTGATTTCAGCAGTGGGCTGGTTCTGATGGGTAACTGGGCCTTTGCCTGAGGTCCTGCTGAGGTTAGGAAAACAAGCCATTGGAGTAGTATTGTCATTGGGCTCTGATTGCAGCTCGCGTGGCTAATTACAGTACGAGCCTGGGTTTCTGTGCCATGCAGACAGGGTTTAGGCACAGGTGTGTGTGTGTGTGTGTGTGTGTGTGGCCTCGTGTGCTGCACTCTTAGCTCGCTGCCTCTTCATGATTGACATCAACAATCCCCTTTCATTTATTCAAAATGCAAAGTGAATTTGCCGATGTGTGTTTGCCACCCAAATGGAGACGACCGAGATGAGGCGGTTAATACCTGGGAATTAAACCTGCAGCTGGCTAAGCAACTGCTGTTGTAATGAAAACGTCAAGGACTGGCTCTGGCTGAAGAGGAACAGCCTGCTTGTTTTCAGATTAATGGTATTAGATAAGGATTAATCTCGGAGAGGGAATTTGTCAAGCTGTAGCTTTATATTAGCATCGCTAATAAGCTAGCTTCACGATGGCACCGTATTTCAAAGACTTCCTCTGCACTTGTGGTTTATTCAGTCATTAGCACTTAAGACCGAGCCCACAAGCTGTCACTTAGTCGAGCCGAATTTCACTTGTGCAGATCGTCATGGTTCCTAGAGTCTTCAGAAAAGGGTCATTCTCATTCCGATAAGCTTGGCCATTTTCAGATATAAACACACAGTTGTGCCTTGAGAGTTTGCGTTTTATGTAAGCATATGGAAAGGTGCGTTCATGAAAATGCCGTTGAAGGGTGGCACTGTCTGATGGAGGCAGGACGTTGTATATTTATTCCGCTGCAGAGTTCCGTTGTTTTTTGTTTTTAGCACAGAACACTAGCACCACCAGCCCTTATCAACAAAAGCTCCCTTGACATTTTCGGTGGTGTTTTCTATCAGAATGCCGCAGTGAGATACTTGTATTTTTAATGTGTTTAGTTTTGCATCTGTGGCGTGCTCGAAATCATGTTTGCATTCTCATATACAACCTCTGGAGGCTGTCAGGAGATCATCTGGAGTTCAGCGCAACTCTGAAAGCAGCAATGGACAATAGTTTGTCCAAGTTCACTGGCTTTCCATCTTGACTGATGATGAGTAGCTAGCACTAGCTATGCCCTCTTGGCCTAATTATATTCCTCTCTACCTGCATGAGAAAAGCCCCATGCTGGCCAGATGGAACCAGATGGAACCAGATGGAACAGCTCAGCAGTGTAGAGTCAAGGGTCCTGCCCAAGACGACCTCCTCCTCCGTTCTCCATACCTTGTCAGGTGGAGGCAAACCTTGCAGGAAGGGCTGCTGTTGCTGCCGCGCCTGAGGTAATTGGTGTGGTTTTGCAAGACTTTCCTTATCCTGCAAGTGCTGCTTATTAGCATCATGCCAGCAGTATGCACATCATTAGGACAGACCACAGAGAAAAGCAGTGGAACTAAAAGGAGCTTTTGCAGACGGGAACTATCTGTCCCCAAACGCAGTGCTTAGATTCAATTCTCTATTGATTCCGGTAAAAGCTCTTCTCTGGGTAGTTGTCATAATAGAAGTTCCCCTGACGTTCCTCTGTTCTTCAAACTGAAGTTTTAATTGCTCATCCTATTATTGCTCGTTTGAGACTGATGCTCAAATGCGGGTATCATCTGCTTGGTTTGAATATAAAAGGCCTCTGTCGCTCTGTGAGTTACAGGAGCTGTCTTAAAGGAGGGTGGAAGTTGCTGGCTGGGAGTGCAGCGCAAATGATGTTATAAGATGGACACAGCCCCAAATCCTCATTAGCTGACACGTAGTTCCTCTTAATTAGTTTCCATTCACTGTAATTAGCATGGATGAGGCTAATCATCCGATGTGAAAGCAATCTAACGCTTGGGATACAACGTCCTTGGCTTCACTTTCATGTCAGGTTCATAGTCATTTATTTCTTCAGGTACACTTTAGACGCTTTTTCTGAATAGAAGGCAGCATTTATATTCCGTCTCTACCGATACAATACTGTTTAAGGCTAATTAAAAACAAGAGGCCGGTTGAAGTTCCCCCGTCATAGTGGCTCCATTCCTCAACCTGAAATTCCATTTTCAAACAATTTACCTTTGAAACAGGATTCAGAGAATGCCAGTCTATTTTTGATGGAGCTCATTTTGGCTTTGACATTTTCGGGGCCTGGCATGAATAAGAGAAGAAATGGGGGATATTGCGGTGACAGTGTTGTGATATTTGAGGCTGTTGTCCCAGATCAAAACAAACGTGTGTTGTGTAACACAATGGAGCAAGAACATAAGTGGAACAAAGAGGAGTGATTGAGGCCTGCATTGTTGGGAGCACCTTCTGTAGCGGAATGATTGATAATCTCTCTCTGCCTGTCAAACCCATGAGACGGAGATTCCTCCCACTAACGCTGCGTCTGCTGCCAATCATCCTTTGTCTTCCAGTGGCTGCTGAGCTCCAAGTGTTCACTTCTAACATTGTCTGCCAACGTGTCTTTGTTTTGGAAAGACACATGCCTTTTTTTTTTTTTTTTTAATTATACAAACTCTTAGACGACTGAATCGAGGATCATGCGGTCGATGCCTAACTGTTATACTTGGTGGGGTTACACAGGATATGAGCTTTTTATTTGATTTTCTGCTTTGTGGATTTTAGTCTTCTCTACTATCTGTGTCTTTATTGAGACCAAATCCCTCCAGTGATCTCCCCGGGTCTTAAATGTGTTTCTTAACCACAAAATGTTCTTGCACCTAATCTCTTGGCCACAGACAAAAGGATGTGAGCCATGGCCGATCCAGAGTAGTCTGATTTATCCAGAGTGCCAAGGGTATCTTCTTCCCCGACCGGCCTCTTGCATCTGTAGCTTCTACCCTGATCTAAAGCAGAACCCGTTTATCCCTTTCACTCAGTGTTATTGTGACTGTGAATATTTAAGACGGAGAATAGCTGGTTGGGCCCACAGTAAATTAGATCTCTATAGACCACAACAGTATCATATTCCTGGCATTTAAACATCTCCCTGTCATTCTATAATTTCTGTGTCTTATTATTTCTTTCCTAATATGCTTTTGCTTTTCTGCAGGCTGGACTGTTTTTGTGAAATGGAGTGTTTGGCATGAACTTTTGCCATATGCCTGTAGATTTGCCAAAAAGTATTCAGAGCAGCTTTTTTCTTGCGCCAAGTATTTGGCCATCTGCTTAAGTCTTTAACCAGCAGCATCCAGGGACTTCATCAAGCTCGAACTGTGAAGTCAAATGGTTTTCTTCAGCTCCCAAATCAAGATGGGCACTGCAGTGCAGATTTACTGCGCTGGCAATTCCAAGCAATCACACGTATATTTTATTATGCACTACACAGTCACATTTATGAGATTTGCACTTAATGACAGCCAGGTTTTTCCCAGAGCTGTTTTTATGTCGTAAAAATTACAATATAGTTAAATTAGATGAAGTAGTCTGTTTTCAGTCCTCATAAATCACTTTCAGAACAGTTTGTGGACAGAAAATCTATTTGTGTTAGTTTGATGTTAAGTGTTAAGTATCTGCAAATGAGGGCACACGCAAATAGCTGAAACAGCTGCTATAGTCATTTCCCAAGGATGTCTCCACTGGCCACGACTCTACCTCCTGAGTTTAAACAGGCCACACTGCCACTTGCAGACTAAGGGTTTTAAAGCAGGACACTGCTGAAGAATGTGCTGCTCGTCAAAGCAGCAGAGAAGAGTAGATAGCCTTTATATGGGGGTGGGGTTCATTATGTGGTGCACAGGACACCATTATTAGCCCCATTACACACGATGACAGCCGCACATTCATTCTCCTATACCTGCTTTTTAAAGCCACCCATAAATAATGAGGGCTGCAGCCAGCCTCGTCTTGGAGGAAGGGAAAAAGGTCATTATAGAGCAGGCCTCCATTTGTCAGAATTATTTCATAATCTCAGGTCACGAGGAGGGTTTTTACTTAAGTTAATTGTAGATTGGACCACTGAACATAAATTTACATTAGCAATCAATTTGTTCCCCTCCGCAGATTATGACCCTGTCTGCTCTTTAGTGGGACCATCGGTGATAGATGTAAACAGCCAGAGACACAATTCACTGGTAAACACTCAGTTTACTGCTCACTGCTCACATTTTTTTTTTTTTACATTTAGTTAAAAACATGTTTTGTTTTTTTTTTTCCTTATCCATATATTTTTTAAATATAGCTCTAAGACTGAAGCTGTGTTGGTGCACATTGCCACCCCATTGTGAAGCAGAGGTCACAGTGCTGTCCTGGTTAAATGTGCTCTGACTGGTAACCGGTTGTGCTGTGCAGTATAATTACCCCAGCTTTTATCACAATGACCTCTCTGACAAACTTCCCTGGTGGAAGGAGACACCTGAGAGCTTCCACACTTCCTATCTGCCCTTGTTTTATCGAAAAGGCCCCGCCTGAATGGATAATAAAGCCCCTGTTCTCCCAACAGACGCATAATGGAGGGTGGAGTGGTCCTCTCTGGCAGACTACTGCGCTTCTCTGCACTAGAGAAACCAATACCAGGCCTATCGGCTGATATATGACACTAATGCACAGGCTGACTGGGGCTCTAAACAGAAAAGAGGGATTGTTCCGACTTTCGACTGGCTGTAGGATCCATGACTCACAGGTACCACACTGTCTGGCCCCTGAGACCGCTCTAATTGCTTTACATCTGTACAAAGGTTTCTTGTAATCGGGCCTTCTGCCTCCATTTGTCTTCCTTTCAGTCTCGTAGTGAAGGCCTTAATTGGTCTTAGTGGGGCTTTTTTTCCAGTTAGCTTGCGGCCCTGAGCTAGTACAAGACTTTACCTTGGGGGGCAGCGGGCTTTGCTGGCTGCTAGTGGTTGGGGAGGTTGCAGAAGAGAGGAAGTCAATACTTCTTGTACCTTTAACACTTTAATTAATGCTCTCCTGACAAGCAGGTTTTTTTTCTCCCATAGCTTCACATGGGGGGGCTGAGCTCATGGGAACCACACAAGAATCAAGACTTGTACAGCTTTGTGAGAAAACCTCCCATGTAGTCTCCAGTGGATGATCGACATTTTCCGAGAGTCCGATTCTTCTATTAGTGCACGGTTCCACAGCACTGTCTCTGTCTGATAGCATGAGCCTGAAAACCTCTCTCCGTTGTCAATAGATAGATACAATAAAAGAGTAAACGCTGTAGGTTGAACTGAGTTTTTTATCAGTATTGTTTACAGGCTGAAACATAATGTATGATTAGTGTGAATATTTATTTGATTTTAACAGTTTAATGTATTATTTAATATGTGTGTGGTGCACCAAACACATTTTTTTAGTTTCAGGAAATAGGACAAAAAGTAATTCCCATTGAAACTGAAATATCTGAAGAGACCAACGCTAAAATGATCAGTACGAGTTTTAATCATGCCACAACGATGGACACAAATTCAGTCAAGGACGTTTCCACTCAAAGCTTGTGCGTAAAGGTTTCAAATAAAATGGCAAAGGTGCGTACACCTTCCACAGAGAGTGAGGGAAGTATTAGATTCAGTTTAGAGGAATTCTGTCAGTCATCAAGCTCCACTGGTCTATATTTGCTTTCATTAAACTACTTGAGAGTGTTTACATTTAGCAAAGTGCTGCCGTGAGCTGAGGCAGAGTCCCAGAGTGTAACGTGACCCACCTCACTTATCTGGCTGGACCCTGTTCACACTTGTCTTCTGCAGCGATAACATCTCATGTACACAGCTCCACAGACCACATTTCACAACTTTAATTTAAGATAACATGACATGTTCCTGGCTCTGAACTTGTTTTCTCCTCTTCCCACAGATTTGAGAACAATATATCCCTTAAGATATATAACCTCATTATGCCAAGTCCTATAATCGTTCAAATAATCGTTTTTTTGTTGTTTTAAATCATGAGAAATATTTGCATAATATGCCAACATGTTTTTTTCCAACAAATCTTCCGGTCTAAGGTTATTTATACCTGATATTTCCAGGGCTTTTTCTGCCGCCTCTTTTACCACTCCTAGTGAATAAAGGACAGAACAAAGTCTGTTCTGAAATGTGGAGCAGGACCTCTCCTTCTCTAGGTTCTGCACTGCTGTGCTCCCTGCCTTTCCTGCTGACTGACTGATATGGAGCTCTACTGCCAGGGCTTAAATAGCAGCTGTAAGCGTCCAGCTGCTCCCTGCCACGCTCCACTTCTCCCCAGATGGCTCTGAGACGATCCAGCAGCCCTCCGGAGGAGCGCTCATGAGGAAAGTGTTATGGAGTGGCTCTCTGAAACACCAGGGAGCATCCCTCACTGCACCACAGCCACCCTCCTCCTCCTCCTCCTCCTCCTCCTCCAACCCCCTGGGCTGGATGCCCAAATCAGGGGAGGGCTGCTTGTGCAGCGTCGCTTGCCAACTTACCAATAGGAGGCAGCACAGATGGTCGTGTCCGCAGCGCAGGCCAGCATGCAGCAGGGCCTGAGGGGGTGGTCCTGGGGAGAGCACATGCCATGCCTGGCCTGGGATGCCACCGATATCCCCAAGGAGGGGAAAGCGCTGGCCCTGAGCAGATGACCAGCAGAAGTCTGGCGAGCTCTGAACAGCTCAGACATAGTGTGTAGTGAAATGTTTTTCTTTACCCACATGGGTGTGTTTGATAAGTGGGTTGCTTCAGAGGATCGCTAACCCAAGAGAGAGCATGTTGGGAGAAAACGAGCACATTCAAAGTCATTGGGAATTTCCTTGAACAGTAATATATTATGCCAGATATAATGCTTCAGGGCAACAGTCTTTGACCTTGGCCGCGTGTTAAAGTGATGAATGGTTCGTCCACTTCACACCCCTGAATCAGACCGCAGGGTCGACTTCAACCATGACACTTCCCACAGAGACAGTATCATGTTTAACATCCTGCACTATCACCGCTCAGAAAATATGGGTCGGTACTTATTTGATTTTGATGACCAGTGGCAATTTGATTACAGAGAAGGGTTCAACTAAAGCTGTCTTTGAATTATAGAGGAACAGAACAGATTTCAAAATAAACAAAGCTGGTTTGGGAAGACCTTCAACATAAGCTACATCCCGAAGGGTACAAGCAAATCCATAATATCAATGTCAATGGAAAAACCTCTAAACTTCTGATTTGGTGATAAGCTGAAAAGTTGAACTGAGCGGAATATATTTTGCATTCTCAGTGAAACGAATGACTCGCATGTTACATCGTTTTTTTTTTGTATGTTCTTAATTTGTCCACATGTCTCTTGTAACTTGTAATACAAGAGGCAACAGACAGATGTGACCTATAGGAGAAAGCAGTTTTGCCCTTTCCAAGTTCTCTTGTGGTATTTTCATCACAGCTTCTTTTGTCAACAGTACATTTCATTTTGTGTGAGTCACAGCATTATTCTTCTCTGTTTTTTTTTTTTTATTTGTTTGTGAGAGAAGAGGGAAGTTTGCTCCAGGGATGTGTGCTATTGCTCCTGGGTGGAGGCAGGGGGGGGGGCTTGGTCTGGTGACCTCACTGTTATCCTTGTCGTGACAGGAAACATAGATCATAGAGGGGCCTCTAATGCGAAACACATTGTGCCACAACTTGATCAAAGCCAGGCTGCCTGGACAACAAAGTGCCCTGTAATGTCATATTTTGACCATATAATTGGAGAGTAATTATGGCTGACAAAACACTCTTTCTGCCTCCCTCTCCCTCCCAGTGTCTGTGGACTGTAAGAAAGCCCAGAGAAGGCTTGTCATAAAATATAGGATGTTGTGTGCTGAGTTGGCTGCAAAGCTCTTGAGTGGAGCAGAGGCTAGGTCAGTTTTTATTGCAGGACGAGCGCTTATTCAGAGACACTATAACAACACACAGGGGTAATAGTAACCAGGGGCCTAGAAAAGCAGCTGGTGCACCACACAACAGCTGATCCCAACTCACTAACAAGACACCAACACCAATGTGACCCAACTCTGGCTTTGGGTATTTTATCTCGTCTTTAATAACACGTTGCAGCTTCACCAATGACCCACTAATCACAGCTGTTTGTGAAACTTACCCTGAAATCTACACAGCAAAGTTTTTAAAAAAATTAAAAAAAAAAGGAAAAACCTTGGCAAAGACTGCTTTATAGTCAGATATATTTTTGGCAGTGTTGCACACAAGCTAGAAATTGTTTCAGCGAAGGAAAAGATGAAGAAACTTTGACAAAGTCGGAGTTGAGAATTTGATGCAGATGTGTGGTGTTTTGTTGTGCTCACATTGCAGTGGTTGTCCCAGATTGCTGGGCAAACAGTTTTAACCATGGGTAGCCTTTCATTCTGATGTTCTCCCTCCTGCTGGGCCAGTCAACAGGAACACAGCGCTGTGGGGCCTGAGCTCTGTGGTATTCTGCTGTACAGCAATCAAACAGAAAACACATGAAACACTGCAAAACATTACAGTTTGACAAGTTGTGAAAAGTTTGGAAACTCTCTCAGAGCGTAGCCCCGGAATCAAAGTCCCACACCACCCCTCTCAGTTTGTATACTGTCAATAGTTTCAAGCAGCAAAACAAGTCATCACAAGTTAAGAACATCAACATTACAGTCCCTTAATGGCTCCACGATGAGCTGTTAATGGGTGATGACGTGGCGTGTGCAAGCATGTTGACAGACTGCTAAAACATGGAATTACTTCTAAAACGTGAAACTAAGAGTAGCTGTTTTATTTGTTATCACTTCAATAAAAGATGTGCAGATATGGAATCTCTTATTTAAAGCTCTGGTGTCTCTGTGCCTTTGTCAGGAAGGTTAAATTAGGCTTTATGGGACAGAAGGGGACTTGAACCTTAACTGTACAACTCGTTTGGTGGGAGGTGGTCGATGTCAGATGGCTGGTCTGTGGCTTTCAGCCTGCTATCACGCTGTACCACTTAGCATGCTAATTAATCCCAACCAAAGGGCCGTGTCAGTCACCCCACGCTCCACCAGGGACGCTCCCACTGGGCTCATCCTGCTTTAATTGAGCACGTTTTTCAGGAGCCTGCTGTCCCTGGGATTACATTAGATCCCTCTAATTCACCCAGGCTGCCACAAAGTGAACGAGAGAGGGGAGGAGGGGGAGCTCGATGAGATGAAGAACTGGGAGATGTATAAATAAACCAAACAAACAAACAAAAAAAAACAGACTGAGTGTTTATTAACACCCCTGGGAAGAAAAAGGAGGTGAGAGCAGGAAATCATTAGCGTAGGAGAGTCAAACTAGGCTTGTTTGATCTCACTGATGGAGGAGCAAATGTAATTTAGCGCGCTGCGAGTAATTTGTTTTAGCAGTTAGCATGGGTTCCTTTTAATTTCATTTTGCCTTGCATCAGTCTTTCAAATTAAATATTTTTATTTTGTACAAAGTGGATCTTTGTCAGCCTCGCGGCTCCAAGACCAGCCCTCGACAACAACTAATGTTTATTCATCTTTGCTTGTTTGCATGTGCAGCAGACAGAATCTTGACAGGATTGTGCAGTGTCGGCTTTTATTTGACTACTTACTGTATAATGAGGCAACTCAGATGTACACTGTGACAGCTAGCAAATCACGGTAGGAGGATAACAAAGTGTTTCTGTCACCGCTGCTCTAATTATTTGCAAGACGATGCTGAAGTGGCTGCATCTGTTCTGGTGTCTCACCTCGTGTCCTCGTTCTCCTGAAAGATATTAACCATGCAAGCTGTTTGTGAAGCAACATTTGAAACCCAGGTAACTTAACAGTTACTACATTTTAACACTAAACACATCATTTATAGAGTGACTTATGAATAATTCACAAATGGCTTCAGGGCACAGCCTCTTACATATGCTGATCACGTGTCCTTCATCGAGGAGCACTGAGGAGGTTGGCCACACATCTGTGGAACGATGCACCTTAAGGGGGGGGGGGGGGGTACCCGGGGGGGGGGGGGGGGGGGGGGGGGGGGGGGTTATCTCAGCCTGTCAGGGTGTTGCCACTTAATTCCGACCACCACCCATGACACCAGGGCGGCCTTCAACTGCTTTGGGACCAGCCAGTCTCAGCTCAGGTGAAACGGGAAGAGAGAGGAGTCTTATCTGTGGGAGATTCCTGGGACACTGTTTCTGTGAAGCAACTTATCAGGCTTGTGTTCACACGGCGTGGAGCCTCCACACCTGCTATCCCTGGCAGCCGAGATGTGAGATACTCTCCTCTGGTGAAGAAGAAGCAGGGACATGAACAGGGCGAACTGCCTTGAGGCTCATCTGTAGAAACATAGGAAGCCATTTTGGACGCGAGGGGAGCGATTACTCCTCAACGCTAATGTCTGGGTTGTGTAGATTAATGAGAATTTGCTGGAAAATACATTCATTTTTATTGTAGTATTCTTACAAATGTATGACTTAATATATTATAATTGTATATCTTCATATTTCATAGTATTCTTAAAATTAACACATTTTATTTCGATATAGATTTCAGACCATTTGCGTTCCTAGCTGCCACTACAGACTGATAAACAGCATGTGCTCTAATGTGAGAACGCCGTCGGAGCTGCGTATCTCAGTTGTGTCCCTGGCAGAGCCTGCAGGGGTTGTTAGCGTTGACAGTGCCGGTTTTCATGCATGAGACTTCCAAGCAGATTGTTGGCAGAGCTCGGTAGCCTCTCTCAGATGAGTGTCAGCTGGCTGCAAGCCTCACAGTCTTCTCCTCCTCCTCCTACTCCTCGTCCATGTCTCCTCCCCATCAAGGCCGACCGGGAGAAAGAGCTTTATGGAGCCCCATAATGATATGTGGCGAATGTGCGGCAACGGGCCGATTGTTAACAGTGGCAGCTGTGCAGATAGCCTGGATGATGGAAAATCAGTGGGACCTCATTTTGGTTCGCCAGTATGAATATTAATGGCTCGTTTCCAGGCCATGGCTAATGATGAGGAAAATTCCCTAATAAAAACTTGATGTGATGGGCAACGACCCGCGGGGTCACTGGAGACAGTCAAAGTTAATAGTGTGCCATCAGGTGTGAGGAGTTAAGTGATTAGAGGCACAGAACCTAATCCTGATGTTTTTCTCCCCCTCAGCTATGAGTCAGTGTGGGGAAAGGGAGGGAGGGAGAGGGGAGCAGACAAGGGCTGCAACATACGTCCAACTGCATGTAATCCATGGATGTTGCAATTATAGGTGGCAGGCAAAGATTATTTTCAAGATAACTGCTCCATTATGTATAATATCATCACATTTCACAAGGGATTTGTGTCACGGGGAGGTTTGATGCTGCAGCTCATGGGAGCCAATACACGATGACAGAGGCAGCACTGATTTAAACTGTTTTAGATGTCTCACTTTAATGAATAACAACTTTAAAAAAAAAAAAAAAGAATGTCCCGTCTGTAATTAATTGAAGCTGAAATGTAGTAACTGTTTAAACAAGAGCATGCAAATAAATATTCTGTGCCATTTTTTGCTGTAAATAAAAACACATCGTTTTACTCAGAAGGAGTTATGTTATGTCCTAAATTCTACATGCTTTACCCAGACGCGATCCCCTCTTGAACGTAAATGTTCCTGTTGTTGTGATAACCTCCTGCTGCGTTCTCTTCAAGACCCCATTTCCCTGACATTTTATGCCTTATCATCTTATTTATGGCTGGAAGAACAACAAAAAACAAAAACGGGTATTTAATTCCATCTGCTCATCTTCACAGAGCTCTTCCATTGTTGCCCCATTCCTCTTCACCCAGCTTCTCTGGGAGCGGTCCACAAATAGTGTGGAATAGATTGTTTGTGTGTGGCCAGATTGCTGGAATGAAGATGCCAAATCACATCATTGTTAATGTCTAGCATGTGGGGTGATTAAAACACATACAAAGTGGACTCCTCTCGGGGGAGTCACCATAACAGCGCAAACAATACAATTTGATTTATGTAATTATCTCAAAATCCTTAATTAATCCAGCATCTGCTTTGGGCCGCTGTCCCCTCTGTGCTCCGGGGCACAGTGTAGAGTTTGGGTGTGGGAACTTTTGTTTGTGTTGGTGCACTGAGCACTTGTGTGCTGCAGTTGTGTCATACGTCTTCTTATTATTTCTGTCAGAGAGGTAGTAAACGCTTCTCAACCTCCAGCTGCCCTGCAGCCTCGCCTGTAGCTGGTAGAACCACGTTGCGATGACTCTGGTGGGAGAGACGCTGAGCTTGGTGCTTGTATAACAAAAGGAGCAAAATGTTTCACGTCTCAGCTTCGTCCTTCTTAGGCTGTTTGTCAGGTGTGTGTGTGTGTGTGTGTGTGTACATCTGAGATGAACAGAGAGGTATATCTTAGGCCAGAGTCTGTTTTTGCCAAGTATCACTTGCGCTGCCATATCTCGGTCTAGTCAAATGTCCTGCAGTTCTTACCACTCAAACACCAAGTATCGAACACATCCATCACTCATCGTCCTCCTGAACAAACCTTTTCATCCCGGACGTTCACACTGGGTGAGTGGGCCTGTGTGTCTGCGTTCCACACAGGGCTCCCTTTTACTTCTCTGGTCAACACGGAGTCTCTCTGCAGCCGCTTTCCCTGCCAACTCTCTGATGTCACATTATCGGCGCTATCATGATGTAAATCACCAGCAGTTTAACAATATGGGATTAATAATAATGTGGAATTAATATAAAAGAGTCAGGTTTAATATTCTTTCAGTATGTTTGGGCACAGTCCAGTGAGATAAAACATAAAAATAATATACTCTGGAGTATTGAAACCAGAGGTCACAGAATATAATGTTCTTATTATTTAATGGAAGGCTTCGTTTTCTGGTCCCCCCCTACCCCACCCCCCCATCGTTTATTCTTGAGTTCCCCTGCCCTGGAGTTTGTGGTCCAGTTGGATATTTCCAGGATAAAGTTTTACATTTGAAGGGAAATTGCATTCAGATGTTGCATTTGGCTGCTGCTGCACATGTAGATCAGCGCTGGTTAGAGGAGTCCAGACAGAGGCCTGGTCCTCCCTGACGAAACATTCTTGGCTGCAGGAAGGGGGTGTTTGCCTTATTTGACTATATAGGCTGTCTCAGACACTTAAGCTGGACTGTTTCCTTTTCCCTGTGATTTCTTCAGTGGTCTCCTCTTTCCTATTTCGTTATATGACAGTTCAACATCAAGCAGATGCTGTGGAAATGAGTTCAGTGTCATCACCACAGAACCTGCTTATTTTAGTGATCTGTCCCAGTCAGGCATGACATGTCGAATTTCCTCCCCCTGCCTGAACTTTAAGGTATATTTACAAAGCTGTCTTTTATGGAAATTCATTCATGAAATGTAGGTCTACTGGACCTATTTATATAGTAAATAAATCCCAGGGTTTATTTGAGGTTCACTCAAGTGTAAAGGCACTTAGGTACAGTCTAGATTATTTCATTATGGTGAAACAAACATCCACTTAGTCTGGAGCACAGCCCTGGTTAACACTGACCGGGTAAAGGAGGCTTTTAAACAGAAGGTCTATTCAGGGCAGGTGATCATTAAAAGCATAAGTCACAGCAGGCGACAGCGCCACATGAAGCTGATGATTGAGCATATCGAACCGGACCAAATCTCCATCTCCAGTCAGCAAGATGTATCGACCTCTCCCGTGTTGCCAAGTTTTAAATGATCCCCATTTTTTATGAAAAATTCTAAATTTGACGGAGCTGAGTCAGTTTCTTTCCCCTTTTTTTATGCCTCTTATAAGAATCTAATTTGTGAGCATATTGTGACTTGGCCTGCTGCTCCAGCTTTGTGTGCCAAAGCAGGTGCTGTGTAGCCAACCCTGAGCTCATCAGTCTCCTCCTGCCCGCCTCTATTTGTTGTTTCTCAATTCACAGTGGCAGACGTGTGTAATGTCCGGGTGAGAGAGGGAGAGGGAGGGAGAGGGAGGGAGGGAGTTTCAGAAAGAGAGATGGATATGAGATGTGAGTTGGGGATTTAAGAATAAGCATGGCACAGAGCCTCATTTCACCATCCTTGTCTTGCTTTAGTCTCCATGAATACTGTGCCGCGGCCACATCCCAGCAGTGGGCCGGGCGTGCAGCCGCTGTGGAGGCTGAGCCGTCCAGCTTGGCAAGTCTGGGCTCATCCACATTCGAGCCCTACAAACCCTCTACCCCCACCCCCAACCTGCAGAGAGGAGCACCGGGCTCCAAGATGGCAATCAAGGCTTGATTTGCCAACACATTTCCAATGATTAAAATGTAATTAGCACAAGCGAGCACCTCCTCCCCAGCTAATTTCCACACACGCTGTGACCGGCAGGCGGTCGGCGGCACCGAGGCCCCAGCAGCAGATGGAGGAGGATGCAGCAGGAGGGGAAAAAACCATTTTGCCATGTGACTGTTTGCATCGGAAAACCATCAGGATGCTCAGCTATATCAGGAAGGAGCTGTTTGAAAAGGGAATGAGGAGCCCTTGACGACAGCACATCAAATTGGCACTGTCAGAGCTGACCCTGGCAATGGCTGCCATCTTTCATGCTGTCTCTCCAGCTCCCGGGCATGCAGGCAAGTTGGCTCCTTTCCTGGGCTTTAACCCCTTCAGCCATCCTCCAGGCCAACCTGGCTCACACTGATAAACAGACACCCTCCTCTGTGTAACGGGCCGCTTTAATGAAGCCCACATCAACCGCTATTAATTTTAAGGTCATGGATGGCAACCAGCATAACCTGAGGCTAATGTTACTCATGGGAGCGACGATATGAATCTATCATGGTTCCAGACTTAAGAAGGTGGCATTTAAGAAAATACTAGATGAGAGACAACGCTCGAAACAGCCCATCAGAAATTGTAATAAGCTTGTTTGACCTACTCTGTTTGCCTTCAGAATTATCGTTTATGCATGTAATTTCTTTCCTGATTGACTGAACATCTGTTAGTGTTTGTAGACCAGTGGATTTCCAGGAAGTTGTGTTGGGAAGGGGAACATGGCATACTTGCCTTGCACGCATCCCCGTGTGATGTGGTTACCTCTTTAGCGCAGACGTTTTTCTGTGGGCAGCTCTGGCAGGAGTCTTCGGTGATCCCTGCTGCTACAGACGAAAGCCTAGCTGCATCATTTAGCATTCAGCCCGTGGCTTCTTATGTTCCCCCTTCTATCGGGCCAGTACAACACTCAGCTGGAGAGGATTTAGGACAAGAATAATTTACTCCTACTTTCAGACCAATATAAACAAAAGCCTCGTTGCTTGGACAGAGCGTAGGGAAATTTGTAAGAGCACTCAGCCAAAAGAGAGGCCCGGGTGAGAGCAGGGGGGCAATCAGAAGTGCTCCGGATACAAGCCAACATCAACAGCTCTTAGAGCTGAAGCTAATGTTTGACATTCCTGTGTTACTTAAACTAAACACCAGGGTCTAGCTGTACAGTATAATGCTGGCCCTGTGCAAAAAGCAGCAGCCTGTGTAAAGTATCGGTTTCTTTGTCAGTCCCTCCCAAGACTAATGGTTTCCTTACTGTACATGTCTGTAAATACGACCAATTTCCTACCTCCGCCTGTTGGAGACCTAACTCCACTAATCTCAATAGCTCCATTGTTGTTTTTTGTCCTCTCTTCAGTGCAATATATTCATTTCAACTCTCTCATATACTGTTTTTATTTTCATTAGACATGTTCTCCCAGGGTTGGTATAAAGTGTTTTTGATATTACAGTTAACCACAGCTCTGCAGACTTTATTTATTCCCACCTGACAGCATGTGTTCATGTTATCCAGAATCAGGGCAATAACAGCTTTTTTTTTTTTTTTTTTCCTGGCTCAGGCTTACCTCCAAAAACAATACCGTGCCTCGGTTATTATTGATGAGGTCTAGCAATCGTTCGCGACATTTCCAACTGCCGAGTACAAAGCTGAGACTTTCTAGCTTTCTGTCTGTTTTTAATGTAAAAAGAGAAATTCAAGGAGCGAAACAAAATCCAGATATGCAGGGATTCTTCTCTCCCTGCCTCCGGTTGCTTTATGCATGAGGCAACGCATTAGTTCACCATGATAACGTGTCTGTGAGTGACAGCTCTGACTTGTTTGTTTTCACGTCTTCAGAGATATTATTATTGTTATTTGTTACTTTTGACTTTGTGCTTGAGCAACGATTTTGAGGGAGCTTTGGTGTCTACGCTGTAAGGACAACCAGATTGCCTGCCCTTGCCTGTCAGGCCTGATCTCAGGATTTTTTTTAATTATTTTTTTTATACCTTGCTCATTATGAAGGTATTTCAATTTTTATTAAGTTTTCCCTTTTTTTCCATCCTTTGTCGCTCTGGGAAATTTGCATACCTCTATTCCTTGGGTAAAAAAAAAAAAAAAAAAAAGTAATGACAGCAATTTCGTTTCTTTTCTCTCCTTCACCAGCCGTGTGAGTGCTTCGTTTAGTGGCACCTGTGAAAGCGACAGGCGCTCGGATGAGAAGTGAAAGAGAGCAGTTGATTAAATCATCATCAAGTCGTAGCACAGAAAGTCAATTCTGCTTGCCGTCTACAATGATATCCTTTTATCTTAAAGTAATGAGCTATGGCACTTTTGCATCGGGTAATACGATGAGTTCCATTAGCATGTTCCATTTGCTTCACAAGCAAGGGCAAGTCATTCCAGCCAGCTTCTATCTTGGCAATCAAAGCAATTGGCTGCACAGTCAGGGAAGAGGGGAAAGGAGAGAGAGCGGAACAAGGGAACATGAGAAAGAAAGGCTGGTAGTGGTTTATGGATCACAACACAGTGGAAAATCTGAAATGATGTCCATTATTTGAACCCCCTCGCGTGCCTGGGTTCCCGGGTATGCAGTGCGCGCATGCAGAGAAGCAGCTAATGAGCTCTTGGTTGTATTACTGTTGTCGCTCTCTGAGAGGCCTGAATACATGGACGCAGTTGAGACGGCTAGTGCTGCTCATCAGATCCTGTCTGCCGCTACATTAGTCAGCCGTGTGTGGGAGGCCACAGGAGAGAGCGATGCATGGCCGACACGCCCGTTTATCGCCGTCCAAAAAAGATGCACACATTGTGTTGCTTTTTGTAGAACACACACATTCACCTGTAATCAAAATGTTCACTTGTCCTCACTATTTATTCCTCCAGTGCACAGTCTATAGGGCTGCTGGCTCTCTGCACACTGTATTAAAAATGGGGGGTGGGATGTTGTGGGCGGTGGAGAAAGAGAGTGAGAAAGAAATGGAGAGCAGGAGAACGTCTGAGGACTGTTTGCCCAGTTCGTTTATTGCCTCTGCATAATTTATGAGCTGCTGGAGCTGACCATCATGGCAGCGTGCCGCGGGCGGCCCCTGGGGCCATGTGGGACAGGCCTGTAAATTGGATGCTGTGCTCCTGCTGAGCTCGCAAGGTCCCATTTACCATCCAACTTGAGAAGCAGACCAACAACGAGCTCACTCAGGTACCTTTGAGCTCTGCAGGGCCCCAGATCAGCAGGAAAAAAAAAAAAAGAAAAATTAGATGGAGGCGAAATAAAAGAGAGTAAGAAAAAGTGGCTGCGCCTTCTGTCGCTAACTCCCTGTGCTGTCAGTCAGTGTACCACCTTCGTTCACCCCCTCCCTCCTTTAATCGACACCCACCAGCCCCTCCCTGCACTCCAGATCCTACACACACACACACACACACACACCATACAAACCTCTGCCCATATCCCCCCCAGTGCCTTCTTCATTACCGACTCCAGTGCTTCTCTGCACCTCAGCCATATGCACAACGTTGAGGGCCGCCAGTCACCCAGCATTACACTAATTAGTTGATAAAGAATTAAGTGGACCTTGAAATTGAAATTGGAAAGAAAAAATGAAATCTAACCACTTTTTTTTCTCCCTCCATTACAAAGTTCCCTTCCTCCTCTTGTCATTTCTCCATCCTCCAGCCTCAAGCAGGAGCACATATCATGGAGTTAGGATTCTGGCAGTGGTTAGTGTTTGGAGATACCTGCTCATGTAGGTCTCAACAAGGGCAAGGCGGTTTTATTTGTCTCACATTCCAGAGTTTGTGGTTAATGACGTGGTCAAATGATATTCACACACTGAACACGAGTGATACGTTTCTTGTTAAAGACCTGATAAGATGTGCTGTTTGCAGAGGTAAAGTGGGAACTGAATATAATTCATAATAGTTTCATTGTTGCCTTTGTTTTCGTTGCAGGGGGACACAGAGAGTGACCAAGACGACAAGGTAAGCCTGATTTTTAACATCCTATTGTCGAGGACACGGTAGTTCTGCCATGAACTGTTTTTTTCCCCCTTATTCTACCATTTAAGACATTTTATCAAATCAATCAGATCATGGTATAATTATTCAACTTTTTTAAGGCTGCACATTTAATGTAATTAGAATTCAACATCCTGTTAATGACTGAGAAATCCTTAATTAGCTGTGCATTCATTATAAATGACTTAATAATGTGTGCAAAATTGAAATCGAACTGTTCTGGGTTTTTAGGATTTGGATGACATTTAAATGAGAGTGCTGTGTAAGCCAGGGCTGAGGGTGCAGGCTGCGTTTTATTTAAAGCCGAGCACACACTCTGACAACAGAGAATACAGGGTTTGGATTTGTTAATTAGAAATAACAGAATCTCTTATTATTATTCTTATAACATCTTCCTGTAGGATAGTTCCAGACATTCACGTGAATCATTACCCAACTACTGAGGAAAACTCTGGTCAATGGAAATACTCAGAATCTCATCGAAACACAAATCTCTGTGCACAGTCAGATCTACTGCAACATCATCATGCATGTACCTGCGGGTTTGCTTTCAGCCGTCTGCGAAGCACTCAGTGCTGCTCCATTTATAATTTCCAGGTATTTTGAGCAGAACTCGCAGCTTCTAAGAGCAGCCATATTATCCAGTGACTTCTAACCAGAGCTCTAGATCCACTCTAATGATTTAGTAATGCCATTTGCTTGTGGTGTTTAGACTGTGCAGCAAATTGAGTCATTACTCAGTGTTGTCGATTTAAATTGCTCCTGTCTCGGTGGCAATTCCTTTTTGTTTCAGGAAGGGAAAGAGAGAGAGAGAGAGAGAGAGAGAGAGAGCACGGTGAGCTGTAATCCCCCCAGTGACTGCATTAATTCACCCTGGCTCATGTTATGCTCCTGATGAACAGCACTGACTACACCTTCCTGTCATTGATTAATTGTGTGTTAAAGTAACAGAGGAGTGAATTAGTAAATAGGTTACCCCTATGACAGGCTGACTTATGCATTCTTCCTTGATGTGAGGGACTAATTGAAGCTCTCACTCATCACTTTTAACCCCCCCCCCCCCAGTCCAGATCACCTCTGCTACTATCTGCCCCTGCCAGGCGCCGGGCACGCTACGCCCACCGCCGCTGTTGTCATTTGCATTCTGTGGGCGCCGCGGTCTACTTTGCAGCGGCGCGGCAGAGGAGGACGCAGGAGAGCACAGTCGTTTTAATGGGTCAAATGTATTCAGATGAGGACAAACGTGACTTATTTAGTTTCCTTTCAAAAGCAGGAAATGGAAAAAGTGTTCCCGGGAGAAATCATGTTCTGCCTGGTGTAGGAGACCTCTGCCGTGTCTGCGGGAGCTGCCAGGCTCTGATAAGAGACAGCTATTCGCATCCCAGAGAATGTGTCCACACAATACTGCCAACACGTGTGTGTGTGTGGTGGGGGTGGTGTCTGAAAGCTGTCAGAGCGTTAGCTCATTACAAAGTGACCTGTAGGGTGGCCCATCGCCGACATTACACACATGTTAACGACATGCTGGGAGACAGGTAGGAGGCACGCTCGCCTCAGTCACTCGTCACTGGTATCATTAGAACCGTATATGTTTTGCTGAGGGCCCCGGAACTGCCTGTCTTACCTTCTCTCTGGCAGTTGGCCTATAAAGCAGCTCCGATAATTAGAAGGATGAGGTTAAACCTTAAATGCGACAGGATCAAATCCTCAGTTTGCCTTCCTTTCAACCTCATTGGAGCCAGTTACGATGTTCTGCTTGAGCCCCGATGATGCGACCTTGCAGGTTGTCCACCACTTTTTGAGGAGGGGGGCAGTGATCACCTCTGTGTCTGATCCACAGCTCTGCAAATCCTCCCTAAGTCCTTTTGGGAAAATTTGAACACATAATACAAGTTTTAAAAAAACCTTGCAAAATACGTGCACCAGAGAAATTCACCCGATGTGAATTTTTTTGATTAGGACCCGACAACTTCAAATTTCTGCTGTCTTTGTAATATTGTCAGGAGCGCTCAGGCACTTACTCTGTCTGGACTTGCTAATGCTTAAGTGATTTTTGCGAGCGAGTGGCACCTTGAAACTGCCACTCAAACATTTCAGAGTGAATATCTGGCAGCGGTTTCTCCCACTTAAATGTTGTCCTGTTGTGCTACTTAGGTCTTTTGTGCTCAACTTTATCACCCCACAGCTTTTTTTATTTCTCCATCTCCTGCCTCTGGGCTTTTTTTTTTTTTTTTATTATTTTATAGAGACCACACATTTACTAAGTGTTATTTACTTGCTTTATCAGCCACCGCAAGCTGTAAATGCCATTTTTAAGAAATGCATTGTGTCTTATTAATGACCATGCAGCTGAGTGCTGTAATTTGCTGTGCTTCGCTCTCATTGGAGGCGAGGGATCTAAGTGGGTGCTTAAAAGCAGCTGAGAGAACCTGTTTGTCCTTGACATAAAATAAAGATCTGAGCAGGTAATATATTTGCTGTTTCTGCTCCTTTATTGTTTTGCTGCGTTTGCCCTCAGGCAATTACAGCACAAGAGTCGTGTTTCTCAATCACTCGGCAGCACTGTACATAAAACCATTTTACACCCCCCCCCCCCCCCCCCCCCCCCCCCCTCCCCCCCCCCCCCAACCCTTCCTCTTACCACTGCAGTGGGAAGGATGAGTAATAAAAGGAGAGAGCAACTTGTCAGCGTTAAAAGATTATGTGTTTTGCCCCCTCCAATGGAAGAGAGTAGTGTTTACAGGCTTGAGTGGGTGCTCGCTAGGCCGAGGCTGAGGCTGATTGCACTAGAGTACCCTGTCAGCCAGTGATTTGTCATGTACTTTATCATCCTTGTCACTCTGCTGAGCGTTGTCATAGGTAACGTTTCCGCCTGCCCCTTCCCCCTTCTGTGCTTTGTAGCCAGTCAGTGTAGGAAATTTGTATTTACTTTGGGGGAGTGTAATTTGTTCCTCATGGATAATATGACCCTTAGCGGAGCCGGATCACGGGTTAGTTGAAGTGATATTTTCCGGTAATGGTAGTCGTACATCATGGCTGTCAGGCCGGGTTAGGAGGCGAGCACATTACAGCTCCATTTTAGCACTGCAGGCATCTGGGATTATTTTCCATAACCAAGTATGACATGACCGCTCTGCGGAGTGCATTAAATTTTTACTAGCTTTTTTCCCTCCCCTGGCAACTTCTGTGGCTTTTCCCCCGGTCCGGGTCTCTAGGCTGCCGCTGTGATAGATACCCGCGTCGTCCCAGCAGCCCTTGCTCAGGTTAGCCGGTGTCGCAGACCTACAGCACTACCCTCCATCCAAAAACCGGCAAATCCCTGCTCCCCCTGATTCCCAATGCTCACCAGGAAGCACAGCGGCACTCTGGATCTGTTGATTCCTTAACCTTCTCTATCCTTTTCGTACTATTCCCACAGTTTTATATTCCTCTTTCCTCGGTAGCAAGGTCAGCAATGTCAATGCCACCTCTTGCCATTGACAAATGGTTGTCCCCTGTCTGATAATCAGTTGGGTCTCAGAGGTGGACGAGCAGGCGGAGCTCATTAGGGCGCCACAGATGAGAAATTAATGTGGAGATTCCAGGTCTGGCAGAGAGCCGCACTTTTGTGTGTGCGTGTGTGCGAGTGGGTGGGGTGCCTGATGGATGACCTGGTCAGTGGGCAGTATCACTCCCAGGATAGGCACACACTCAAATACATACTCACTGTAACAGCTCCTTTTCTTTGGTATCTCCCAACCACCATCGGTTTCAAGCCAAGGTTTCTGTTGATATCCCGTAGCCACTGGAATTCTGTATTTGTGTAACTACAATTGCTTGTCTCTTGCACAGACATTAACATTTACACAAGGATGTAAAAGTTGAATGTGATACCTCCAAACTTCTTGAGGGAGCTTCTTCAACTTTTGCGCGGTTGTCACTTACACTCGTTGATAAAGTGATGAGGTTTCAGTTGTCACAGGTAAAGGTTACGGTGACCTTTACATCAATCGGTGTGTTGAAATATGCACACAGAATCTGCACTGGTTGACGTGATCATACAACCGCAGTGCGGTAATTCTCCCCAAACTGTCTACGGCCTTAAAAAGGCATCTTCTTGTTGGTGTTTTTATAAAACTTTCAATTCATGAGAAACCGGCCTCTCCAGAAATATGTTAGCTCTAAAACTCTGGTATGCTGCTATTAAATATTCGTTGAATGGTCAAAAGAAATTTTCATTTTGAGCATAAAAGTGTTTTGACTACTTCGGATTACACACTACCGGCAAAGGTGCCAACCATCAAATGCACCTGTATTCAAGGAGAATGCAATCGGCCTGCTCTCTGTATTTCATAAAATCCATCACCAGTGTTTTTGTACAACAGCTCCTGATCTTATCCAACAGATCTGGGCACAGCGGTTGTGATGTTTAAACATATAATTTGACCTTTTCATTGAGATGTGATTTTATAAAAAGCCTGGTGCATTATATCTGCCTCTATAGTGCTTAACCTCAGCACTCATACACAGCCAACAATGAAATGTAATAATGCACACGTTTGAATAGGACAAGGTTGCCAAGTCCTTGAAATAGAATGGGAGGTGGGGGGGTGGGGGTGGTGCGTGCAGTTGCAGCAGTGAATCGTGTTTCAAAGGCAGCGATTCATTTCCCAGCACAAGCTGAGAACACGGGGAATAGAAAATAAATCAATCAGCAACAGAAATCTTAAATATGTTGTTTGACTGCGATGCTCAAGTGCAAATAAAAAGCCATTTCCCTCTTTCCTGACCCGAGAAAGATTACATACATCAAGGTCTAGTATATTATAATGTCGTATACATTACAATACATTATTTTCCACTAGCTGAGTTGTGCAAATCCGTCTCCTTTCAACGAATCCACTGTGTTAATATTGTTCTTTGTAACTCAATCATTCTCATAGTCATCTGTCCAGCACATAATTAAATATCTAATTTATTTCTAATCATATCACTATTGGTTTAGCAGCACCGCTAAAAATAGCCCAAGCCAAAAATAACATGCAGTTGGGCTAAACTTTAACATCGCTGACCTGCACAGTAATGTACTCATGCTGCCATTTGTCAGGAGCAATGACAGTAACAAAACAGAGGGCTGCTGGGTAATAGAGAGTGCTGTGGCGCACTGTGTTTGTAGAACCTTCTGGGTCATGTTAGGCTGGTGGATTTGTGGCTGATCAAGAGTGAGCGGCGCCCTGGCTCCTCAGGTGTCTGTTCTCATCTCTATTTATGAGGCAGTGTTGCCAGTTACCGGTCTTTAATAATGCATGGAGTAAGACCTTGGGTTCAAATCAGTGTCTCTGGAAACAGGCCGCTTATGGAAAAAAAAAATTGGTTGTTGTTATGCAGGAAGCCCTTTGCAGAGCCTATCTCTTTTCTCTCTCACACACTTTCTCTTCATCCCTCACTGTCTCACTGTCTGCCCTCTCTCCCTGCTGAGAGTGAGTTCTCTGACACGCCAAGGTTAAACTTTCTCGCTGCGCTCTGCGAATGTCAGTCAAGGCCTGGCTCACCTGCACATAATCCCCCCCCAGCAACTGGGCCAGTGACTCTCACACAAACCCTGTGCCCCCTCATTGCCCTTTTGTCAAGCCAATGATTTCTGCAGGCATCCTGCTCCAGAATTGACTGGCAGCTGGCTCTGTGTCTCTCCACTATCCTCAGCAGCCTCAGCTGCCCACAGAAAACGGCTTTATCGGATTTCTCCTCGTCTGCTGTTTGGCAATTGACAAAAGCAAATCCAGTGCACTCAACACAAAGAGGGTGAATTCTACCAAATTAATCGGGGTTACAGATAATGTTGATAAAGATAATAACAACAACTCACCCTCTCCAAAGTTCTTTGTACGTAGCTTTGTTACATGATGTACAGTAGTTGTGCATCAGCTATTAAAGCAGGTAATAAACTGTGGAATGGTCTGTCCAGTAGGATTTGGCTAACATTGACGTATGAGTGATTGCACCACACCTGCAGAAATCTAAGGCAGACATCTCACAAGCAAATATCAGCTATAAAGGATCCACGTCCTGCTTTGTCAGCCCCCAGAGGCGGTTTCTAAACAAGGTAAATGGAGAGCAGGCCTGTCAGAGTGACGGCACTGTCCCAGCATGCATGGCAGTAGCCACAAACAGTCCTAATGACATCAGGGGCTCTGAGGAGGGGCTGCACGACGTTCATTCTTGGGCGCAGGCCGGTCCCCTACCTCCCAACCCCCCCGCCCAACGTGAGGGGGGATTTCTTAGAACCGCCATCGCCACCATACTGCTTGTTAGAGGCGGTGTAATTAGGTGGCTGAGCTTGTTGCAAGTAGCCCAGGTCACAGAGGCATGTCCAACCCTTGTCCTGATTGCTCCTCGGGGAATTATTGACAAAACACAAGGATCATTGCATGTTGGGCTCTAATTATGTGTACAAGACATAGACGGCCCTGGGGAAATTAAATGAAATTCCCCAGCTTGATGGGTCCTCTGCACTCATGGGATCCATTCTGTTTCTTATTAAGCTCAGCCATTGTCTGCCTTTATGAGGCTGCTGTGTGGAGCCCGGCACCAGCTAAATGCTTTTAAGTGTCCCTCTTTTCACAGTGGCAATACATCAGTGACTCGTGGTGGAAAATTGCCTGTCGATTGTCATCTGTACTAAAACGAGTGTGAGCAATAAAGCAGGAAATATATTTAACTAATGCCTGCTAATATTGTAAATATAGGGTGTGAAATGGAACACCTGCATGGTGTTTCAGTGTGTAATCAGTTTCTTGTCACTGCAGCTCGTTCTGGCCACATCCAAACACCTCTGCTCTAATTTGCCTGGCCCAGATACAAGACAGGAATTGATAGTCTCCTGCTTGTGCAAATGAAGTGATAAGGGGTCTCACCCAGATTACACAAAGACTAAGTGGCGCGGGGAAAGCTTATGGAGATGAATGAATTCATGAGGCTGCCTGACCAATTCTTAAGAAGCGATGTAATAAGGGATAGATCAAACGGAGACCATTTTGCCGCTGAATGATTTCAAATTAAAGCCGCAGGAGATGGTAGACCTCTCAGGAGAAGGTGAACTTCAGCATAGAATGTATTGACCCTTATGTATATTTCTCTATCATTAGAACTAATGGACAAAAAGCTGCATAAGCAGTAAACAGTCAATTCCCTTTGATTTAGCACAGTGGGATGTTGGCTGGCTTTGAATTACCAGACTGTGGGGGCAGACCCGGTCCCTGATCATTCTTACCTGCGTTAATAATTGAACATGTTTAGTGTGTGAGATGTTGAATTATCCACGACTGTTTTGGTGAAAACCTTTTATCTGTAGGTTTCGTAACACAGGAGCTTATGCAGCGGCGGGAAGTGTGGTGATAAAATAAACCGTCACTACATTGAACCCCCTCCCCCCAGAGAAATGTAAAAACCCCACGATGCGCCGCCATCGTAAAACTAGTGCTACATCATGCATATGCAGGTTGTTTATTGAGAAATGAGACCTGATTATAACTCTCACTGCTCCAGGTCCAGATGATCAATAACAGTTGCCCTTTGTCACCATGTTAAATGGACATGGAGTTCAACTAATAATAATTACTGCCCACTTCTGCTCTTCCGTAGAAAATGTTTGACTTGTGTCTTTAAAAGTTTGGAAGCCAGTAACAAAAACACGTCGAACAAGAAAAAATTGGATAGCATACCGGCTAACAATAATATCCCCGAGCATCATTACAAGGCTTCTGCAGACACAATTAGGTCAGATATTCTTCTGCAGTACTCTGGAGACCAGCGTTGCCCACAGTGATGATCCCCCCGCGTAAAAGTTTGTACAAGCAGACAGCGGCGCCTCAGACAAACACAGGCCTTTAGAAACCTGAATCATACAAGGAAATGTCGGGTCACCTCATTGATATGACCCACATCACAACGGCACAGGGCTCTCTGCTCAATTAAGCACGGGATGAGGGAGCCCTGTCTCAGTCCATTCCTTAGCAGTCCCTCATGCCCCATGGCGATGTGCACAGCCGGCACAGACACACTCTCTGAAAATGATACCAGCTCCAGCATTCAGGGAATAATTGGCAGAAGATGCAGATGTGCTGGCTGTTGAGCTGCGATGCCAGAGAAAGAGAATGTAATGTGTTTTGAATGGCAAGTGGAGGTGAGTCATACTGACACTACTTGCTGTAATGATATTTCTGCTTGGCAAAGTTACACAGCCAGGGGAGGGAGATGGTGGGAACGAAGGTGGGGATGGAATGTGGTGTTAGCTGTCATCAGTCGCCTTGATTTATTTGATTCACCCTCCACGGTCACAGCCATGGCATCGGTTTCATAACAGTTGCCAGTTGCTTCTTACCCGTCTCTATTCTCGCTTCCCTAAATCCGCCCCCTCATCTTCGCACATTGACGTGAACACGCGGTCACAGGCGTGTGTCGGCTCACAGAGTCGCAGGCATACAGTTCTAAATAACAAAGCAAAAGACATGTGCCCTTTGGGTGGTGAGATAGCTCATTACCTATGAGCGACCTTCCATCTGCACTCATGGCTGCTCTGGGAGCCATTATGATTATGATGGAAATCTCACAAGCCATTACTGGGAGACAGCGGAGAGCTCATTGCAGACACACTAATGGACTCATTTGTAATTGGGAGAGAGGGAAATGACTGTGAGCTAGCAGTGGCTTTGTTTGATGGAGTATGGAGGAGTGCGTAGATTTGACAAATGAAAGCGACTTGGTTTGCTCTGTGAACTTAACTCCTGCGCCTCTGTGATCACTGCACACACACAAACACACCGTCCCCCCTCTGATGTGTCCGGCAGTGACTTAACTCCCTGGAGCCGTGTTCTCTTTTGACGTGCAGGATTGAGATGTAGGGCTTGGTGGCGTCTCTTTGGCTCCCATAGGAGGTGTAGGAGGAGCTATTAAAGCGCATCCATTCCTCCAAGGCGATAATAATGTGGAAATTGACTGGTGGGGGGAAATGTCACCTCCTAAATCTTGGGATTAATGGTAAAACCTGTGCTGATCCCTCATCACGTTGTTTAGTCATGACCATGAGTGGAGGCCTCGGAAAGATTTAAGTGTGGGGCTTCGTTGGCGTCGCGTTGGTTGAGTTTGTTTCAGTAATTCATCTGCACATGTACATAAAATCTATATTGATCCTCTTTCACTGTTTACGGAGACGGAGCATCCTTCACTGCAGAACTTATCTCCTTCCCTCTGAGTTTATTTTCGCAACATCTGGGATGTAAGCTGCCGCGGTTTATTTCCTATTTCTCATTATTTTTAATTAGCCGACATTCCTTGTTTTCTATTTGCATTGTCCCCACACTGTAGCTGCACACATTGGTTTTGATTTGCTTGTTATGCCCCAATTCCAGGGGGATTAGAATAACCAAGTGCCATTGTGGTAAAACATAGGCTCAGCATGTGTTTACAGCGGGAATAATAAATACTTTAAAAAAACGGAGCAAAACTCTTTCTTTGCAGATTAAACCAAGAAAGCATGGTTTTAGCCCAACATTTGGAAATAATAAGACACCATTCTCTTGTTTCTTATTCTGGGGGGAGGACACTATGCATGGCACTTTCTCTGAGTTGTTAGTCCACAACCTACTAAACGAGCAGAACATTTAACTACATGTTTATATAAGGACGCTCCCTGACGGGGAGGAATCAGACAAAGGGGTGGTGGGTGGGGGTGTAGTGGGGGGGGGGTTCTAATAAGACTCCCCTGACCTGGGTGATTTATAGATTCATTTGTGTGCTTGTTTAGGAACCTGATCTGCATTATTCATGTCCACAGAGGAGCAGCTCTGTGGACATTAGCTGGTTAACCCCTGCTCAGGTTAGCCCACATTATTTTAATGCCCACTGCGAGGGCAGGCCCCATTATGAGAGGGAGAGGAGGAGGAGGGAGGAAGAGGGAGAGAACACATCATTTATTCCATCCAAAGAGCTATCTCCCCCACACAGTGAACAGGTGGGACCGGGGCATTATTATTCAATTGCGTCTGTTAACAGTAAACAATGCTCGGCGCTTTAATGCTCACAAGAGAAGGATAATTGGTAACCTAATGCCGCAGCGACTTTTGACTGCCACGCGTTTCTTTATTTATATGTCGTACGCCACCTGTCATGCATACGATGCGACTGTAGTGTCCCATGTTTTCTGCGCGTGTAATTACTATTCATCCCTGTAATGATCGTGGCATGGAGCCATAAGATAAATAGCAGCAGCTTTTACGTAAAGCTGCCGCCGGAACACGAGTCTTGACTTTGACATCGCGCCATCGGTTTAATTTTGCATTTTCATTTCGTGGCTCCATGTTTCCAAAAAAGTTAAGTATATTTTTAATCAGGAACACAGAGTTTGTGCAGTTAAATTCTTTACATAGTCATTTTATCTGTGGTGAGTTTTTTAATTACCTTATTGCATTTGCTCATGCTGATGGTAAAAACAGCCATGAGGGACGTATCCGTGCTGTGATATTTGTCAGTGATCCCTCTGCTATGAATCCCAGGATCTCTACTGGGATGACTGACACTCAGCACACCCCAGTTTAACGAAGGAGGGGATGTGATTTTCCACCATCTTCCTGGTGAAGATGATCCACCTCTTACTATGCTTTTTCCCCTCCTCTCTCTCTGGGGAGAATTCCATCGTGCATTAAAAAAGACACAGGGAGCAGCAGCAGCATATGTCTGCGGCGGCGGATGCGGCGCTGACAGGCCGGGCTTATCGTCTCTGCCGCTCTTCAGTACAAGCGTGATTACTGCTGACAGCTCCGACTGCTGATAAAAGTGGGAACATTAAAGAAAACAGAAGAGCCGCGCAGTCAACGCACCAGTGTTTCTTCTCATCCAGCCCCCACCTGCCCCTTCCCCGCCCCAGCCTCCTCCACCAGCTCTCCAGCAGCTCATTTTCCCAGTACCCCACGCCAGGGTGTCAGAGCTGTCGAGAGCGGGAAGTGACATCACAAGAATTTGCCAGCAGTCTTGAGGCTCATCATGTCAGCGGCAGCCTGTCTTGTGTCAGGCTTCCCCCAGGCAAGCTGTGATCCAGCCCTCGTCTCTGCACATCAAGACTTCTAGCCTGGGAGGGGAGGGAAAGGAGGGAGAGACAAAATTAACAGAATGTTTTTCCATCTTGTTAACTGACAGCATCGTTTGTTAGAGCGCTGTCTCAGCAAGCGAAGTGTGTGGAAGGGTTTCAGATTGGCAGACAGAAGAATTGGCAAGGGAAAGTATGGTGAATTATTCCGTTTGGATGAGGTGTCAGAGCTACTGCGCAGCTCTGCGTGGGTTTACAGAAAGCATCTGAGGTGCGATGGGGAGAACAAGCGTGGAGGAGGGCTTAATTAAAAAGCTGTGAAGACGGTGGCACGTCGTTTTCTTGGGCTGGTCAGAATATTTGTGTTTGTATGTGCAAGCACTATATATAATTACTTTGAGCATGCATGTTCAGGAAAAACAGTACAAACGCTGCGCCTCGTTTCTTCCACAACTACTTTGTAGTCTGCCAGAGTGAGACAGTGCTTCAGGAGTCATGGAAAATCTGCTCCATCTCCTGGGTAAATCTCCATCTCACAGATCTGGCCCTCTGTCAGCTCATTTGGACGGAGAACGGGGCTGCCTCTGCAAAGAATGCTTTTGATTCTCTTTTCATTTATTTGAACTGATCTGCTGTGATTAAGAGCTCCGTGTCTCATTATTCTCTTTTGGAGAGGAGCGCCGCGTTGCCTTTTGCCAAAATATTTGAATGATTAGGGCCCAAGCACGGGCCATGCCAAAGCAACGGGAAGCATTCACTCTGCTTATTAGATTCACTTAAATGCTGTTGTAAATCATTGGTGCCAGTGCACGCTGCCAGGCCCAGGCTCTGGTTCGAGAAGCTTCCACTGCTAATGCCAGAGAGCAGTGTAGAGCCATTAGAGGCAGCTGAGGCTGTCGGTTAGTGCTGCTGTTTGTTTTTAGCTCGGCCTTTTAACACAGGGAAACTGCTGTCTGACCGGTTTTGAAAGAATAAATGAAATGTATTAAGCAGCTGTGGCAGACAGCACCTGGAGATGATTTCTGTCTTGAACCTGTCATTTCAACTGTAAGGTACGGAAGCATTTATTTATACCAGGTTGTGTTGTTTAGCCAATCCCGACCTGTCACTCCAGAAACAGTGGAATCTGGCCGATCATCACCTGCATGATTGTGGCCCAGAGACTGAAGGAGTGTGATTAGCACTGGAAAAGTGATATTCTATTGTTCTGCCAGGTTTAAGATTGCAGAATGAAAGAAAAGAGGGAAAAGGCAGCATGCTGAGCACTCAGGAAAAAAAAAAGCTTTGTTCTTTCAAAATAACCCTGGAAGCTCAATCAGGCCTGGCACATTTTCAAAAGGTACATCTGACAAATCAGAGCATATTGTTACTCAGGGAAGGTAATAAGAGCCTTTGAACCATGAGCTCCACTGCTCTGAACATACCCTCTTGATGACCGACTGACTCCATCATTTTCTTATTCATATTACCCCAGTCAGCGTTTTGTCACGAGAAGCCATCTGTGGTGATGCGGCTTCCTTTGAGGGCTCCCTCCACAGAGAGCAGGAGCAGTCTGCGGAGGTGAAGGACAGTGTGTCGGGATGGGGGGGGGGGGGGGGGCCGGGCGGGGGGGGGGGACACGCGAGACGGGTAGTCGTAGTCCTCGGTCACGTAGGAGCACTCACGGCCAGCGTCTTGCTCCTCAATAAATGCCGTGGTGCAAAAGAGGACAGATGAGGATCATGAGGTGTGACCGGGGCTGAGGAGGTGGGGGTAGAGGAGAAGGCCGGGGAGGACAGGGGACAGGCAATTTAACAGCGACTGCGACTTGGGTGGAGTGAGGAGATGCATGGCCCCCAGCCAGCAGAGCAGTGGAAAACAGTGGTCCGAACTAATGATCCACAGCCTGATCGTTATGGCCCTCACAGAAAGGATGGGCGCAAGGCACAGCTCCCTGGAAATCAATTCCCAGGAAGCGCATGAGTACTGGTTGTAAATCACGGCGCCATGGAAGGATGGATGGAAGGCAGGAAGGAGAAGATGGTTTCGGAGAACGGGTAGAAGGGGAGCTTTCTGGGCTTTAAAAGACAGCGCGTGAAGGGGTAACTCTTTCCATCATAAACCCTGAAGGCAAAATGACTCGTGCCCCCCCCCCACCTCGCACGGCTAAAGCAAACCAATGATGTGGCTGTTCCAGCCTTTTGCCCCTTAGCCACCCCTCTGCTTGATGGCTCCATTGCAGGTTGAGGGTTAGGTTAAGAAAAGTGTTCTCAGATTGATTTATGTCCCTCCGAAGAGCTCCATTAATCCTAATATGAAACTAATGAAATCACTGGGTGTTGAGGGGAGCGGTGCAGGCGTGCATGCAGACACGTTTGTGCTCATGGGGGTGTGTGTGTGTGTTTCGCTGTGGTGGGGGGGGAGTAGAAGTCACAGAGATGTAACCTGACGAAGAAGACATTGATCAACTAGAGTCCAACGATGACAGATAGTAACAGTGTGAAGCAGCTGTATTGCGATTCAGTGTTATCAGACGGCGTGCCCTCAAGGCTCCGTGTGGAAAGGCGGGACATCTCATGTCTCAGCGTTAACGTTGGACAGGTTTCTGTTTCATTTGTATTCATATTGTTAACAATTAGGAAAACATAGCATGGTTTAATTGATCTCCCAAGGACCGCAGACTTTAATCTGTCTGTCAGTAACTGACCTACATGCCTGTCTGTGCTGTCACTGCACTCAGACGGTGTCCGAGTCACAGAAACATCTTTTTCCAGCAGTTTTTCAGGCAGCGCACGTTCAAGTGTGCAAAGCAGCGACTGATGGGGTTGGGATGTACTGACCTTTTCTAGGACTACTAACCCTAACTTGATATATTCACTGTGAGTGGAATGTTGACCAGTTGATCTCATTTCATACCTCTGCACACGCCTGGTCTTTGCATATTCAGGATCAGCTCAGTTAATTCTAAATATTTTGTTCATCCATCAAGGATGTGTGTTTACCCTTAAAAAGC
The DNA here is from genome assembly GCA_016785235.1 of Pseudorhombus dupliciocellatus. Classification (NCBI taxonomy): domain Eukaryota; kingdom Metazoa; phylum Chordata; class Actinopteri; order Pleuronectiformes; family Paralichthyidae; genus Pseudorhombus; species Pseudorhombus dupliciocellatus. The sequence continues at coordinate 1,059,792 of JAFBJW010000112.1, forward strand.
GATCTAGAAATGCAAATATGTCATTTTTGAAAGGGTTAAAAGCAGCAGCCGTGGATGTCTCGCACCACGAGGCCACGCTGGTGAACGTGCTCGTCAGCATGCACAAAATACGACAACTCGTATACACATCACAGGAAGAAAACACTGATTATATATGTTGATCTGATAATTAATCCGTCTGCAACTTAATGTTTCATCTCCTCCTGCCTACAAGCTGAGGCTCCTGCAGCTTCTCCGACCGCGCCGGAGCCGTATCCGTTTCAGCAATAACAAATGAAACCGCACCCCCCCCCCCCCCCCTCTCCTATTTTTCCCCTCTCTCACCGTCATTCTCTTCACTTCATTATGCAGGCAGCCCGACGCTATTTGACAGAATGTGCTATCTGCAACCCCCAGCTGCAGTCCCCCTCTCGCTATCGTCGAATCGCTGGCAGCTTAACCCCACTGCTGCCTGCCACGCTGAAGCAGGGAGGAAATGATGATGATGCTGCTGAGAGAGTGAGAGGGAAAGAGCAGGCCCTGGAGCACCTATGTGGATGTCAGGGTTTTCTGAATCACAAGTGTTATGCTGTGTGGCAGCAGTTTGCCACAGCTGCCTCACATAGTCCTTACAGTGAACCGTTACCATTTCACTATAAGATGTAAATGAGTCAGAATGAACTCATTGGGCTTAGTGGTAGGTTTGATCATTCACAGGCCCTCCAGATAATCTCTGTCTGTGTCTGTTCTCATGGAGATTCTCCAGTGTTTCTCCTGCCAGCGCCCGTTTGAGAAATCAGCAGGATATTGTCAGGAGGATTCACCGTGAGACAAGTGTGTGTGTGTGTGTTTTGACACAGACACAAACAGTGTGCGTCTGGACCAACGTTAATAACACACACGTGCAGGCCAGCGTTCCGCGGCCAAGGACGCATTAAAATCAAAGTCTCTCTTTTACCTCCTTGCCCTCTCTCTTCATGACTCTACATTAACCTCCTTCTACTTTCCTGCTTTGGCAATGCACGTTCATTCGGACATGAAACATTCACCACAGAACCCTCCTCACACGTGAGTCGTGATTCCGTGTGAGTTAGGGCTTCATCACACTGTGCAGCGTGCACGGTTGAGCGCATGTAGGCTAAGTCCATCAGCACCGCCTCTCCCTCACAAACCAATACTGGCAACGAGACAGCGCAGAGATCAGCCCCCAGAGAGCTGTAAATGAGCTTAATGAAGAAACAAACAAATGGTTTGAAGCTGCTGCAGGTCAGAAAAAGGTAGCATGTCTAATTTGTAGGTTAATATGGGGCCAAGCTTACTTATCTGGGTTATCCTCCACTCTGGATAATTAGATGTAGCTTTCTGGACAGTGTCAGCAAAGGTCTAATGTGTGTGTCTGAAATCAGTGGCTCTTATCGATTCTGTCTTTTAATGTCACAGGACAGTGTCTCAGAGCTGGGTTCATTCTTTTAACACTGGGCTTACATTTGATAGAGATCTCTGAGGTGGGTTTTAATTATCCATTCATGTGCTGACATTGGTTTTTAAAAATGAGAATCGAACAAAGAAGAGTTCTCGATGCTGATCCCAAAACATGGAGCCAGTGTAAAATGTGTTTCCTTCTCATTTGGCTGCCGCTGCAACTAATGATGCTCGAGGTTGTATCACAGGAATTGGGCTAGGTAGAGGCATAATGAGTATGGTATGAGATCTGCCAGTGACAGGTCCTCATTCCCTGGACTTGGTTTTGGTCTGTCTCTCCCAATGTGTGTTAACTGTCAGGTGTTGAGAGCCAGACTGCCGTTTTTTTTTTTTTTTTCTCGCTATGCCGTCTGCTTTTGATTCCTTTTCCCAGAGGTGTTTAAAAAAGCAGCTCAATTGTTAGTGACAATCAGCCGCTCTGGCCCTTTTGAACAGAAGGTTTGATTTAATCGTGAGGCTGTCATTTATTATTCTGCAGCGGCAGCCGCCCCTGTGAGGCCTGGGCCTGATCAAGCGCCTCAGAGCTGTCCCCAAGATTTCACTCCTTTCCCTTTTCCCCCGTTATGTCTAAATCCTCAATACAAATCGCAGTGTTTCAGCTCTCCCAGTGGGGCCTATTACTGCCTGTGGGGCATTAAAGATCATTAATAGTGCTGTCAGAGAAAGAGAGCGAGAAAGGGAGCGACGAGTGGGGAGAACAGGGAGCGGCAGTGAGTTGCTTAGCTGCTCATAAATGGGAAATTAATACATCTGCTTCATTAATGCTGCCTCGTGTTTGATGTTTGTTAGCTGGCAACTTTAATGATGTAGGTTTGAGCCGACAGGGCGCTTGACTAAATTTGATTCTTCCAATTAAGTAGTCAGGCTTCTTCCCTTTTGGGAAAATGGTTAGAAAGGAAAACCTGCTGCCTAATTATGGACTCCAAACCTTCAGTTTTTTTGGCTGCTGCTCACTTTTCTCCCCTCCCTCTGTTTTTTTTTTTTTTTTTTCTCCCTCCTCCGACGACGGCAACTGATTGCAGAGACACATTCATCGGGAGTGGTTTGCACTAAGTTGTTGACTGTTCACTCATCAGCGGGAAATATTTTAATCAGCACCTACAACTTTGTTAATCATTAACATGAGCACATGGTGTATGTTAATTGAGACATAGTGCAAGGTGAGGAGAGTGAGTCTTGAGAGCAAATGATGAAATTACCACGATCAAGGTTCTTGACATGAGCAACAGCATCGCAATCGCAGCCCTGGTAATCAAACATGCAGGAAACATAAAAGCCTTTGAAAAGGTTTTTCTCATGCATAAATTCGATGCCACCGTACATAAAACAAAAACACACTCGGAGCCATTGAAAAGAAGGTGGTTTAAAGAAGAAGGAAAGAAGATGACATGATTCTTTCATCTCCGTCTGTACAACACTCTGAAAGGAGTACGGAGAAAGAAAGTGGCCTCGTTTTATAACAATGAAAAACATATTTCCATGCATTTGCTCACAAATTACCATTTAAAACATACTTTACCAGATTCAGATGATGGGAGAGCTGTTCATTAGCTGTTGCATCACACACAGACGATACAACACAGTGTTTTTCATCACAGCCGACTGTAATAGACCATACTGGATGTAAACATGGGCCCTGTCTGCTCAGTCATTAGTGAACAACACTGGAGTAAGTCCCATCCATTGGTCCAGTCAGTACTGGTTCATCTTTACTCCTGCCACTCTCCACAGACGAGACAGTGTGTTAGCATGCGGCATATTTATCAGCAGGACTTAAATTGAATCCAAAACAACCTCAGTTTATTTGTCCTCAAGAAAATGACCTTCAAAGAGTCTTATTTCATGCATGCCTGAGCCCAAAATTGAAAAAATCACGTAGAGGCAAAAAATGAGTTCTGTGGTTGGTCCCACTTTCATCTACCTGAGATGATAGTTAAACCCATAATGATCAGAAAAAACAATTATATTCATATTTATTATATGAGGGAATATGTGCTTTTCCTTTTAGAGTATTTATAATATTTAATATTAAACTTGGATATACCAATAATGATAATTAGTGATAAAACCTCTCTGTGTGTCGTTCCATCCCTGTCTCCCAAATCCTGAGTAAATAGAATTAGAATAGAATAAATTCAGATCATAAGCATGAACAAAAGTTGTGATGTCATGCATCCCTTCCCTGTTGCAGTAGCACAGTGTACTTTCCAAAGGCTTGAAGTCTATAAATAATGAACTATGTACAAACATTGTGTAAGGAGTCAGAGTTCTTCAGCTGCAGAGGAGTTATGATGCACTCATGTTAAGATTGCAGTCTGTGCATTTGAACATCTGCTTCCTTCCTTGAATAATTGAAGTGCAGAAGTGCTCGCCGCCTGGGCTCTATAGGATCGTGTTGGCTCGGGGCAAGGTGTATATGCAGGCTGACAAGCAGAGAGGAGCATTAGAGGACCGGGCCTCAGGCTCTGCAGACCAGGGACTGATGATAATAGTCACCCTTGAACAACCGGCCAACTAAGCACTTTATTCTCTCTCCCCCCTCTTTTCCCTCTGATCGTTTTTACGTACCTGGCCTCGCCTCTGCTTTGGATAACAAAGGTGAAATGTAGTTGAATCAAAATATATGCAAATGTACCTGAGCTGGCAGCTTTGAATCCTATTATAGAAAGTGAATCTGCTGTAGGGTTAATGAAACTGCAAGGACCGTAAAACCTGTGGTATTTTTTATGAATCCTGTTTTGGTTCTAAAAAAATTCATCATCATGAACCAGTGATGGTCAGTAAATGTGTCAGTGAGCCGCAGGGAATATTACCGTGCAGCAACAGAGATTATATGTAACCTGATGACAAATTCATCATCCCCTCATTTAACTTACATCCAGTCCCTTGCCTGCTTATTACATATAATATGTGTATTAGTAGTTTTGGTGGTTCCCTGTCTGACACTGAATGAGCAATGGTCGATGATACCCTGCTTTAAACTGTTATTTCTAGCCGGTGGATAACCAACATTTATTATCAATGTAAATGAGCTGCCAACTTTCCTATTTAAATGGGAACAAAGTTGTAAGTGCGCTCGCAGGCATGCTGAGGGACGACTGGGGGAGCAGAGAGGGAAACCAGAGCTGTGCACAAACAAGCCATTATTAAACACATTTCTTCTTTAAGCTGCTTTCCGAAGAGCACGGAGCCTAGAGCACTTTAACTTGCCAAAAACAAGCTCCTTTTCTGTGCTTTGAAATCAGGAGGCAAGATCAACGTGGGATAAAAAGCTCAATGCAGAAGAAAGCAGAAGGATGCTTTATTTGTTTACCGTGCGGCAGGCCGAGGGCGATAGTCGGGCGTCTTTTCATCCAGAGCTCCTGCACGGCGGCAGCGCCGATGCAGCACATTGCCTCCCGCCAGCACCGCGAACACTGCCATCTGCTAGGACCTGTTGGCTTGTTTGTTTTCCAGAGCAAACAGCAAATCACTTCTTTCCTGTTCCTGGTTTTACCATATGCCACTGCATGTGTATCAGAGCGAGGCATGTATATTAATGAAGTTAATCAAAGACGCGCACACAACCACATCTGCCAGGGGAATTTTCAAACGATCGCACCCGCAGGTTGATTCATCACGTCGCTGCCTGTGCCTGTCAGTGCGCCTACCGTCCTACGTAGGTGGGACAGTAATTATATCATCTGTGGAAAATGTTTGCGCTGAATTCAAAATGACTGCTCTTTTTTTTTTTTTTAATTCTTTGGAATCAGACTCTTAACACACTGTGCGACCTTCATGATGCAGCCACTGCACATTGGGAGCGCTGGGATATTTGCGGAGGCCTGAAATTTTGAGGTGATGGAGAAAAGCTCTTTCCTCAAATGGAGCTGAATATTGTGAAATAAGTCCCTTGTGGGCCAGGAAGGGAGCGAGCAGACAGGTGGCACTGAAAAGGTGGAAGTCATCACCATTGCATAGTCCTGAGGTCCCACGTCAGAATTAGAGTTAATGATGTCATTTTCTCAATCTGTCAAATAAAGACATTCTTCATGTTCACACTTCAGAGCCACAAATACAGATGAGATGTGACAAAATTAGAATCAAAGCGGCCCTAAAATGGAAATGCCATTCTCCAGTCACAATAGAAACCAAAGCTGTGTTCTTTTCATATAGCATTTTGAAGTGTTTTTAATCATCATTCGTATTCATGAAAAGACACTTGCTCACTAAATTACTAGTTGGAAATGACAGTGCTCCTATCACAGTCTATTAAGTTCTATTCACGATCACTTCAGAGAGTGTGTCAGTTTGACTATACGGCCGCACCGCGTGTGTTGATTTGTTTCTTCTTAATGCATAATTATGCATGTGGTTGCGCTGAGAGGAATTTGATTATTTAATCTGTCACTCACTGAGGAAGAAATATGTAAAGGCAAATATAAAATGACGAAGTTTGTGTTTATTGGCCTGGTTGGAAATATGTTTCAGCAGTGGGGCTTTCGGTTCTTACCTCGCCAACTTCTCACCTACTCCCCTCCTGTGATGCATCTTTGATAGGTGTCTTGTTTTGGACTGTGTTTGTACACAATCTGTTTTTCCCTGATAGTCTGACAGGGCTGTCCTTTCTTGTCCTGTCTAGAAAGTCTGCTCAAACACACTCTTGGATTGCAACGGCTTACGTGCCAGGACTGGACCTCCTGTCTGTACCTCAGGCAGTGGCATGCACGGTTGCTTTCGTGATGCTTACAGGATTTTGGAAAGAGAGGGCATCAAAACCCACTGCGCCGATCTAGAAAGGCTTAACCCCATGCCTAGTTAGATCTGAAGCATGAGAGGGAGAATGCTGTCTGTCTGTCTGTCTGTCTCCTCCTGGGTCCTGGCTGATGAGCCAGTCGAGGGGTTGGCAGGTTTTCACGTTCCAGTGTAACCAGCCCTCAAGCTCCCCAAAACACAAACGGATCTCCTCCCCCTGCCAGGTTGGCTCTGGGCAGCAGTCTAGCTGAAGGTAATACCCCATTATGAAACCTGGTGATGGGATTGCAGTCTGGGACCCTCTGACTGACGTTTGACTAGGGTTTATATTTTCCTGACACACTGCGTTTGATGACAGCTCCATCGAAAATGCTCAGAACTATGTCATGGTTGTTTTAATTCAGTCCCTCCTTTTGTCCTCCAGTCCGTCCGTCCATTTAAACATCATGGAATCAGATATAGAATGGAGCAGCGACGCAGGGAGTTAGTCAGAACAAGCTGATTCACTACATCCACTGTGTTGTACACACAATACGCAGTGCAGCTTTGGTTAAATCACCCTCCCCTGCAGTCTGACCTGACAGCCCACTTGATAGAAAGCCCGGAGGCTGTCAAAGGGAGATAGATAACACCCCCCTCACCTTTGCCCTTATGTCGTCACCCCAGCGCTGACCTCCGCCTCCACGGCCAGCATCTCAGCCTGGCTGTCTGCTGCAGGGAGGGCCACTTATACACGAGGCCCCGGGTCACTATGAGCCAGTCCGGTGGACATTTATGATACCACCCCGCTGTCAAGACCCTGTAGCTTTGGCTCTGCACCACGCTTCTAGCTCAGACTGCTGGCTGAGGAGGAGTGTGCGGCAGAAGGAGAAGGGCCTGTGTAGGGAGAATCCAAGAGGACATTGCTGGATGTCAGCGAGGTTTATTCGACATTGATTTCTGTTTTTTAACCTTTGTTGCTCTGACATTATAGAAGCGAGCAGATATACAGAGTCCAAGTCATGACATGATGGAGTGGTTCAGCTATTTTTTAATTTTAAAGGCTAAATGCTGGATGGTTGTCCTCCTCCATTCAGCCAGTCCTGCTAAAACAGAATATATTTATAAATGATTGTAAATAATTTCAGCAGCCTCTGTCACGTTCATAAAGTGAATAGCATCCTCGCTGACTGATGTTGGCGTAACGGTGTATATTGTGAGATTTAGCGGCCGGTCCCTGCGCTGTATTAATGCTCATTGTTGTTGCTGTGTAACCTGCTCTAGTCTTTTATAAGCATATTGTTTCAGGGAATTAACTCGAGGCTCTTTTTAGCGCTCTGGTAAAGGCTCATTAAACAACCCAGATGGTGCTTTCTAGTGTCATTCTAATAATAACACAGTGTTTTAGTTATGATCACCCCCGAAGGCCTCTGCCTCCTCTCCACATCTTCCCTCTGTCACACACGCTGATGCTCACACCCTCTGCCCCTGCTCTGACAGGCTTAGCGGAACAATAACCACGCGCCAGCTGATGCATGATCCATGGGTTTGACCTGCTGACCCCAAGACACATTGTTGCAGCCTGTTTACATTGTGCAAATTGACAAATGTTTTCATGAGGCCCTTTAACTGGCTCCCAGCATGGTTCAGACATGCCCGCTTCATCATTTTTCCATCTGTTTCTCACTTCCCCCCGTGACGAGTTCATCCTTTCTTAAGAAATGATGTCAGCTGAAGATTGCACGAAAGAGCTGCAGATGAGGACAAGGAGAAAGTGTGGGCGGTAGAAAGAGCACATTGGTATTCTGCCCGTGCTCTTAGACATTAGGAGGGCATCAAGGTGCAAATATGAGTCAGACAGCTCTCATAATGAAAGAATCGAGACACATTATGAAATAAGTGGAAGTGACCAATGAAGAGAGACGCGGCACTGGCTGCTTTGAATTCCAATTACAGAAAGCGATAGAGAGCTAGGTGCCTTTTAAATGTCTCTTGAGGTGTTATGGGGCTCGGATATGGAGACCGAACCTCACATAAAGGTCAGTTTGACAGAGGCTGCTGGGTCACAGAAAATAGACTCAAGGCTCTTCACTATATAAAAATGGGTAGATAAACCTGCCACTCCTCAAATAGATGAATACATATCTATTCAACTGTCCCTCTGTCCTTCTCAGGCCTCAGATCCCCACAGTGTCTCCACAGAGCGCGGCAGGGGTGAAAGGGAGTGGCGTGGACCACTATTGAGAAGAGTGGATTATCTCATGAAGGGAAATCAATTAGAACGTTACGGTGGGCTGTGAACATTTATCCATTTAGCTTGACCACTATTGAATTTCCATGATGGGCTCTGACTGTTCAGAGGGAGAGATCAGAGTTAATGGCGATTGTTCTGCACTCCTCCAAATGTATTATCTGCCTTATTCAATGAGAGACACTTCATCAAACCAGAGAGCCCTGCGGCCTATTGATAGATGGGCTTTGTGTGGGGTTTAAAGAAAAAAGATGAGGCATCGGGGGCCTGAAGGCTGAGGGGAGAAACAGGAGGGAGCGTGGGGTTGGAGGGGGGGGGGGTTGTCACAGATGTCCGTGGGGGGGGGGGGGGGGTTGTCACAGATGTCCAGCCCTTTGAAAGAAAATTAAACAAGTACCTCATTAGCCAATGCTCCAGTGCTCCCTGGAGGTGGCCACTGAGCCGGGCTTTTTAATGAGCTGGGAACTTAAACGCTGCCAAAGTTTACCCCGGCCTTGCCTTTCTCTGTTAGGCCACAGGGAAGAGCGGCGCCCCCCCCCCCGCCCTCCTCTCGGCCCTGGTCTCCTCTACCCCCCTTTACACCTCACCCAGGCCCTCCTCTCCCATTGAGGGCCGCTCATGCAGAGGAGAGAGAGGCACCACGCTGATTCCCTGGCTTTCAGCTCCGGAGAGAGGGATAATGCTGTTTTTGTACCACGCATCCAGAGGAATTATGTGCGCTAATTTGATTAGGGGAAGATTTGATTAACTGGAAAATGAGGGCTTTGCTTAGACTTTCACACGCTTAATTTATCCCCTGCAAAGCAGACGCAACATTGTGTCATGAAACTCAGAAGGCATATGAGAAGACCATTCACCAGCTAGATGGCCCTTTCAGACTCAACAATATCTGGGACTGCCATGGTTCAAATTGGGATAATCAGTTTAGAGCTTTTTGCCTGGACTCAGAATACAAATTGCATTTGGCATGAACAGTGAAAAGGTTCAAAGGATAATGAGATTAATGTAGCAGGGAATTGAGCTAAGGCAGAAAAAATTCAGAAGAAAATGCAAAACTAGGGCCATTGTTGCATAAGGTGGATATGAGGAATTGTCCCTTGTATGATCCATGTGTGTGTGATTGCCTGCAGATTATGATAATAGGCGGCAAATGTCAATCAAAGAGACAGCGTGTCAAACACTGTGTGAAAATACTTTAAATTGTAGTTGCATTTAAACAGTATGTGCCGCATGTGCACGACGTACGATTCTGTTCACAGTGAAACAGCCATTATTCTTCAATGCTGTGAATTCATTTAGTGGTTTTCACTTGTCTCTCTGATCCCTTTGTATACTCTGGAATGGCCACAGGGACAGAGTGAGCTGAATGCTTTGCTTTAGCTCCTTTAAACATGCAGCCATGAAGGTCATATTACTGCGTGGTGATGATTACATTTGAATGAAAAGCGACTTCTTCTGGGAGAGAGAAGAAAAAAGAGCCACAGGCAGGCTTGATCTTTTTTCTCATCTAAACCCTACACTGAGTGACCTTCCCTTCTGTGTGGCTTAGATCTGCAGAGCGCCGTTCTCTATTTTAAACAAATAGCTCTTTTATTTTACTCAGGGATTGCTTAGATTACCTTTTAATAAGGGCTTAGCCACTCTCCAGCAGAGCATCCCGGGCCCGGTGCAGGGCTGGTCGGCAGTGGCCTGGCCCATTATTATCTACAGCAAACTAAAGGCCCGTGTTCCTTCAAGAGCTCGTGCGAGTATGTGCCGGATTTTTCCTCCCCTTGTTTTGGCGTCCGTCACGCGGCCATTGTGGGAGCTTTGATTCGGAAGACTCTTGTAGCCAATAATTGATCTTTTAAAAATGAGTTGAGAGATGGAGGGAGGTGTACAGGGGAACAAACGGAGGGATGCAGAGTGAAATGTGGAAACCCAGACAGATGAGCGGTTTCCTGTTGGACTTCACTCCGTCTTCCCCATCTGTTCAGCCCAGTTTTAATTAAATCTACTGAGATGAGGATTCTTCCCTCTCGTGCCACCTATCTCAGGCTCGCTCCCTTATCCCTGCCTTGCTCCCATGCTGTACTTGAGTGCAGGTGGGTTGATGCCAACATCCACTCATCTCTCCACCTCGCTGCCAGCTGCTAATGAGAGTGAGCCAGGGTGGCGGGAGTATGTTGCCAGCCATTATGAGCTGTTAATGAGGAGCATTTGAGAAAGGCCCTGGCCTAGGCCATCAGCTACTGCATCCTTTATCTCCTGTACACAGACACACACACTTTACATACACAGACACACAATCCATCGACTAAAGATGAATACTTTTTTTTTTTTTTTTTAACTCCTCCAGTGACACTGTTTACACACCTCACAACATGGCACCCAGCAGCGTATTTTATTTCCCAGGTGGTCATGTGTGGTTGGCTAACTTCACACAACCTCATGCAGGAGTCCTCTCCTCTTTGCCATTGCCATTCCCTGGCAGAAGAGTCACCTATTTCCAAAACAGCCTTCATCTCCAGTTCACTCCTCGGGGCCAATCCCCTGTCAGCCATCACTGTGTGTTTCACCTGCTCCTGGCCAGGAAAGAGCTTTCTGCTCAACCTGTTGTTGGCCAGGTGACAGGCAGGGCAGACTGCAGCAATGCTGTAAGCACACTTCCTGTCTCAGAGTTGGCGCAGACGCCCGGAGCATCAGTCCACCCTCGTGGCTAACTGCAAAGCTAAACCATTAAAAACCTTCCAGGGGCTTCTTCTTGAGCTGTGTGAGTGCTGTAAAGGCCTCTCGGAGACACAGTGACAGTGTCCTTCTTCTCATGTGGCATGGTTCTTTCTGCATGCTCTAATTCTACCAAGGCAGACCTCACTTTATTCTTGATGACATCATATCGCTTTGCTTTAATTTAATAATGGGTGTGTCCGCATCACGTCCACTTCTTGTTTCCCTTAGAAAGGATCTTTTCCCTTTGAAAAGATCCTCACACACGCCCTAAATATTAATCACAGAGCATTTATTGCAGGATAGTGTTGTGCTTTGTTTGTATGTGTTTCACAAGACTGGCATGATATAATGGTATGGTGTCTTTAGGCAATGATGTTGGTATCTTCAGAGTAGAGAGTTGAACCTCTGCTGAAAGTATGCGTGTTATTATATATTCCCCCTTAAAAAGAAAAAAAAAAACGCTTTCATAGTGCTTCTATTCTTTGAAACACATGAATGCCCGTCTGTGCGTATCTCGAGCAGGCTGCTCGCAGTATTCTGACCCAGATGTTACTTCAGTTGGTGGCAAAGCTGCTTTTACCACGGTGATTAATATACATGTTGACACAGTGAGGGGGTGACAATAAAACGAGTGTTTGCATCATTCTGCAGACACGGGGCGCGACAGCTTGCACATCACATGATCACAACTGCCAACGCTCTCTCAGTAAACTTCACACTTGAGCAAAGTGGAGCATTTAATTAAGCCATCACAGAACAAGTAGTTGTCTTGTTAGTTTCAGTCATGAACCAAACACATAATACACAGTACACAGTAACAGAGAGTCAGTTCAACTGCATCAATGAGTCCACTTAGCAAACACCAGTGATAATGGATCAGTTCAACTTGCTTTGGTCCAAATGGAAGTGACAGCAGGTGCAGTGGAGAAGTAAATTCAAGACAGCGTTCAAAAACATGGCTAAAGATGGTTCCGATTCCACTGCTCATACTCCCCATACTACATTCTCCTTCACTGACTTCGGGGGTAGCCTCTGTTCTGTTCTCTGGGGTCCTTCTGAAAGTGGATAATTGAGAATAACAGCAGCATGAATCCAAACCAAGACCTGTTCCAGCTTCAAAGCTCCCCCATGTCCAAAGGAGCTCAGACTGAAAGCCCTTGCGCTGCGTCTAGGCAGCCTCCATTCCTTTCACACACGTTGGGAATCATTGATACTTTAGTCAATTGTTCTAGCCTAGTCGTTAGGAAAAGCCTGCTCCATCAGTGGTGTGTGCAGCTGCGTGCGTATGTGTGTGTTCCTCTGTGTAAATGAGTTCCAGCTAGATTTAGTGGAGGGTTTTATTTCTAGGCAAGGCTGAGCCATGGCACAGCTAGAGCAGGTTGAGTTTCAAAGGGGCTTATCAGGGGAATTAGGCAGGCCTTTGGAGTTTGAGCAGAGCCTAATTCCTGGTGACCTTTCCCTGGCTCTGGTTTGACTTTTTGTGGTGATCAGCAAGTGTTCTAACAAGCTTTTCCGTCTGTGTGGCTGGGGATTACTGTCGAACAGCCGTGCCCTCCCCTGCACTCACAAGAAGCCATCTGTGGCAGAGAGAGTAGGTGAGAGAGAGAGAGAGAGAGAGAGAGCGAGAGCGAGCAGAAGTACGCAATAGCCTGAAGGGGCATTGTCATGGCTGTCTGTCTGTGTTGCTGAGGATTCTGCACTTGTCAGAGTCTCCTTTTGTGACAAATTGCTGTGTTTTGTTCTGCCATTTTAAACTGCCAGGCTCTGGCAACCCTTTCAGCCCGTTAGTCAAGCTTTCATGGACATTTGAATTATTTTTCTTTTTTTTTTTTTCCAGAGGGGACTCTCTTACCTTTCTTTTTTTGTTGTTGTTTTGTTTTGTTTTCCTCCGGAATATCGACATGTTGTTCATTCCCCCCCTCTATGCAGCACAGGGGCTAGGATTATCATTTCTTCTTGAAAGGGCTTAGTGGTGTCTGAGGTAAGTCTTCAGTTTCTTTCATCACTGTTTAGCATCATCTTTCACTGGACCCAGTGGAAATGCTGTGGCTCATGTGAGGCAGGCATCAGGTGCAGAAACTTCCCAGGTGGATTTGGAAACCCAGTGTTTATTATCACGCGGCTCCCTGTGTAACGTCTTCATCAACCACTATTTTGTCTATTTTTGGACCAAGCACGAGACGGAACATACAGAAGAATATGGTTTAATCAAGCTATTTATTTTCCTCTTTTTTTCCATTGCAACAATATGCAAATGATGGGTTATGTCATCTGATTGCAGTCATTACACTTCCACAGAGGATCTTTGTTCAGAAGCCCCTGCTGTGTTAACAATTGAATTGATTGCATTTAATCAGAGCACTTCTGAATTAATTATGGCAGCGGAAAATGTCACATCACTTGTAATTAAACAGTAGATAGCTTGTTGACTAAATGAAAAAAGATACCAATGGTTGTTTTACTCATTAAACTAGTACATGCAATAATCAAGTAGTTCAGTGCTTGTCTGTGGACGGATGTGGTAATTATAGAGAAGTGTGCTTCTTCTTCTGAAAACAGTGACTGTTTTAATTAACCTTTGCAAAGACTTTACTTCCATGTCCCATACTCAAATAATTATATACTACCAAATACTGTATACACACATTTATTTTCAAGTTGTCTCAAGTGTTATTGTTGACATAAGCAAATAAGCAAAATATTATAAGCAAATATTATTAAGTAAAGTTGACTCCAGCTGTTTTCCAAGTTCAGCACATCCGCTATTTGCATATTGTGAAAACTCCTTGGGCAGTCAGTCAACAATCAATAGAAAAGTTTACAAAAACAAACACCTGTTGTACCAGATGGAAACAGGAACGTGTGGAGAAAAAGCAAACTGCTCATGACCCCCGGTCACCACCTCCACTGTCAGACACCTTAAATGTTGGGCTGTAAAAGCTCCTGCGTCCCTGTAATATCCCTTTAAGAAACCTCCATGGGTGCAATGGTGGGGAGAGAAGAGTCTTACCATCATCATCATGCAGGAGTCATCTGTGTAGCCTCTCCTCCCTCTCTACTGCATTATCATAAAAAGTGATTTAGGACTGATTGATGCAAATGGCCCCTGTTCTTTTCTATCATTAACGGGCCCTTCGCTGTGGCCACAGGCAGTGATTAAAGCTGTCATTTCCAGCTACTCATTAAAGGAGAGCGCCGGGCCATGGGTGGGATTCAGAGAGGGCTGAGGAGGAAAAGACGGAGGGAGGGAAAGGGAGAGACACGTAAGAAACATTGAGGAGGAATGCAGCTATTTCCTTCTTGGGGGAGTGCTGTCTGGTGAAAGTACCTTTCCGAAAACACAGAGAGAGAAAAAGTAGGCCCATGAAATGTTTTCATAATTGTTCTATTCCCCCCAGTCTGGCTTAGACAGAGGGAAAAAAGATATGTGGCCAAAATCCATTATAATAGCATCTTTTATGATTCCCCAAATGCTTTTTTAGTTTAGACTGCCAGTGGGGTTGCTTATGAAAAAAACAGCAAGCAATAACAAGCGACAGTAGGGTTCAGATTGAAGTCACTTTACCGTTTGTATTAATATTCACATTTTGTGTGGAACTGGGAAAAAGTCATGACGCACAGAGACAGTAAAAAAAAAAAAAATCAATACAACTGTGTTTTATATTTCTGTTTTGCTGCCGGCTGTAAATCACAAACAGTGATCTCAAAGAAAGCGAAATTGTTGACGACCACAACAGGCCCAGATACTGAAGTGTGTCTGCAGCTGCCCCGTGACTCCTGGCATTACTTTGGGTGGCTTGTACATACACTTGAAAGTGAATGTGAGTGTGTGTGTCCTACTTGCTGATAGGAGGCTTATCTATTCTCCGATTGGGGGGGGGGGGGGGGGAGGCAGTGAGGGGGCTGTAAGGCAGTGAGATGTGAAGCTCCAGCTGAGCTCCCCTCTGCTGGGGCCTACAACACCACTGTGCCCAGCAGGCCTACCCCCCCCCTCCCCTGCACATACACATTATACACAACCCCAGCCCCCCCCCCATCCACATCTCCTTAATCTTTTAGTATGACTCAGTCTCCCTCAGATAACATGCTGGGATTCTGGTCAGGGTTGTGCATGGCTTATAAAAGAGGGTGGGAGGAGGGGGTGTTGGGTACAGAGAGGATTGGGGGAGACAAAAGGTAGTGTAAGATAAGTTGTCTTTGTGCCAAGGCTCCGACACACTGAGCTGCAATCTGAGAGATCTGTTCATTAATCTAATTCTGGCCCAAGATGCAGAACTCCCCCCCCAGAGGTCTGGGGCCACACTTTGTCTGGACATTGCTGATTGGGTCTTATTGGTCTAAACGTAGCTTCCAATAAACACTATATCCAAAAGGGCTGTATACACAAGAGAAAACAGCAGAGAATTGCAGATGTGACGTCTTCTTGAAAGGGCAGATGCTCGTGGTGGTTGGGTGGGTGGTTTGAGGGTCTACCATTGTATCACACTTCCTTCTTACCTTTGACCTGCTCAATTATCTTTCCACCAGGGCAGAGTCTTGAGCCTTGCAGTTGTGCGGCTCTCATGTGTAGACCTCTTGTGAGATACATTAGTAGTAATTAGTCATCAGATGAAAGCCAATTAATTAATTGCCAAAGGCAAACAAGTGCAATTACTCGAGGTGAAATTACAGGCCAAGTACAAGCTTTTCTACAAGCCAGTCTGCTGACTTCCTTGTCGGGCACATGGTAGTTTCTCTTTAGATGACATCTTGTTCATGAACAATTGGTTCAAAAGCACATAACGCAGCTCCCTGTAGAGTTTTCCCTCCGCACTCAGACAACAGCAGCCATGTTCAAAGCCAAAAAAAGCCTGCACAAAGCTTAGCTATGGAAAAAAGAACTGTTTATTGCCCATTAAATCAAGCTTTATTTTTATGAAAATGGTGCCATAATTGCCTTTTTAAGAGCAATGTGTAGGCACACATGCATCTGTGAAGGAAAACCATACCAGTGTTGTCTATTGGGGGCCTAATGGTGCAATTAATTTTGTTCCGTCTGTTCTGGAGACTTCCAAGGAAAATTGATTTTTTTTTTACTCCCCACTTCCTCTCTAAACTGGTTTTAATGAAGAAGATAAAGTGGTTGCTGGGTGTCTCACAGGCTCCCAGCAGTCACTTTATTTGACATTATTCTAGTGCAGCTGAATGAAGGTAGCAGCCTGCCTTCCTGCCTTGCCTCCTCACCTCCATGTTGACAAGCCTGCAGCTCCCTCCTAGAGCTGCTGTAATGAGGAACTATCTCCCTCCCAGTTTGAGCTGCCAGGACCATGTTGGGGTCATTACACAGCCAGCAATGGTAACAGAGGATCTGGAAAGGCAGAGCCAGGCATCCATCTTCCATTTCCAGCTTTAACCCCGCCTTAACATGGATTATGTCATGTGTCAAGTCATGCCACACGGCTGTTCCTACCTTATCTGCAGTGGGCTTAAGCCCTTAAGGTGCCCAGACCGCTGACAGAGGCATTATTACTCTCTAGAATTTGCCTGCAGGGCTCACCTCTCCAGGGAGGCTCTGCCTGCAGACTGCTGTGCCCACTGATGGGAGGGGCTGACAGGGTCTTTATGACTAGACAATGTCCCTAAGGACCACTCAGGAATAAATTAGCATGGCCACAACCCTTCTGGCATAATATGATTGGACATTAGGGAGGTGGCCCCACCCCTCATGTCTCCCACAGGACAAGTATGCTCAGCGCTCAACCTCATCTTTGCTGAGCATTAAAATACATGATTGTGCCTCCGGGGCATGCACAACATCTCTCCTTTGTGTGCATTCATCTCGCTATCCACCCAGTAATCATAGATCATAAACTGCAGTCGAACCTTCCAAAGCGAGATATTGTTTGTAAGTTAATAAACATACTGGTTAATCTTGTAAAAGTTGTTTTATTGTTCCCAGAGCAGTTTTTTTCCCCATTTGGTGGCTGAAAGTTATCCAAGGGAGGAATGGAGCATGAGCACAAGATGGAGAAAGGCTTAGTGTAAGACTTTCAATCCGAGCTAAAATACTTTGCCCTCAGGTGATGCAGCTTCTCAACCTCAGCCTGCTTGGTCTGATAAGAATATTTCTTTGTTATTGGCTGGATAGAAATGCAGACCAGCTAAAGGCCATTCAACTGAGCTTTGCCTAAGTATTGCTAATCAGGAGATTTCATAACCCTTGTTCTCTCAGGGCTCCAACACTTGAATAATGCTCAGCAATAAAAAATGTTCTGGTTGTGTACCCATTACAATATAACATCCCAGAGTAGCTACCTAAAGGTATACACTCCGACACAAATCCCCTCCCAAGATAACACAGTCTGTGACCTCCACCCAGTATTGAAGGAACTGTTTCACAGGAATTGCCATGGCACATTCCAGCTGTTTTTATGTAAGTCAGACTCCCAGCTGCCAATGATTACGGCTGCGGACCGTGCCCTGAGCTTTGCCGACGGTCCCCTTTTGATTAGCAATTATCCAGAAAGAAGGCGAGGGGAAACTCAGACACTCAGGAGAACATGGTTCCAACCTGTTTTTCCATTGAGTAAAGTTCTTTGAGGGCAGGCAAAGGTTGCTGCGGTTCACTGGGGTCCACAGCACCACTTGGCTTTGATTCTCCCATGCTGCCCAGATGTTGGGATCTGGCCCCATACCGCCCCATATGGTTCCACTTACTCTCCAGGGGAGGAAGATAAATGGTTTGTTTTTCTATTGTGGTCTCACCCATTATACACTTATAAAACCGGCTTTTGAAGATTAGAAACTTGTGCCTGCGCTGAGCCAGATATAAGCTGGCATGTTATCATGGAATGTGTGGCTTTTCCTTTTAAGCTCATAGTGTTTTCCTGGTTTCACTTTTATGCAAACAGGAACACAGATTATTATTGGTCTAGTCCACCGTCCGTTCATTTTGAGTGTAGCTTCAGCTGTGCCTGGCTATTCGGACACTGATTCACTAAACCCAAGAATATTTCAAAGCCTGCAGCCTATACACTGAGGGGACAGGAAAGAGAGCAGATCACGGCAGACCAGGTACAGCTGAGGGATGTAATGATCTAACCTAGCTTCAAGGCCTTATGTAGGTCAACAGGCTGCCAGTTAGTAAGAAATACATGTTTTAGCTGCATTCACTGAGGAGGTTCAAAACATGTTTTCATTCCCATTTTACCTTTCCGACATAAATATTCACTGCCTGATTAGTTTGGGGGAAAAAAAATGGAAGCACCAGACCATGGCCAGCTCAGTTGATCCCGCTGACCTGCACAGTCTTATCTCCTGCTGGCTGGGTGAAGGAATTTCCATCTCTTTGCTTTCCTTCCAAACTGCTGCTTTCAACTCCTTTTGATTGACAACAACTTTGTTTTGCTCACCGGTGTCCCTACCCGTCCACAACAACTTGATCCCTGCTCCCAAGGTTCTTCTGAGTATTTGGGGAAGTATTAGTTCTGTTGGGTGGCAGGTGTTCCCTGTCTCTGCTGCCCTGACCTTTCAAGGATTAGTCGTCTATCAGTGGGTGTCAGGCCTATAAGTAAAACTCAGTTCGCTTTTACCCAGAGGTCACGCACCATACATGCTATGAGAGAGTGAGTGACTGACTTGAAAAGCCATCTCCTCAGATAGAGACCCTCTTCAGACTTACCTTGGGCTTTTTTCAGTTCCTGAACAATGAGAGCACATCTGGACACCCTTCTCTTTGGTTTTGTCACAGTTGTCCTTCACTCTTGAAAGACATCGCCTGGGAGAAAAACAGGGGAAAGACAGCCAGTGTTATTCTTCACTTACTTTGGCTGCTCTCTGAAGAGAAGTCTTTGGAATGTGGATATTTCCTTGAGTGCCGCTGGAGGCAAAGTTGTGTAGATCAATATTACCTTACATCAGCACAAACATAGGGATGTTTAGATCGATAGCTTTCTCACCACTCTGCCATGAGATACAAGCGACAAAACAAAAGCAGCGTGTCCAGAACATAACCATTATCTTTTTTACTGTATTAAACAGAATCTTTTTAGACACCAGTTATTTTTGTTAGACCTCCATCAGCCTGCCAGCTCCCGTTTGAAATTAGAGCACCTACTGAAAAGCAACGAGAGGTGGACAGCGGTAGCCTATCTTCATTAAACTTTATTTAATTGGCTTTGTAAGAAGTCATCTTCCCATCTCTCTGAGCCCCGTGGTTGGCAGACAGGCTCGATAACAGCAGCGCTCATCTGTCAAAACGACAGCTGGATCTCAGGAATGAAAGCGACACATGCCAGCAAGTTGTTCCACACTGTGTACAAACACCCTGGATCACACTCTGGTAGAAAGACCTGTCATAATCCTGTTTCCAGGAAATTAGAGTTGAGGTAAACACAACTGTCATGTACAGTGTTCCTTGGAATTTTTTTCTCTTCGCTGCCTTGTTATCTTTGAGGACCCTGAGCTCTCAATATAGCCACTTTTCCATTCATCACCCAGTTTATGGACGTTTGTTGGTGAAATACTGACAGTTTTCACAAATTCTGCAGACCCTGGAGCGCTTGCGTTGTCAAATTGAAATGGGGGAGGCAAAATTGCTGCCCACCTGCACAGCTCAAACAGTGCTCCAGGGTCTTACCTTGATGTGTGATAGAAGTGCTGTACCATAGAACCAAACACAACATGCAGTGCTCCCTCTTCTGATGAGCAGCAGTGTGATCTTCCATGTCCTCACCGAGGCTTTTTGCATTGACAAGCACACTGTGAGGTCCCAGTGAAATAACAATGAGCGCCTTGCCAGCCTGTCCGTCTATTTGCTCCATTTCCTGTCTGACAGCAGTTAGCTTGTCTCTAGGCCGCACTGTATCCTGGAGCTTAATAGACTGCAGAGGACTCAATTGAAAATGTGAATGTGTAACCTTGTTTGCCCTGGGTATTTAACACAGGACATCTGAAGGTGATGGCCTGACCACGGCATGTCAGGGACAAATGAAATGCTATTACTGGAGACATGTCTCTGTGTGTATGTGCGCATATGTGTGTGTTTGTGCCTCCCAGCCATCCCTCCAACTCCCTCAATTCCCAGCCAGTGCATCAGTCCAAGCAGGAGTGACATGCGATGGCAGTCTTTGTTTATCTACTCCCAGGGCCACGCTCCTCTTGTCTCTTTGTGTCGCTGTCACCAAAGCAGCGAGCACTGGAGGAGGGAAGGAAACGCAGTAATAACAGCGAAGCAGTGTTTGTTTGTCAAAGCCGGGGCTGGATAGGCGAGGGCATTGCTGGGTTCATGAAACATGACAGCTGTTTAGATTTGGAGAGAATCAGCCTTCAACAACATCACTAAAGAATGTGACACATTCCTTGAAATCCCTTCACCAAGCCATTCACTCCAGAACGGCGTTACATTTTTTTCAAATTAACATGTACATTATTCTATCTAATGCCTCCACGCCTGCCTCACAGACTACTCTCAGCAATGGGCAAAAATCAGATGAAAGAAACGGGGCTTTTAGTTTTTTAGCTTCATAAGAGCTTCATAAACACACCCATGTTTTCGTACTCAGACGTGAGCTGGACATTCTCCAGTGTTTTTACTAGAGGCCCTGCAGGAGAGACTCCAGAGTACGTCTGCTGGATAATCTCTGGAAAATATACAGAGTTATTTTGAAAGCACTGACATTGGTTGGTGAGCAGTGCACATTTCAGGTGCAAGTAGGGACAGAAAGAGTTCTCGTTCTCCTTATTACAAGCCAGTGGACCATCACAGGGATTTGGTCTTATTTGTTTTACGGGTACGGTTGCATACTGTTGTTTTAAACCGTGAACCAAATATTTAGCGTCACTCAGTAGAAGGGGAATGAGTCAGGACAGTTGTGTCTTCTAGTGAAGACATGTCGTTGGAATCCAGACCAACTTGCTGCCGTGATATTCACCATTCAGTGCTGCAGACATCGTTAGCAGTTCATGTGAATTGCGCACACTAAAGACGAGTCTGTAAAAGTTTCATCATGACTCATTATACGTACACCGCGGCTGCGGATGTCGCTTTTGTTCCGGGGGTGGATGTAGCTCTGAAGCTCTGTACCTGTTCCGTCTCACAGGGGACAGAGAGAGGCCACACCAGGCACTTTGCTTTAATGAGCATAGCACCGAACACATGCGCTCCCTTGTCATTGTACTAAAGAGCTTGATTGCAGATGCTGATGCTTCCGATGACAAAAACAACATCTGTGAACATCTGCTATGGAAATTGAAGCCGGCCTTGGAACGGAACATTGACTTTGTTTTCCATCTTCATGGACCAATTAGGGCTAACAGATTTACACAGCCGGATCAATCTGAAAACAATAACGGCATCGCTGTTATTCCTCGTGCTTGATAGCAGCGTGGCTCCATCGCGCACATTAGCACTACAGAACAGCGAGCGCGCCGACCTTCACAACATCTTTGCTCCATCTCTAGAGAGGCTTTTCCTTTTAATCTAGAGAACACGCAGGGCCCTGTGTGTGTCATTGAGTATGTTTGCTTTCCCTCCCCTCCTTCCTCTTCTCCGCTATAGTTAATTAACAGTTATTAGTGTAAGCAGAGAGCCCCGGATAAGATGTCACAAATCATCACGTCTCAAGGTGCAGTTCCAGCAATTAGGAGCTCTGTCGCACCTTCTCTCTCCAGTCATCTGGTACACATCCAGCTTCCTTCTTATACTTGAAAGAACTAATCAAATCTTCTCAGATTTTGTCATCATTATTTAAAGTCTTAACGATGTGATACTCTCAGCTCGGCACCCCAGGCCCCAGCTCGCGATGCAAACAATGCAAAACTACACTTTTTAAATGGGGAACAGTTGGGATCTTTTTTAAAAGCTAAGGTTCTATTTATACACTTGAGGCTTTACTCGACCCAGACGTGGTTAGCTGTATTTAGTTGTGAGCTGTTAATGCAAACTTTGACTTTTCTGTTCCAGTCAATTTGTCGACCCTCTAAATGGAACCTTAATTGCTTCCATCTGCAAGTAAAGGACTGTCCGCTTTGCTCATTACTCCTCGTTTGTTTTTTTATTTGCTGTCTCTCTTGTAGCTGTGGCCTCTTGATGTATTTGGCCATGAAGTGAGGAGCAGTCAAGTGGTACTCGGCGGTGGGAGAGGAGGATGCTGCTGAATCAACAGTAGTCGCTTTTCAGGACTTCTGTGCAGACTGATGCCATTAAAATGCTTGTGTCACACAGTTACTCTGTTTTATGTGATGGAGCAGCATAGACGGCCTTGGTTAAAGCCCTCTGAGCCTCAGTGTTCAGCCTTTTTTCAGGCTGAATCACGAGTTTGAGCAGACTGCCTCAAGTCTGCACAGTGTTGTTAAAGTCCCTAACTCATCACCTGAGACAGGGCGCGCCTGGACTACATTAACATTAAACACAGTAGTTGTAGTCGTAATGTATATTGGATTTATAAAGCTGCTTTCAGACATGCACTGAACTCTGGAGATCCTCTGGACTTTCTCACTGGGGCTGTCTCCTGCTGACAGGGGGAACTCCAGAGAAATTCTGCGGGAACCGACTGTGTCATATTCATCCCCTCTGAAAAATCCCCAGAATGTGGCATGCAAATTCTCTTCAGTATTAAAACGCTGTTAAAAAGAGATATTATTTCAGAATAATTTCATACCGGTTTATTGCTTAATCCCTTTAAAGTACCTAATCCTTGCACAATTTCTCATTGTAGTATGTGTGTAATTGATTTTTGTTTGGTTGTACAGTGGTAAAATATAGAACTGAAATATAGAACACTGAAGGCGTTACAAAAGAGGTACAAAGGTATGTCATTTTTCAACAAACAACAAAGATAACAAATGATGTGAATATAACTCTTAATACTCACTTGACGACAAATACTTCAATGAATTCTTCTTTGCTGTAACTTCACATCACAAACTAACATGTGCACTATAATGTGTTTGGTCAAGACTGTGCACAAACACCCATAGGTGGTGCCACAAGTCCAAAAGAAGCTGTTTAGGCTCATTACTGAGGATGGATGAGTTCATCTGAAATGTTCTTTCTCTGTCTGTCTGCGATGAAGGTCTCATCAGAGGGTTAGTCAGACACTGAGGGAATGGTTTCATTTCCCCCTCATTACAGCAGACGCTGGAGAATCACTGAGCTTCAAAGCTGCTTGATTGCATTACCAGGCATTTGGTGTAACACAGGCGTAATCTATGCCACGTGACAGGGCAGAGCCTGGCCGACATTACAGCACCGGGTTAGATGCAGGGATAGTGGACCTGGACATCAGGACGAGTGTCAGTTCATTTTCTGTTCACGTTCCAAGAAGATAAAAAAAACAAACTTTGGCGCAGTGGCTACAGCAGGACGTCCTCTTAGAAGACTCCAGAAACTGAATCTGTGTGTCAGTGGCAAAAAAAAATTTAAAAAAGTGTTTAGAGTCGTACTACTTCAGATACTGTAGCTCTGATAAAAAAAAAAAACCTATTGACAGTTAATTGAATTTATTGGATGAAAACAGGAAATGCTTGAAGTTACAGAAGTTCAGAGAATCATCAACGCTGAAGTTCATCCCAGCTTTATCGAGTCTGGTTTTCCACAGCATAAAGCGGAGATAATTTCTTCAGGAGGTGGTGGAGACCAAAACAGAACTAAAAGCAGATTCATTATTGGACTTTGATTTATTAGGGTTTCCAGAAAAGTGCTTGATGAAGTACATTATATCTAATCTTCTTCCATTTTGTCTCACACACATCAATAAATAACTCCTTCTCACTGTTTAGGATAATAGTTAGAAGTAAACTAAA
Source organism: Pseudorhombus dupliciocellatus (assembly GCA_016785235.1). NCBI lineage: Eukaryota > Metazoa > Chordata > Actinopteri > Pleuronectiformes > Paralichthyidae > Pseudorhombus > Pseudorhombus dupliciocellatus. The sequence goes on from JAFBJW010000112.1 coordinate 1,083,709, forward strand.
GATGCTTGTCTCTGCCTGGAGTGCTTTATTTGTTACATTGCTGCATCCAACGGTCGAGCTGACTGATTGTCAGTGTTTGACCTCCAACGATCGTTATCGAGATCAGCTGTGGATAAAGAGCTATAAAAGAATCGTAATTATCACCATTTTGGAAACGGTAATTATGGGCATCATTAGCATCCATCATTATGTTTAAGTGGGGCCACGGTCCAGGAAATGAGCGTTCATCCTGCTCTTTTTATCGGCGCACTTCCATCGTGGACCCAGTGTAGTGAGAGGAAGCATTAGAGGACATTTTGGAATCGGTGCCAACTGAAACAGGGTTGTCTAGTCTGCTTTCTCCCACAGGCCCATAGCTCCCTTATTCATTTTTAACCAGGTCTCACAAAAGGTTTTTACCCCACTGTGCTTCAACACAGTCTGGAAGGAGATCACTGATGTTCCCATCAGAATCAGTGGTTTTATTCTTCTTCTGTCAGCAAAGTATGGACAGGATGTAAATTTGTAGAATGAGGGGTTGAAGGATAGTTCACAGCTCGTCTCAGGGAAGAGAAGACGCTGGGCTTAACTGAGCTGAGAGAGATCTTATGAATGTGGGTTAGATTTAACAACCTGTGCTGATAGACATCCACCTGCTATTCACACTGTTCACAAGACAAAGCTTCAGCTCCAAAACAGCGAAAGTTTATTTCCAACAGTGGAGTTGTGCCGAGCCACAGCTTTCCCCCGGATGAATTAGTAATGCTAAAAGATTCCATTTCGTCTATCTAAATGTTGTGTGCAGCGTTCCGTCTGGTTAATATAAGGAGCCACTCAATTTTTCATGCCCACGCCAAGTGTAGCCTTCAATTTAACATGCGCTTTTAATCCTGGGAGTGCTAAATTGCTTTTTAATGTCGAGGAACATGGTGTTTTCGGAGTAACTCGTGAAAAATGCATCAGCAATATGCAGAGCAAATCAGGTCTAATGTTTTGTTGTTGGGTTTTTTTTAGGCTAAACTGAACAAAGCAACACCACAGCAAAGAGGAGTGAAACCAATATGTTGTTTTGACACATCTGTCACCTCAGGGGTCTCAAGGGGACACCTCCCGCAGGCGGTGGCACTGTGTGTGTGTGTGTGTGTGTGTTAGTGTGCAGCCAATAGTGTGATTAATTGCAGGTCTCCTTCCACACATGCAGATCACTGTGATCATTGTGAGGCTCTTCATAAACATGCTGGTTGGTAAATACAAGAAACTGAGTGCGCCCATTATCCATGATAAGGAATTTAATACAGTTGTATTTGTTTTTTAAAAGCCACAGAACGATGAGGCGAATGAATCTGAACTGACGTGCCCTCTCCTAGCTCCATGTTTGATGGTCGGTTCGGTGCAGTTACTGTCCAGGCCGGGTCCGTGACAAACATGCTGGACCTCCATTTCATCCATTTATTTCCATCTCCTCCGACTGAAGACAGTGCTGCAGAGCGTCATCTGGCTCCTTCTCATGCTCTTGGCAAAATGTGGTCTTACAGTTGGGTCCTGATTTATGAGGAGCAATGGTTTTCTTTGTTCAAAGAGTTTGACTGTCTCATCAGTCACTGAAACACCAATTTGCATGATAATCCTCGTGCCCGGCCAGACGCTCTGTCTGTTTTTAAATGCAAAGTTGTGTAAGTAATGGATTGTGCAAAGCTTCATCATTTAGGGATGGCAGCAGTGCCTCGGTGTCGACTGCGTGACTCTTCCTTTACCTCCTAACTGGAGTCTCACTGTAACGTTGCTTTCAGAGCGAGCTCCTGACATTCTCCAGAGGGGCTGATTGTGACAATACAAATGTCTGAAAGATGCCATGGGACAAAACAGCAGGAGATTATCCGGAGGGTTCACCGTGAGTGAGCGGGCCTAATGATGAGGCACCCACTGGACGACCCCTGAGAGCCACAAAGAAAGTACACACCCAATTGTGCGGCCATCCTCTGAATTCTAACAGGTTCCCAGGATATTCAGAGGTGTAATTACCTCTGTTAGTGTTCACAGCCAAACTAACTTGTGCTGCTGTGCTGTTAGATGCTCTCACTTCTGTTACAGCTGTGCCTCTGTCAAACGTTAAAGCAAATACTCCACACTCTACCTCGAAAAGAGTCACGTTTGAAAATATCGCGAGGTGGCACAGTTTCGAATTGTTTGATATTTCTGTGACACACTCACTGTACGTGTGCCCCCTCATGTGTGAATTCATGGCCGGTGTCAGGTGTTATTGTGCCTGGAGCGGCAGTGGGTGGCAGGTGTTTGGAGGCGTCCCTGGCCCTGTTCGATTCCCAGCACACACCAGAGGCTTTAGTGGACTCAGAGTCTGGACTGCATTGAACATGACTGAAATATGTTCCCGTAAAATCCCTGGTCAGAGAATTAGTGAACTCAATCCAAATGGCTTCCTCCGGGGGCGGGCCAACCAAACCACCCTCTGTAATCAGGTTACAATGCGGCTGTCGGAGCAGACTAATCAGCAGACAGTGGCAGCGGAAACATCGCTGCCTCTGACAATTCCATATTGAGCTATACTGTCGCACGATCTCACAAAGAGCGAGACAATTAAAGCAAATACAACATTTGGGGAAAGGATTTCTCAAATCTAAGCTTTTCATATCCTCTAGTGAGCCAGCACAGCTTCATATAGTGCAGTGTCGCTTTGTGTACACACACAATAATGGGCTCCATTGTTTCACACTTAACAAGTGAGAACGGCCCTTTGTTTTACTGTTGAGTTGAGCACTTGTGTGAAGGAATTATTAGCACAGAGCCCAAAGTGTGTTCGAGTTGAACTGTGTGATCAGTTTGTTAATTCAGCCTTTCACCAAACCGAATTATAAACTTTATCTGCACTCCAAATCATTTATCCCTGTGTCAGTGTGCGTGTGTGTGTTCTTGTTCACCCAGGCATGTGAGATGGGGTCAAGCTGTGTGTGGTGGTGCAGCTTTCGCCGTGGATAAGCAACGCAGCCCGTTGGTGTTGACAGTGCAAATCCTCTTGTGTGTGTGTGTGTGTGTGTGTGTGTGTGTGTGTGTGTGTCAGAGAGAGAGAGAGTGGGCAGGCTGTCCCAGATCATCCTGTTGGAGCTTGGTGTTGGTAAACACAGTTCATGGTAAGCCCGGCTGACACAGGCACTGATGATTGGGCTTAGCGCTGGCTGTTGCCTGGGTGGCCCTTGGCACTGATTGGTCCCATATGGGCCCCACTGATGCCAGGCTCCAAAACTCACTCATAACAGCGATGGCACATTCCTGGTATCACTTTAATAGCAAAACCAAACTCTAAGGTGAATCGTTAAACACAAAACACAAAAACAACACAGTAGTTGACAAAGTATCGCAAACACTCCAACACTTTCAGAGGCTGAACACACAATGTTTGTGCCCTGGGAGCCTGCGTCCACTCAAAAAACCTCTGGGTGAATGTGCTGCTGTCAGGCCAGCGGGGCAGCCTCACAATGTGCACATTTAGGACCCTGAGCCTGACGGCGGTCCGGAGTTTGTGGAGGAAAGCGTGGAATGTGTCCCACAGGCAGATGCTGGCGCTCTCAAAGGCATCTCTATTACCGGCAGACAAGCAGGGCCTTATGTCGTGGTCACCAGCCTCAGAGACATTTCCAGACTAGTGCCCTGCGCCATGACAGCACGCGCCCTCGTGGAAATCTACTAGCCCACGTTGCGCTCCTCGCCTCTGCTGCAGACCCACAATGCTCGTGTGTATGTGTGTGTGTGTGTGTGTGTGTGTGTGTGCATCTGATAACCAGGACTGTTTACTGCAAGTGCCGTGTAATACGAGCTTCAGTGAGCGAGTGATTCTCTTTGATGTATTTTGCGATTACAAAACAGAAACGGCGAACGGGGGCCGAGTCGTGATGTTCTTTCATTTCATGTCATCGCACGGTTCCCGTGTCATTTTGTAAAAGCCGCTGTCAAACCTACTTTGCTTTAACGAAGGAACCAGCCGCATGAGCTGGTGTCAAACATGACAGCGACGCTCAGGTCTGTCTGCAGCCGGTGGCCTTTTATCCATGACGACAGATTAACAGCCCTGTGATACTGTGAAGCACCAGCGCTGATCAGCATCGCGGCTGATAATGCTGCATGCTAATCATTGTAAACATCGTGTTGTGGCTTTGACACACTTAGGCTTATCTGTAATTGGTGTAATTGTTACTAGCGTTTAACGAGATCTTCTTCCAGATATGCTCGGTGCCTAAAGGACGCGGGTTCGGGGGAGGCTCCCTCCCATGTGCCTCGCTGATGGGGGCATTAGATCAACACTAACGCGTCTCACTGTGCTATTAATGAAAAGCAGCCACGAGCCAGCGCGTAAATCTGATAAAAGGGGCTGTAGATGAGGGGGTCATGAAATATTTAAATATACAGGGCTTCAAAGCGGAAGAGGCCTCCCGATCCTATCAACAGACAGACCCCCTGCAGTCCAGTGGTGGCCCCAGCCTGTGGCCCGCAACCAGCTCCACATGTAGGTCACAAACCACCAGCTCACTTTCCCTCTGCAGGGACGCCACCAGGGAAAGGAGCCGATTCACAGACGAAATTGCTCCCGTCTCCAAACGCACACTCACATAGACACTCACACAAACAGTCTTCCTTTTGTTCCGCCGGTCTCCTGTGTTCTAGTGTTACACAGAGCCGGAGATGACGACGGGGTCAGGGAGGATATCCAAGCACTGTCCCAGTGGACCCTGACATGTTAAAACACCTTGTCACGTGATCTAGGCTCAGATCCCCGCACACACACACACACACACACACAGACAGCCGTCTAAACCACAGCCAGGAGGCTGTTTTCATACACAGAAAGTGCGTTTGATCTGGGATGACCTCTGTCCACATGAGCAAGGGCTGTGCATTAGTTTCATAATGTCTCATCCCCTACACATTTGAGCAGTCGTTTCATTCTCAAATGCAGAATTTAACTGCACAGCAGCTGTTAAATTGGACGCCAGATGAGCTGAGGGACACACAGTAGTGTGCTAGTAGCCGGTGATTCTTCTGTCGAGTGAACAACATGGAGCAACTGCCAACTCCTGAAAGACCAGAACTATAAAAGAAACTATCAGCATTTTCGTTCTGACGGGTCACAGCTCATCTCTCACGTCAGGTATCTTGTTCCATCTTTTTTTTTCTTTTTTTTTTTTTGGGACTCAAAGGGGCCTGAACTTCCCATGTCTCTCCTTCCCATCATTCAGCCCCCGTGCAGGGCGGCTCCTGTGGACAGAACAATGACCTTATTTAGCTCTGGACTTGCAAAATGCAATTAGAACCTTCTCAATGGCCAGTGGGGGCCTGGGATAAGATGGAGGGAACGGCAACAGAAAGAGAAAAGAGTCGGGGGGTGGGGGGGGGCAGAGACCTCCCTGCTGCCTGTCAGCCCGCTGGCTTTTGATGTCCATGGCCCATCTTGTGTCCCCAAAGAGGGCCCATCATCAGGCCCCCGCTCCGGAGCTGTTGAGCATCAAGGGAGCCTTGGAGAGGCTTGTTGAAGTGGAGCGCGGGGGGTATGTGTGTGTTTATGTGTGTTTGGTTGTTGGGGGGGTAAGGGGGGGGGCGGTCTCTGTTGGTGCCTGACAGAATGGTCCTGACAGAGCGTGTCAGAGGTCTAATCCCTCAGACCATGCTCCTCCAGCTGGGTGAATCGCTCAGGGGGTCTGCTGAGGGTCAGACAGGTTTTAACACAGCGCCTTAGTGGTGATTTCCTCAGTGCTTTCCTGTAGTCGCTCCTTTTTAAGACCCAGCAGGCTCTCTCCCCTCCTCCCTTACCCAGCTACCTCCCTGTTTTGCTCTCTCTCTCTCCCCATCTCACCCCGTTTCGTTTTCTGCTCTCTCCCTCTCTCGTTCCTCCTCCTTAATCTCTCTGCCTACCCTTGTTTCCTTGCTCCCACTGCGAAGCCAAGAAGAAAGAGAGAAACAAAAAGGGAAAATAATATCCCTGCCAGCACAGTTGCTCTTGGTTAGTATTAAGTTGAGGCCTTGTGGGGGGCTCCAGCTCCACAGCTCCTTGGTTTTAGACGTCTGCTGGGTTTCCACAAATATAAAGACATGCAGATTAGGGAGGAAAATGAAAGCCGGGGGTTCGCCATGCAGCAGGTTATCTGTCGGTGGTACTTCTGTCTGGGATGCATTTCCACTGTAGAGCTTCAAAACGGGTGAAAGGTAAAGAGGCGTGTAGCTCTCCTTGTCTCGTCATTCAGATCAAATGGCCCTCCAGCCTCTTGATGTTACGCTGAATAAGATAATCAATGTATTGGACAAGCTGCAGGGAATTTAATTCACACTGTACTCACCCTGAGTTACCATTGCAATGCAGCAGAAATACATTGAAAAAGAAATTGGCATGTTGTAGAGAAGAAAGTAAATATTGAACTTGCTGTACAGTATTTCTGTTTCCCCTTCTGGCAGAGACAGTAATTACACAAACGCTGTCAAATACATGTCCACAGTTCCAAGACAATCGTGTGTCAGTGTGGTGCTACGCTGCCTTCTTCCAATAGTCTGTCTCTGAGGAAAAGTCACGACGATTTGCCCTCGATCATTTTCTGCTTTGCGATTCTGCCTCTCAACACTAAGTTTACTTTTTGTTTGGAGTGTCAGAAACTTTCCTTAACTTCCAAAGTTTATCCCCAATAGTTGCTGAAGACGACTTCCTTTCCTGCTGAGGTTCCATGTTAAAGTCAGCAGCTTTAAAAACAGCCCAGGCCTGGTCTTTTTTTTTTTTTTAACGCTGTGACAAATCTTTTCTTTTTAGATCATCAAATCTCTCCATAAACAGTTAGTGACAGCTCTATAAATATGGAACAAAATCAGGCCTTTAAAATCATTTGGCTTGGTCCTGAGACTCAGTACACTGACATTATGGGAAAATGTAAAAGCTCATGGACTGCTCCGTATGGCCTCAGAGTGTGTGTGTGTGTGTGTGTGTGTATTTTGAAGTGGGCAGAACGTATGGCTCTTTCTGTTATAAATGGAGGGAGTGATCGACTGGTCTGAAATTATCCACAGCATCGCGGCCCACAGCCCACATTCCACGGCAATGTCTGTAATTTAGGCACAAGGGTCTCCTATTTCTCTTGCGACTGAGCAGCGGCATGGTAAGGGTGGACGTGTGTGTGTGTGTGTGTTGGGGGGATTGCATTAGCTTTTGATCCCAGGAAGGTTAAACCAATTTTCTATTCTGCATTGTTTTCCAAAGTGCGTCCTGTGGCAGTGGCATTACGCTGATGGCCGGTGGAGTGGGTTTGGGTCCTGCTGACAGGCCCGCTCTCTCTGCACCCACAATGTCAACTGGATCTGATTATTGCCTCCCAGATGCAGATAATGTCTGCCATTGATCAGCCCATTCATCTTGAACTCTCGCGGCCCTGGCCTGCTTTCAGAGACCACGGGGAGATAAGCAGATACAGATAAGCAGATAATGTAGTCTCTACAGGCTTTTAACAACCAGAAGAAATACTTTTCCTCTGCTGCCTCCCCCGTTGACATATGACGTAAGCTTCATATCTCTCTAGGCTCAGGAAGTTTTATTGTATCACCGAGGATCTACAAAGGTATCGCTCATTGGATCAGATAAACACGCTCATCCCTGCGTCCATTAATCTTCCTAAATGTTCCCTGAATGCCAGTCATGCTGTTTGGATCCACAGTGTGGAAAGCATTTCCAAAGTGTGGAAAAACAATACAGCTCTAAGATTCCGTTCTGGCATTGTTATTTACAGCTTTAATACTTAAAGGCCTGGCTCTGCCAATGGAGATGGAATGTCTCAAGTCCTTAAATCTTCCATTCTCTCTGTCAGGATGTGTGATTGATGCAGTTCAACAGAGACGACTGTCAGTGTTTCCAAAGGCTTCTTCCACCCGTGGTGTGTAATGGTGTCCCAGTTTGTGTAACAGCTCTTAATGGTGGGCACATTTGTCTTTGTCTGTGAGTGTGTGTTTGCATGCATAGCCGTGTGTCATCCCCACGTTAATGTTAGCAATGAGTGACAGATTAATTTATGTCTGGCTACATGTCTGAGGAATTGGGAAGAAAGGGCCTGTCAGTGTTTCGTTTTTTTTTTGGGGGGGGGTGCACAGATTAGAGCCAGTTGTCACTGACAACCCAGCGCAGGGTGCTGGAAGATGAGGTCGGATGTAAAGTCTTTGGTGTATGATGTGTCTGCATATTCCTAACATTTTAACCTCCAAGTGTTGAGGCACCGTGGGTTTGTCCACACTGAGACGGTCCCAGTTTGAATATGTAAACCAGCTCAGCCCCTGAAAGGTGAAGAGGCCAGAGTCCGTCTACAAACATAAAGAGAGCTTTTAACATATTCCATTGCCAGCACTCATGTTACACTTATCAGTAATATTTTAAACGACGGTAGATTTGGTGTAATGGCAGGAAGGCTCATAAAGGCGAGCCGGTTCCCCTGTGATTGTAATCTAGAAGAGAGTTCCTGTAAAATTAAACCATGACTGTGTTTCGGGGGCTGGGGGTGTGGAGGGCTCTTTGAAGTGCAGAATCAGTGTCCCAAAAAAAAGAATAAAAGATGACAAAATGTCAGTGTGAGGCTGATGGTCTGTAGACAGAACTTACGTGCCCAGACAGCAATTACTGCGATGCATAGCATACACCCAGACACTGTGTTTGATCTCAGCTGCGTTCTCCAGCAAGGATGATGTTTTTCCAGAGTGAAGCTGTGCAGGGCTCTCATTCTGTATGTGCATGCTAATCTCTGTCAGCATTTCATCTGAATTAAAAATAATGTGCGGTGAGAGATCCGGACGCTGATTTATTTGGCAGCGTGACTGTAATCACAGACTTGAGGTCGCTCTCAAACCTGATAATGGCCGTTTAAAAGAGGGAACAGTGACTCGTTCACTGCTGCTGCAGCTGCAGCTCGGGCCTGTGAAGATGACTGGTAGCCATTTTCTGACGGTGGGAGTTGTATATAAATACATATCTTGAAGCCCGCCATGTCATGCGTTTGAAGCCAAACCGCAATTGGCTCTTGATGTTTCATCACAATCCCCACTTCAAACACAGGAATCCTTGTGATCTAATTAGTTACCGCAATTTGTACATTCGCAACTCATTTTAGACGTGATTTTTAGACACGACTCTGGTGTTGTACGGCGAAATAATTTCCCTGTTATCAAAGATGTTTTCCCACAGCCTGTGAGCAACGGCGTGGCAGAGGTTAATGATTTCATTAGTGGAAGTGGTTGGGTGCACAATGCACACATCTGTGAGACGCGTAAACACGTGGCAGGAGCCTCTAACTTGACGCACACATAGTCATGTAGGCTGCTCCGTCTCCCAGGCCCTTTATGACCACAGCCTTTATCCTCCGCAGCTGAACCAAGTGGCTGGACTTCAACCAGCCAACTGAGGCCAATCCCTCCCGCCCCCGGATGGCACTTCACATTCTTAGTTCTGTATGCCAGCAGCGCGTCGATGGACAGCCTCACAGAGTACATGGATGTACAATGTGTTTCATGTTAAATGTGAACTTCTCACTGCTGTTTGGGGAAAGGGTTCTCGTGTCATGTACGGCCGGTCCCAGGCAGCCAACTGAGCCTCAGTCTCTCCGTAACCGAGGGACGGATTAGCATTGCAGCTATGAGCTAAGTCTGTTTTCTGCTCTGTGCTCGCTGGCAAGGAAATACTTTGCAATGTGACTCCATTGTAGATCTATTGACCTCCCAGCCAGTGGGTTAATGCTCATTAGTCAAGCTATAGAATGCAACGGTTTGCAGTTTTGGGGAGGGGGGCAGGGAGAGTTCTGCAGCGACGGCTGTTTGTTAAACGTCTTTTACACCAATAATTTAGTTTCGTTTACAGGAATATTCCCTTTGGAGACAAAAGTCAAATGTTAGACAGAGTGGCCAGTGCTAAGTGCTGCTGCCTCTTAGATTAATATATATACAGGATAGAGTCCCACCTTCATAAATCTGAGCGATCCCCTCACTCTGGCCCCGAACACGGGCCGGGCGCCCTTTGGAGCAGGGAGCTGTAATCTGCTGTGTTGCCTGGGCAGAGTGAGAGGACAAAATCATACTGGGTCTAGGAAACGTTATCCCATAATAATAAGCCTGGTGGTTGTGATTTATGTCTGTGGCACAGGGCCGGAAGCTCGTTAAGTTTTAGGTCTGTCAGGGTGGGCCATGGAGAGCTCAGCGCTCAAACTGAAGGCCGAGTGACTGTAAGTGCTTTTTATACGAGTGGCTGACCTCCCTTCAGGCCAGCGGAGTGGGAGTTGATCCAACAGGAAGACAGGAGGAGGTGCATGCTGTTGAGAAAGGAGCGTTTTGTTTTTCCTCCCCTCACGGTAGCGGCACCCTACTGGGAAATTCATTAGCGGCTGACATCACCTCACTCAGTACAGAGTGAAAGAAAGAATATCTTTCTGCCTCAGCTCTCCCCTCCCTCCCTCCTTCCCTCCTTCTCTCCCTCCCTCTCTCGCTCCCTCTCTCTCTCCGTGGCTCCTTATCTTGCTCTGGCGCGCCGCACTCTTCCCTTTTGCGCGCCATTTACGCAAAAGGTAAGCGCGCCGATGTGCGCCCCTGTGACCTCAGAGCTTTGCAGGAGGCCAAAAGCGCGAGTGTTTGTCTTGTGAAGGAGCAGCCGAGGTTGAATCCGAGTCCGCCTGGAAATCAGGAAGTGGGAGGACCCAGGCGTGGAGGCGGCAGGAGCAGCAGCAGCGGCAGCTCAGTCAGTCAGTCGCTGGATGAATGGGAGTTTGTCTGCTGCCCAGGAGCGGATGGGGAGAGGCTCTCGTGTGCCAACGACCGGGATCCGCTTCAGAGACAACGGAGGACTGGCTGCGCAGCCGAAGCCGCCTCGACAGCGGGCTCTCGCCTCGTGAATCTCCGCCCGCCGCCAGCGTGCTCAGCCTCCGTCTCCGTCTCCGCTGAGGAACCTGGCCGTGCGCTTCGGTGGATTGGTTCCCTCCGTCGGACGCAGCCCCTCTCTGCGCACCGACACGCGCGCGCACACACACACACCCTCCCGGATCCTGTTTGCTTCCTCTCGCGGATATTTCCGACAGGAGAATATACACGCGTCAAAACAACGCCGTGTTCCGAACAAGGAGGGAAAGGTGCACGGGGGGATCGTGGCTCTCGTCGCCTCGCTGCGGAACCGCCGCTCTCCGCCAGACGCATGGTTCCCTTTGTCCAGAAGGCGCAGTAGCTTTGTGCGCGGCTTTGGATTTTTTTTTTTTCTTGGAAAGGCTCGTCTCTCCGCATGGCTGTCCTCGATTTACAAGGAGTTGACTTCGCCCCCTCTTGTGTGGATTACATTATTTGAAAAGCAGAATGTGAAACGAGGCCACATTCGGCCGACCGAGAAAGTAATATCCTGACTTATTTGCCTTCTCGCTAAACCGTGCCACATCACACAAGGTATGCGCGCTGCTTCTGATCCGTCCTATAATCTGCCATGTATTTAACAGTGTGCGTGCGTGTGCTCGTGTGTGGGATTTTTACACCAGGAACCTTCAGCTCTCCTGCAGTCATTTATTCTGCTGCTTTCATTGTTTACATCCTGTCAGCGTCGAGTTGAGACGCGATCAATTACAATCTTTTAACAATAACCCGGCCCTGATGGAGGACGCCTGTTTAAGTGCACGCTCCTGCAGCCAGCATGATATATATATATATATACATGCGTGTGCAGATAACCAGGCTGTCAGTGCAGATTTTGAATATCCCTGTCATTAAGCTTTTTATACATCACAAGAAAATGTGTCAGGCGCCGGCCAGAATTTTGCATTATGTAAATCCGAGACCAGTGAATCCACAAAGCCACTTATCAGAAATTCATTTTATTCAGAGGAACCTGTGTCTGTCTTCCTCCAGCTTCACGGGTGTTGTCCTGTCTCAGCAACTTATCCGTCATTCAACTGTTATTATTCTCAATTTGGTGGTTGAGGTAAAATGTATTCTTGGTTCTTATTGTTGTTATTTTCCTCCTGCATTGCTTTTTATTCTTCGTTAAATTCAGATTTTATTCCCATCCCTGCACATCATCTGTGATGTGATGCTGGTGGAGCTCCAGCGGCTCGGATGGGACTGATTTGTCACGGAGCAACAGTGCCATCAAGTGGCCTGAATATTCAGAGCGTCTTGTTTTGTTTGAATCTTGATCACCAGTGTTGGTTTTGTTGATGATGCTCAGGTGCCCTGAATAATTGTAGACACATTTAGATGTGACAGGATGCAGACAGTGGGAATGTCTTGGCTCTGTAGGAAAGCAAACATATGATCTTGTCTCAGTAAAGACCCTGTGTTTAATACGCATGTTGACAGAGATAATCACATCTAATAAACATTATCAGGGTGAGTTCAGGTGTAAGGTTTACATTACACTAACAGCTTGGTGATTAAGGCATCATAATTATTACCCAGTAATGTCTGCTCAGTCTGCTGTATGAAATGTCCTTGGAAATGTTGTCCAGGGATCGGTGTGGACATTTTGGAGGGAAATTCATCTGTTGCATTTGCGTGATATTTGGCTCATTCCATTTTCCTCTGTTCCAGGTCTCCAATGCCGGCTCCGAGAAGTTTTTCAGCACAGCTGCAGTTAAAGGTACTGATATAATTTTTTTATACGTTTGTTACTGTGCTGCAATGATGTCAGGATTATTATCATTTCAAATTCATTGAAGGTGCACAGGTATGAAATACTGCTCTGTGGGTTTCCTCACCGCCTCATAAAACAAAATGTGCCTGTGCCTGTAGTCGTCAGGCGGAATCGTGCTCAGGCTTCTACATGTATGTGACATGTAATGGTTTGGAAACAATGTGGCATTTGTTCCCAACGTGCTGTAATGTGCTGCAGCCAGAGGAGGAGGATGCACTGATGCTGAAGGGGAATGAAGTGCGGACAGGAAAGGCTTCTTATTATGGCCTGTGTGTGCCAACACCACATGTGACCTCATTATTAAGTCACTAATTTGCTGTTAAAAGCAGCCCTATTTTTCTCCGGCTCAGGGATAATGGAGGTGCCCCGTGTGAATGGACATTCCTCTGTAATGGAGGGGGGGGGGTTAGTATGCAGGGCCAGTAGGCTCGGAGATGAGGGTTATGACCCCTCCGGGACTGTGGCAGAAACAAGGCCGACTGCTGATGACAGGTCCATGAACCTCCCCTGGTTCCTCTGCGCAGACCTCCAAACACATTTCCCACATTCTGGCCTTTGATTCCCTCCAGGGCTTGATTTGTGGCGTCCATTGGGAAGGCTCAATGGCCATGCTTGACAGGAAGGTTTCCTTTTGAACGTGCTTCTCTGTGGACTTATTTGGCTCCCTTGAAAGGATTAAGGCCTCCTTTGTGTGGCCTAAATCAACAGAAGGCTGCCCTCTCTCTCCCTCCATGAAAGGACCCGACTGGGGAAACAGTACAAAAATACGCTTTCTCTCTCCTGTATGATAGTCCACTCTCTCGGCCCCTATTTCCATTTAAATATCCCCTCTTTTCTTCCCTTTTACCATCTCTGTCCCCTCCCCTTTTCCTGCCATATGCTAATGATAATTCCTGCTGCTATTGCAAAAGGCGAGTAAAAGAATCCAGGTGCAGGGAGGGCAAGGACCGCTGGTATTTTTATGGAGGGTGGTGTTGAGATTAAAGAGTCAGGTGGGTTTTTGTTGGAGGGGATTACCAGCACTGAAATGCAACCAAACCTCTGGACGGACAACGGCTCCAACACAAACAGCGGAACAGACTCGTATGAATGTCAATATTGGCCCAAAGGCAGGTGCAAAAAGTCTCTATTTGTTCCACTGTTTGTGCACTTTCTTGTTGGTACACATAAAATGCTTATTTAGCTTTAGGGTCTTGGCAAATCCATGCAAAAAAAAACTACTGCCAAACAAAAAAAAAGCCTTCTGCAATGTATGGCTGAAACGTTGTTCTTTCTTGCACGCAAGGCATTAGGGTTGAAATCTACAGTCGTACGAGACAACAGCTTTACATTGAGAAACCGGTCAGGGGAAGATGTGAACATCTCACACAACCAACGCTTTAAAAAAAAGAGAATCTGTGGTGAATACACCAGGCTTGTAAAGATTCCGCGTATGCAAGCAGTGCTCCCATATGTCTGCTGGAGGGTGTGTTATTCAATGCTGGCTGCCATTATTACTGGTCTCATTGTGACTGATGCACTGAGCACATGTGGGTGTGTGTTGAGCTGTAAATTGTAATTCTGCAGCTGATGTGCAGCGTTGTTAATGACAGAGTGTCGGCTGTTTTCACTGCAGCACGACGAGAAATCAGCCCAGGGCAACGTCAGATCTCTTTGAAGACTTAGTGCTCTGGTCCCACATCTTTTAATCCCGTTGCTCTCTCACCTGCTTAATAATTACTGTAATACTGTGTATTTTTCATGCTTCCTCAAAGGCCATAGTTTTTTCACCCGGGGCCTACACTGCATTTTAAAAACAGAAAATCCAGCTGATGTGAATGCAGCTTTTTAGTTTTCCTGGCATCTTCCTGTCTTGTGTCGGCGTCAGCTCGGGGCCGCCGCTGTCAACGCTACATTTGGAACGTGTGCAGCCTAAAGTCACTGTCACTCTTCTGCCATCGTGCTCTGTTTTTCCCCCTCAGTCCTGCTCACTCTGGGCCCAGTTTGCTCAGGAATGGATTTCGTTTACTCGGAGTCATTAAACGTTCGCTCCAATTACCGTGGCTGTTGATGTGCCTGCAGGTGTTGCCTACCTATCCCAATTCATTTGCTCTGCAGGAGGGCGGCAGCCGTTCCTGAAAAGATTCGGCGTAATCGATTCGACGCCAGCGAAACACAAAACTTCGCAGATGTCTGAGCGGTTTTTAAGGCGCTGTATGTGGAAATCAGCAACCGATCCTTATTAGCGCTGAGCCTGTTGTGTGGGGAGTCCATTGAAGTGCTGGGCTGATACAGATATCTGTAATGACAAACCAGCGCCGTGTGTCATCACAAAGCCCTGCAGACAGATCCATCAAGTGATTAAAGCTGCGCTCACGGCCAGGAATATGTTGTCGCCCAGTCCAGTCCTCCCTGATATTGTCATGACGACTGTCCCGAGGAATGGCATACCCAAGTCACCGCGCAGCAGAGACGACGCTCGAGGTGCATTGTTTGCCGAGCCTAGCATCAGCAGCAAGATTAAGATAATGCCGGATGACATTTAAAAAGCTCTGCAGTGCCATTTATCAAGAGGAGACGTGAAATGTTCTCATCAGTGGACTGCTGAGTCAGGTGTGTGCCCTGTAGATGGAATCTATTTAAAATGGAATGGATGCTTTTAAGAGCCGAGGATCGGCCTCTGCAGTGACCATTTTACATCAGGTACTTTCACCGGAGGCGACCGGGATCTGATTTGAATAATCTGATCTCCCACTCTGTCCTTCGTCTGTTGGCTGTGCATGTTTCCCTGTGTGCTGATCATTTTATTTTCCTGTCTGATGACAAGCATGGGTGGGCTTTTGCTTCGGCATGTAACACTGATCCTCCAATGGGTTGTTTTTAACAGGGATGTGCCGCCTCAGCATTTCGTAACAAAGAGGGGTTTTTTTTCTGTGTACATGTTATCGTAAGTCATAATTAAACAGTAGTCAAAATTACACATATCCTCATCTTGTGATTTTTCCACTCAAAGGTGTAGGTGAAATGCTCATGAGAGTTCATCTGGTGGAAATGTTGTAGCAGCCGGTCCCTGGTGAGACACCAACAGCTGCGTCTGCGATGTGAGAGCGAGTTCAGCGTGGGGGTGAATTGAAGTGCACAGTGTAGTGATTCTCAGTTTCCCCCCTCAGCGCAGCGCTGATTTCACCATGCTTTGCTGGAGTTAATGTGAAAATGAAGCGGTGCTACAGCGAGACCCGGGGCTGACGCCAGCGTGAAGAGCGCCGCTGGTGAAGTGTGTCGGGCTTGAGTGCGTCTGTCACCGAGGGAGGGAGAACACTACGCGATGTGAGAGGTGTAATTTGCGGCGCTGATGACATTGTTTAAAAAATCGCGGAAAAGGGAAAAGCGGAGGTGAACTTTTTGTGGCAGATATCAGAACAGAAGAGCTCCCAGGATTGTCATAGAGAGCTCTGCCGCCAGCGAAATTGCCCGTGAGCGTATTACTGTGTGGGATGGCGCTGAGGACTTGTTTTTCTCTGTCGGCTCTGAGCGGAGGACTGGTGTTGGAGCGGTGTGCACTTGCAGGCTGGGGGCCGCCACCTGCTGTAATCTCAAGTGATATAGAGAGCAACATTCACGCCACAAATCACCCAGGCAGCCCCTTAACTCATCCAGTGGACTGGAAAGAGAAGGTTGGCCTTTCACAGCACCAGTGTTGGTTTACTGCCCCGGGCTCCCCGCTCTGCCCTCGCGCTGACCTCGGCCGTCTGTGTGGGTTGGTGTGTCAAGAAATCAGGGCTGCCCATGAAACTTGACCTGATGCGCAGTGGAAAGATGACCTGACCACCGTTGGCCTTTTGTGCGTTCTGAGGAACGGCAGCAGTCAAGGACGGTCTCTCTTTCCCTCCCCGGGGCTGCAGGGTCGCGGAGAGGCCGCTGCACCCTCCCTCCAGACAGACTCGAACAAAGCATTGTTGTTGTTTTGGCTCAAGCAGAAGCTTAATACAAATCAAACCACTCTTTGATATTTAATAAACGTGAATGTTTTGAGAAATAAAGACGGGGATATGAAGGACTTAACTCTGAATGATACATCACTGAAGCTCCAAGCGGTTCCCTAGTGGTATTTGCTTGTATTGGTTATTCATCCCCCCACAAGGAGCATTTAATGTATCTCTAAAGGGTAAAGGAAGCTCAATATCCTGTGCTGCACAGTGGGAAGCCCCCCCCCCCCTTTATGCTTGCAGCCACAGAGTGAGAGGCTGTATTTCATGAGCATGAAAGGGGCCGCCCCAGCCATGCCTCTTCTGCTGACACAGCCAAACAAAGGTTAACAAATCAAGGGGAGCGCTGGCTGATTTACTGCCTTGCTCTCACGAACAATGACCCCGACCCCATGTCTACATCTCACATTACCTTGTCCATCTGACAGACGGACAAATATGGCTACTGTATTTCACAATCCACGTGTAAATATTTGTGTTATTCAGAGCTCGTTGCTTCTGAGAACATATGATTCTCTGGCCGGTAACTCAGTTTGGATTAAATACCCTATGTGATGGGTGCAGCCTGCTCATTGAAGATCTGTTTAAGGATGTTGTGAATGGGTCCGTTGGTGCTGGGGAAACATACACACAGCGGCAGTGTGGGCCAGACTCCCTCCATCCCCTCCGGCAACACAAAGAGGTCATTCAGAGTTTGTTCCCCAAATCCCAAGGTTAAAGACTAAGTAAATCCATCCATCTTAATGCACTTATTTCAGCACCAGGAGAGCTGGAGGGAGACTGTGTAAACACCCCTATATCCGACATACCACGCTAAACCCAAAGAGCCTGGAACCCATCAGGCCAAAATTAAAGGTCTACATCTCAAACACTAACATTTAAATGGGCTGCAGTCCAGAGATCAAAGTGAAAGGCCTTAGTTTTCCTGCTGGCCCCTGTGTGTCTGCCACACTCAGATACGTGGAGCTTTAGCAGCCAGTCAGGGCTGAATGGTGAGCAACTGTACCCTGAACATGCCTGTTAATGCTCTGAGGCCTTTCTGTGTTGGTCCAGGGGAAGCTGAAGTACTAAAACTGACTAGCTGTCCTGATGGTGGTGGTGCTCGGGGTCACTTCACTTTTTCACGTCTCCTGAATCCAGTTTTATTACTGCATGAAGGGGTGTGGTGAAAGCTGGTGCTGCCCTACGTGAACCATCCGTCAGAGAAGACGTGCCTCAGAATAGTGGTGATGTCTGAAGGTGTTGAAAGCACCGACCTGGTGTTCCCAGGAGAAGAACTCCCCCCATCATCATCAGCAGCATCCACTGATCCAATGTGACATGAGCCACTCTCCTGCCAACTGTGCTGCATTAACAGGGTCTCTCTCACACACACACAAAACCTCTTATCAAGACCCAGCTATTCCCAGTGCACTGCTGCTGTGTTCAGGCCAATTATGCCTGTGTCTGTCTTTGCTCCCTGCAGCAGAGGTGACTTTGCCAAAGATGGACAGAGAGGATGCAGCGTTAATGATGCCTCATGGTGGCTTAAAAGTGTGAGTGTGAGTGTGTGTGTAAGAGCATGTGTGAATATGCCAGGAGGTCTGATCTGGGAGTTCTCCTCTCCCTTCCGCCCCTTTCACCCAGCTGCCTCCCTAATTCAGGGTTTATGAGCAGCCGCTGCATCATGATGTCATCCTATCAAATAGATTTGGATTGTGGTGGATGACTTGAGGGCTCTGTAACAGACATGCAGCTTTGCAGACACACGTACTAAAAGGAAGATGGGATTAACAGCATGGATAAGATGATACTGTTCACTCCAGCAGTGTCGGCGCGGCTTTGAGCAGCATGAAGTAGGATTTGGTCTCACTGATTTAAAAAAACCATCCTGCTGATGAAAAGGATGAATAATGACACATAGCTAATAGAACCACCCTTTTGAATTAAATATTCATGGAGAGTTAATCAGATAAAACAATGCCAGTGAAATACTGTGAACTGTTAAAGATTGGATTCCTCACACACCACAGGGTGTTGCCATCGTGTTCAAGCTTTTTTCTGCTTCAAATAAATGACCATTGCTTTAATCCTCAACTACAAAATCCAGGAAACATATTCCCAAAGTCAGACTTTGTGGTCCAGTAGAGTTTACGGTCATCTTGCAGCTTTGGGATTTGTCTATCCAAAAAAAAAGGGAATGTTTACCATCTTTTTCTGCTTCCCAGAACCGAGTCGGGTCACTTCTGTGGAAGTGAACATGTAAATACGGCCTTGAGAGAGGGACAAAAGCTTGTGAGAGAGCCAGAGAACTGATCAGGATTGATGAAAGAAAGGCTTTAATTTCTCCCACGAGAGGAGGTTATCTTATTTTCCTTTCTCACCCTCTCTGATTCTCATAAATATGCAGAACAGAAATAAAGCCCTGATGAGCCGCTGGGCAGATTAGAGAGGACTACAGAGCAGGATTCTGGTTTGTTAGCAGCAGTCCATAGATCCCTTGCATGTGTTTCTGCCTTACACATACACACTCCCCGGCTTTCATTGTCTCCAACTGCATTTCATTAGAATTCCACAGACTACTGGCTGCATCACGTCAGGTGCTCGCAGGGCTCAAATCTCACTTTTAGGACAATATCGCCCCCTTGTGTGTAGTGTCTTAACATCGACTGTGTCTGAGAGGGCGGAGAGGAAGTGGTTAATCTGTGCTTGGTGGTGTGGTTGAGTGCAGGGTATTCTCAAAAGGCAACTTTAAAAGCATGTGCATTTGATATAAACAAAGTGTAATGAGCTGCGCGGTGTTCCATTTTATTGCCATGGTGTGGTTCATCATCTCTGGCTTTTGGCCACTGTTCTTAGAGGCCTGCCCAAACCCATCAACGTCCATCAGACTGTCACCATCTGTTGTAGATTAAGCTGCTCCAGGGGGGAGCTATTTGATTTCGGGGTTCCAACATTCACTCTTTATTCCATGTGTCAGGTTTTACTGTAAATACTGTTGTACAAAAGCCAAAATCCCAGAAGGGATTACTTTTTCAGGCGAGGCAAGCCAAGAGCAAACGGGCCATTGCGCCGGTACGGGCTGCACGTCTGGTTTAGCTCTTAGAGCGCTGAGACCGGGGCTCTGCTGGGCCATTTACAGGCAAAGCTGGGAAGCTGTGTTTGGAAGCTTTCCCCCTAAACCCTGCGCTCAGTCTGTGTGCAGTGTGGGGTTGTGATGTATGAATCCCCTGGCCATGCCTGACACTAGCGAGCCTGTCTGAGCCCATGTCTTCACAGAGTAGGAGGCCGCGGACAGAGGCCGCATTGTTCCCATAAAGTAACCCAAGCTCAGGGCAGCAGGGCCAGAAGCGGGGTATCAAGTTGTACTCTCCACACTAACACCACAATCCGAGCTTAAGCTCTGAAGCTTGACGAGGGAGCAGAGGTGCAGCTGAATGTTTGGATGAGAGTGCAGTTCAAATAAACAGCTTAAATCCCAAACAGCCTCCCCGACTCTAGCCGTCTCTGGCCAAGTATCGCAGTCCCCCAGCCATAGCTCACCACTGTGAAGCTTGCCAGCAGTCCTCTGCTAATTTGTGGTGTTATTCTGAAAAGCATGTTGATGTGAGAAAGAGGGGGAAGCCAGAGAAGAGGAAGAACTTGGGCCTGGTTACACCTCCCAACTTCCCCCTTTGTGAGCGATGGGTAGGTTTGCCACCGCAGCAACAGACCACACAGCATTTCCTGGCCAGAGGGAAGGAGGGGGGGGGGGGGGGGGAGCCCGGGGGGACAGGCGGGCGGGGGGGGGGGGGGGGGGGGGGGGGGGGGGGGTAGTCCGAGTGGACAGGCGAGCAGAGATGGCCATTAACAGCTTTGACTCTGCCTCGGGTGTTCTGGTAATCCAACTGCAGTGAAACCTGAGCAAGGGCATAATGAGACAGCGCTTGAATCCCTTGCGTGCGTGTAGACACATAGGCAGCTTCTGCGATGCCGATGAAGACTTTAACTAGAAAAGGCTACATGGAAATTGACACTTTTCCAGGGTTTCAGACATTTGATCTACGCGTTCAAGCTGTAACCCCTGTGGAATGAGCTGTAACACACGGCACTGGCTGCTTTCAATCTGATCTTTGTGAGCAGTTGGAATGTGCAGTGTGGATGTGTGTACAACCAGTTGGCCCCGTTTGAAAAAGAGTGAAAGAGGCCCAGACTGATGACTCTCTGGGGACAGATTTCTCTTTCCAGCCCTCCATGTCTCTGTCCCTGGTGAAATCACTGCGGTGTCAGTGTGTCAGCTCGAGCTGTCACTCTCCTTATTGCTGCGAGCCAGTTGCTTAACTAGTCAGCCCGCTAGCCGAGGGAGGAAAGGAGGGAGGGAGGAGAGGGAAGAGCAGGAACAACAGAGAATGAAAGCGAGCTTTTTCCACTTGACACAATGGATGAGCAGAGTGTCAACACCCCTTGATGCAGTTGGAGAGCCTTGAAAGAGGGAGCGAGCCAAGGCTGTCCATCACCTCAGAGGAGCCAACTGTACAATGAACAGACACCCCCCATGGGCTGGTTTGGTACAGTCCACTTGGCTTTGCTGACAGACTGAAAGGGCTTCATGGAGAACAGGCCAACAGAGAACAGATCTAACCAGCGGACAGAGCTGCAGTACTACATCTCAACCAGGGTGGCATTGGGACCTTATGACTGGTACAGTTTCCTGTTGTGTGTGAGTCAGAGGGAAAGTTGGAGGTGTTTATGAGCGGCTGTGGGATTTTTAAGACCATGGGACTGTAATTTAGATTTAAGCATGTCTGTGTTTGAACTCTGTTGGTTCCAGAGTCGTTTGTCTATTGTTTCCCTAAGCTGCCACGGTGACTGACAAGAAACACATGCTGCGGTTTGAATGCCTAGAGTTTTGCCGACAGTCTTTGACACTTTTCTGAAATGCAGCTGCTGTTTTTAGTTGTCAGTTTGTCTTTGCTGTGACCTAAACTCCTCCCCACCTGTAATTTGTAACATTAGTGTAGTTGCTGCTCTGGAACCGATCTGTCAGCCTCTGGGTGTTGTAAATGTTTTATGATGACGGGAATACTTGTGACAGTAGATACACACACCTTTTATTTGACAACACTAAATCTAAACATAAAGCCACCTTTATGTTTTACATGTCCGCTGACGTTTCGTAGGCCAGAGTGGCAATGCATGTGCTAAAAACAAAAACACCTGATCTACTCAGCAGAATTCTTACTTACATCCTGTGGGAATCATTGTGCTGCATTGATCATGTGCAAGTAACCCTGTGATGGCGTATTACTCCCAGTCCTCAAAATATGGTCTCAATCAATAGAGGTAGGAGGACATGTGCTCACTGCTGTGAGGCATTTGCCTCTCAGCTGCCCTGTCCCTGCGTTACATTTCTCCAGGGAACAGCATCAACACAAAGCATCTACATTGGCACCCGACCATTTCTCACTCCTCACTAGTAGAGATATCAAGGCCTGTGTGGAGTCACATCAGCTGGCTTATGTACATGTGACATGTTTGAGGTCAAACAGTTTGGTTCATTCCACAGCTGCCTTGTCTCTGGGTTTAGTTTTACACCACTGTGACGGTGTGTGCTGACCAATGCCGGGGAGCGGACGGCTCCTCGTTACACGCTGCTGTTATTTCAAAGCCTCAGTGAGCCTTGGCATGACAGCAAAGCCTGCTGAGGATCTGTCAGCCGTGGGCAACAAGTGTCCCCCTGAGGGCTGCCCTGTACAGGCCCCTGGCTGGAAAAGTCTTTCTACCAAGCCCTTCTCTCGGTCACCTGTGCCAGCATGCCTGTCGTCGAGTCCCTGAACCAGCTCTTCTCCCGTTACGGACCCTCCAGCCTGACCTCACACCCTCAGGGATATATAAAGATTTGTTCTCTAAAGGGGAGCTGGAAATGAGACCACTGACCCTACTGGTCCACCCTCATGTGCACATTAAAGTTGGTGATGGTGTTTTTGGGGAGCGGCGAGGGGGAGGGCTGCCCAAACGTTTAGTCTGCCTAAGCAGCAAGGCGGTAGATGTCCCACATGCTGGTGGAGCGAGAAGGGAGCAGTAGGAATGAGATGCAGAAGCAGTTAAGAGCCATTACAGGAGCACCTGTAATCAGAGCTACTGTGGGTGGATGAGTGCTGTCGCTGCAGCTCTCTGATAGTAAATGGCTTAATCATGACACGAGAGAGAAAAGACAGAAGACTTTTGCCCAAGCAGACAGAGTATGAAAGGAGCACGGATGGATACTAAGAGAGGTAGGAGAAGCTCCTCTCCCTTTCTGCTCCTTTCTGTCAATCTTGTTTTGTCCTTCGCTTCTCTCTTGCACTTGTACCGTAAACACGTGTAAGTGCTTGTACTCTGTGGTCTGGCAGCCGCACTTCATGGCCTTGGATCTGTCAGTAGAGCTCAGAACATTCAGTGGCTCACTAAGCCCAATTACCCAAGATTGCTACCATTTCACAGAAGATCACAGCCACAGACAGTCTATCGCATAACAGGAGTCAGAGGTTTATGTGGGCTGAGTGTGCGTGGATAGCTGCACACACCATGCATCCTGACATTACTGCACACACATACACACACACACGCTACATTTACATACGCACTTACTTTGGCTTTACAACTTGTAATGCAAAATTCATAAACCAAACGAGACAGGCATGAAATATAGATGTTAAGAGAGGCGGCTTAACAACTCTCCCCCTGCCACCCGCCTGTTTTTGGCCTCTTGCTCAATAAGTGCTTGTTAAAGCAGCGGTTTGTGTTACTGTGAGCTGATATCAGCACACTGTGGTATTCTCACTGAAAGACTACACATGTCATGCTCTCACAGCCAGAATAGTTGGCCTGCTCACCCGAACCCCCTCCTTTAATTGTGTTTAGCTTCCCACTCCCCTTCCCCAGCCACCCCTGGGAGTCTAGCACTAATAAAACAGCTCCAGTCCAAGACCCTCCACACAGTAGGATGTCCCGGCTGTGAAACCCAACACCCCTCCTGGCTATAGCTTTAGAGCTGCTGACATGACGGAGAGTCTGGGAGGACCAGCAGGGAGGCGTCAATCATTGTCAGACCCCCTGAGCCTTGAGCGCCCATCTGGGGCACGGCCAACATGCATGCCTGTGTGCTGTGAACTCAATTGCTGCGAGGTGCTCCAACACTCTGGAGACGTTAAAGGGGGTATCGCAGTGTTACTGATCTGAGAGCAGCTAATGCTGTTAAAGTCTTCAGAGCTGAAGAAAGGAGTGATGAGGAGCTAATGGACTGGAGATTCTCTGGAGGCTTTGGCTATGAGATCAGGGAAAAATCTCCCCTGGAAGGTTTCTGAGCTAATATCACAAGTCCCAGCTTCACGATTGAATATTACATTTGTAAAAAAATTGGAGACCCTGTAGTGTTTGGTGTAGCAGGGAAAACATGGATCGTGTAAAGCAGGGGTCTCAGACTATTAGAAAACGAGTAATGGCTGAATTAAAATTCTCAATTTGGATATTTATTTTTTCTTCATATTTTGTGTTAAAAAAATAAAGATATTTAAGAACATTGGAATGTTTTTATCAGAGCTTTTCTTGTAGAAAACCTGTGGCGGCCCAGCCTCACCCAGACTCTGCCTCCAGCGGCCCCCAGGTAAATTGAGTTTGAGACCCCTGGTGTAAAGCCTCTGTCGTGGTGCGCTGTGGGGTTGTGTCTCTGCAGATGAGGAAATAAATCCCCTGGTTAATGTGCAGATTTAGGCTTCATGGACTGTCGCCACTGTGGGCGCTTGTATTCAACATCAGTGATCTGAAAACCTTCCAGTCCTGCAGACATGGGAGTTAAGCTCAGATGTCATCCACTAATATGAACCCCAGGGTGTTCCACTGAGGAAGACAGACTCGTGAGTGTGAGAAAATTGTCAGTTTCACACACGTTTAATTCACTGGAGAGCTGCAGTTCTGGACTGCATTATAATGTGTATCTGCACCGAATAAAACTGACACAAAAACCTGGAGAGAAAAAGGAAAGATGCTGCTGTACCGCAACTGGATGGGTCTCAGACTGTGGCTTTCATGAACATGGTAAAGTGATGACACCACTGAGAGGAGGCTGTTTATTGTTCTCTGTGTGGGAAGAGCTCTTAAAGATGTGCGCTATTAATGTGACTGCGGTCTTCATTAAGAACAAATAAACAGCTCTGTGGGGAACACATGGTGCTCTAACCACTCCTGAGGTCAGACCACTGTCATGACTTGCTGCTCAATTACCACTGATTTTGTTGTCAAACTAAATATGTAGACAGAAGAGAAATGAGTATGCTGGCTTTCTTTTTTATTTATTTATCTTTTCCAGGGACTAAATGGTTTCCAGAGTGACGCCATAGGCAAAATTATCTTTTAAAACATTCTCCACAACGGGGGACTGAAAACTGTTGAGAGAAGATTTCATTCTGCCGTTTTTAGAAGGCACAGTCCACACATAAGAGACACCCGGATTGTTATTAATGTGTGCTGAGTCATACCAACGATAGAAATAGAATTTCCGATGAGGGCAACAAGCAGCAGCAGTGGAAAATAGTTTGTTGTTTACCCTCTATTCATTCTACTATTGGCCTTAGCATGCTAATGTCCCAGCCTGGCTGGCCTGGTGAGTATAGTGATATGTCAACACTACCGTTAGATGGATTACCGGGAAATCAGATACACATATCAACAGAACCCATAAGATGAATATTAATGACACCATCTATTCTTTCAGCAGCACCACGTGCTGACATTTGATGAATTCTCATGACATCTGTAACAATTATGTTCCCAGGCAAGATGAATTTCAGCATAAGGTCAAGTTTTTGGCCAGTTCTTTACGACAGTCGTTGCACCTTGCGTGGCCCCAGATACACAGACAGACCACCCTCCAGACCTGCCCCACCTCCCGCGCTCCCTTGCTCCCTGCCACCCTTCCCATTAGCACCTGTTTCCCCAAAGCTCTCAACAGTTGCACAGCTGTGAGAGCCTCCCGGCCTCCAGGACAGGGACTCTGAACCTGCACTGCTTCATCTGGCTGCTGTAAATAGAGATGCACAAATGTAAATGACTGTGGATGTAGGAATTATCGCTTACTAACTTCGGCACTGTTCTGTCTTCAGGCGAAGGTCACAGGCACTGATGTGTTGGTCTACTTGTATTAGTAATCTGAAACATGAGACGGCACAGGACATACGGGATCTGTAAGTTGGCCAAACAGCAGCCTCATCTCTTCAGAAGTATAATCACCTCCATTCAGAACATTGCTGTTGCGTACACGCTGTGGCCATAGCTCAGCTGTCAGCGTCATGCCTGCTGCTGTGTGTTAGCTTGTTGGTTTTGTGTGTGTGGTTTTTTGTCGTAGCTATGTGACCTCCCCCCCGCCTGGATGACATCCCATAAATGAGTGCAAGGGTTGAGAATGTGTCGAGGTGCTATTTTGAGGAGGAAGGGACACAAGGGTTGACAGCAAGGGACAGAAGCCTGGGATGTCACAGAGGCCTGAGGACCCAGTGGCAATTTGTCTCCATCTCAGATGTAGCCTGTCATAGCAACCTACTCACATGACGGAGGAGGAAAATAGAGGGATTAGCAAAATAGTTTGGCTGGAATAGAGCACTAATGTATTTTGAAAAAGGCCAGTCCAGTAAAGAACAGCACAGGTGAATCATGGGGGAGGATGAATAGGAATTTACTTGTTTTAATGCAATTTTTTTTGCAGGTTTTGATCGTGTTGAATCAAGTCAGAGTCCGAGTTTATCTGATGATTACATGCTGCAGCGTAGCTACAACCATGAGTGTGGAGTGTGTAGCTAACACCATAGAATAATGAGTGATCCCCCTAAGCCTCCACTGGGTCCCCTGATAATCAGCCTTAATAATTGGCTTTCCAGCACACACACACCTCTAACCCTCAAAATCCCTCCCGTACCCCATGTACCTCTAAAATCTGGCCTCTCAGTTCTGCATCAACTAACCCACAGGCCCCATTTTCCACTGTAACGCTTCACCAGGCAGCGTGCGCTAGTTAGAAACCACACAATGCTCCTGAAACGTTGAGAAACAGCAGGGCTCCACATTTTAAACAAACCAAGAGGGAATTACGCTTATTTGTTTCCAGGGATGAAGAAGACTGACAAATGAACCCTCACGGGAGGGAAACTGGTGTATACTCCTCTTCTCTTCTTCCCCGCTCCGTCTTGCCCTGGAGTCTTCATTACGACCAGAATAGACACTTTCTTTTTAGCGCGTTAGCACATTCTCAAAACAAGCCGTGGACCTCAGAGACTCAGAGGTGCAGCGGAAGACTGGAGAATTGGGATTTCTTCTCTCCTGTCTGCTGCGGTAAAGTTGTTTGCCAGCAGCAGTCTCTCTTGACCGGTAATAGTATTTGTAAGTGGAGAAGACTGACATGGAGGAGGCAGATGGATTTGAGGGCTGCTGGGCTTTCTTGTTCATTGATGCACGTGAGAGCTGGACAGGACCATCTCTCTGTGCAGGCGGCCTGAAAGGAGATTATCATTTTTATGTATTGAGTTAGTATGGCAAGCGTCTATTTGCATGATGCTGTGACTTTTCATCGTTGTTCTTGGCCAAAGGCGGAAAAGCGATAAAAACGCTTCCGCCTGGTAAAGCGGATCGTTTTCCCTCTCCTGACGGGCTGGCAAATGTCCCAGTGAGCGCACCCACTCAGAGCAGAAGTCAATAGCTGTGGATTGTTGATACTGATTCTGATCTTGCATCAGGAATAACCTCCCCTGATCCCTTATGTACAACATCACCTGCCCCTGCGGCTGCTAACACCTCGCATGGCATTGTAATGCTAATGGGCGGAGGGTGTCCTCGAGCCCCGTTAGTTCTGCCTGCTCCTGCAGGAGTTGGTCTTGAGGGAGCGCGTGTGTCAGGAGGATGGGAGTCCTCTGTGACAGGCTGCAGCTCTGCAGAGCAGGCGGCTGTCTCCGCCCATGGGAACTGGGCCCCATCTACACCTCCTTGGCAGGTGAAGGATTTAGCTGGCTTCGCTGAGGGTAGGAGGAGCCGTAGCACTCGGCCCTAAACTCCCCTGACGCCGATGGGAGAGTTAATTACAGTCTATGTATGCACTGTCATCCCCCATGAGCCTCTCTGCCTCTGGAACAGACGGGCCTATTAGCTATTGTTCAACGTTGTACAGCAACGGTTTTCTTTCTTTTGGTTAATTTACACTTTGGACATAAAGGAGTCTACCACAGGCTTTGACTGGCACGTCCTGCCTTATTTGATAGTTTAAAGTCCATAAAATGAAGACTCATCTTTACAAACAGCTAAATGTACGTCCTTCACTCTACATGCAAATGGTCTTAATGAGTGATGAGCATCGAATGCTAAATGCTTAAACTTCTGACCGGAATTGATATAGAAAGTGAGGTTTCTGTCGTCCACAAAAAAACTCACTTAACCTTGAGGCTGTACCTTGTGTACGAAACAAACTGATTTCGGCTGAACAAGAAAAACACATTTTGGGTTCTCCCCAGGGATTGTGCTAAAAGCAGCGTGATAGGGTTCAAGGAAGGAAGCTGATGATGCTGATGCTAGCAACACTGCAAACCCCAGCAGGGTGTGTCAGCGTGAGAAGAAAGAGTCAGGGAAAATGTGTGGGCCAGCTCTCAGAGGAGAAGGTCCTTAGTTCTTTAGAAGAATTGTTTCTGGAGATGCAGTTTTTGTTGACCCTGTTTTTTTTCTCTTTTGTTTAACACAGTTCCAGATTTTGGCCTCGATGTGCTCTCCACTAATGGCAGCCAGGAGCCTAACGGCCCAGGCCACCTCAAGGTGTCAGGCCTAGAGCGCAGTCAAGAGCGGAGCCAGGAGAACTGCAGGGACCCCCAACCCCCTGCATCCAGCACCCTTAATCAGCCTTTGCCCCCCCAAGACACCCCCCTGACTCAGCCCCAGCCGTCCATCCCCCAGCCCCTGTCCCCCCACTGGAGCCAGGCGAACAACCCAACCCAGGCACCGGCCGCAGCCCCCCCGCCCCCACGTTCAGAGGCTCTCCCCAGGCCTCAGACGCCCGCAGCCCTGCCTCTCGCCCAGGGTCAAGAGCCCTCGCTGCCCCCCCCTCCCCGGCCCCAGCAACAGCCCGAACTGCTGCCTCACCCCCGGCCACCACCAACACCCAGCCTTCACCCGCACCCGCCATCGCCTGCCCTCCCAACTCACCATCCTCACCAACAGCATCCCAGTCAGGCAGGGCCCCACCGGCCCCCGTCCCGCTGCCACTCCCGGCCCCTGTCTGTCTACAACAGCCTTAACCTCAACGGCCACAGGTAAGACTAGAGCTCCACACGCTCAGACCGCTCTGTTCATTACGTTAAACACTAAAGTCTTGTGTCCTGAAACGCTGCATTGGATGCAGTATAGAAAAAAAGCTTCCACATTCATAACATGAAAACACTGATATTTCTCGAGCTGATGCCCAATCAGCATGTAAATTGCTATCGGGCAGAGCGGGAAGTCCCTGAGCCCGTAGCACTGTTTATTAACAGTGGAATAAAAGGGCCATACTGCTCCCGCAGTGCCTGTGATTTATTAGCCACCCACATTGCCATCAGGGCACTGTGCAGTTTCCGGCCCTCAGTCGGTTAGACCGGAATCATGTTAGTATAACCCTGAATCAGCTGCATACTCAAACACATATTTTATTTGTGCAGAGCAGGAGGGTAATGGGCTCAAAGCTGCGTTCATTTGACTCGATAGAGACTCGAGAGCTGCAGCCGATCTCCTCTCGGTACATGCAGTGAAATTCACTACAACAGCATCACATTTGTTTTAAATGGGATTAAAAAGAAAAAAAACAACAACAGCAAGTTTAAGGCCAATTTGAATCTTTTGTGTTCCATATCTGTGGAAAAGCTCTGAGACCTGTGAGATGCTTCATTAATTAAAGACTCCAGGACTCCAACATAGCTCCTTCAGAACCCACTCAGTCCCAACAACAACTCTGCCTCACAGGCTCTCAGGACTTGGCTTTGCCTCCCACTCTCAGCGCCAGCGCTGCCAGTCTGGCAGAACCCCAACAGGCCCTGGCACCCACTGAGAATAATCGCGGGAGCCGGGGGCCCACGGCAAAGCGTGAGCGCTGCAAATGAGCTTTCAGGCTTAGAACGAAGAGCTGTGGAGACGCGGGCTCTGTGGCTGCCCCCAGGGAAAACCCACACACACACTACAAAAGACTGTTTGCTTACACATGCATACACGCCCTCTCTCCCTCGATTCCCATTTCCGATGCACAGGTTCGCTACCTGGCTCCGGAGGAAGTGCCTTAACAGAAGCTGTTCAAAGACAGATGCTCGTTCTGTTGTGCTTGCCAGTGGTGTTTTATTTGCATCTGAGGGCGCCGCGAACGTGGTGTTTTCACAAATCGTGTTTGTCCTGAATTCTGTGAAGCACAAGCGAGAAGACAGTTGAGGTGTGAAAACACCGTGCGGGGAATTGAGCGTCAGAGCAGATGGAGATTAGGGGGTGTGGAGGAACAAGTGTTAATTTTGACATATCACACCTCACTTAACATGGCGTCGCCTTTCTCCCATTCCTTTTCACACTCTCTTTACAGCAGCAGCCGAAGCAGCACCCCAGGCACCAAGCCCCACGGGCCCCCTGGTCCCTCCTTTCACCTCCCCCACCACCCGCCTCCACCTGCGGCGGCGGCGGCAGCAGCCTCTACCTTTCCCCTGCCCCTGGCTGCAAACCAGAGTGCTCCCCACAGCTTCCCCCCTGCCTTGCAGTCCTCGCCACATCCACATCACCCCAATATGTTCGCTCATCCAGCAGCCTTACCTCCACCACCGCCACTGACGTCTAGCGCCCTGCCAGTACCTGGACATCCTGCAGCTGGGAGTGCCTATTCAGGTAAACACCACAGGCTGCCAGCCAATGTCTGAACACTGCCCCCATGTGGCAGAGAAGAAGACTGCACATCGCCGGACGGTTGCTGGGGAGACGCAGGCAGCATTCGATTATAAAGCGTTTGAGATGTGGAGACAGATGGACAGACAGAATGTTACTGTGGTAATTATTTAGAGAATCAAGCCACTGTGTCCGCAGTGATGGATGCGCTCCATGCCGGGGACGTTTGGTGCTTTTATAGTCGTGTGGACAGTTCAAGTTCAGTCTGTCGAGCTCTGATTGATCGATTCTCACAAACCAGTAATATCCACCAGCAAGTCGGGCCACATAGCACAAGTGATTCCAGACCCCGTGCACATTTCCATGCAGCGCTGCTACGCTAAATGTCAGGGTCAGTATGGGAGGAAGACGGGGGGGGGGGGGGGGGACTTTCCAAGGGGGGGGGGGGGGGGGGGGATTTTCCAAGAACTTCCATTTGAACCCAGAATGGTGCTCGTGGGCGAGAAATCAATCTGGTCAATACGGAACAGCGAGCTGGATTTTATTCAAAAGATACTAATGAAATTTTTATGAAGAGAAAATTCCATCCTCCACTCCCAGACCAATAAAGCCTGAAATGAATGCAGAAAATATTGAAGTGAGTCACTGTAGAATAGGAAGGATAAGGTTACTCTGGAGGAGACGTAATCTCTCAAGCCCGGCTCTGTTGAATTTAGACGAAAAGCCTGCGATTACTTGAAATCCATTCTTTCTCCACAGGCTGCGCAGAGGTTATTAGAACAACAGATGTCGTTCTCTCAGAGGGGCTGTAGCGTATCGAATCACCACATTTGACAGTTCCAGCAGTCAGTCAGTTTTAATCATGTCGAGCCTCGTTTGGATTTAAAATGGCATGCTAATAATCGCGCTCATTTACTGCTTGTCTTTCTATATGTCTCTGTGTGATTGCTGCAGCCTCGTCTCTATCACACAGTTTCTTCTGACAGGTGTTTGCATTTAGCTAAAATCGGCTCCTTCTAATCAGTGTTGTAAATATTGTAGTTTTCTTGCTAATCACAGCTACACGTGGCGCCTGTTACACTTCACCACTCTGCTCACGTTGAGGTCCCTGGGATAAAACCATTGCTGCCGAGGTCACTGAGTGTATATTCAGAGTCTGTTGTGCACTAATGTGTGAACTCGCCCCTGGTTAACGAATCCAGTCCTAATCCCGTCCTCTTCTTTCTGCTTCAGAGCAAGAACTTCTGCGCCAGGAGCTCAACACTCGTTTCCTGGCCTCGCAAAACGCGGACCGCGGCGCCTCGCTGGGCCCTCCCCCGTACCTGCGCACAGAGTTCCACCAGCACCAGCATCAGCACCAGCATCAGCACCAACACACCCACCAGCACACCCACCAGCACACCTTCACGCCCTTCCCCCACGCCATCATGCCCACCCCAGCACCGCCCATGGTGCGTACCCCTGCCAGAAATGTGAGGATAAGTAGAACACAACTGTTTTTTTGGGGTGGAGAGGGGCTGATGTCATAAAGAACCACAACCAAAGACTTTCTGCTGATAATGACTTTAGTGTGTGGAGCAGTTGGCGGGCATGGCCCTGAAAGTGTTTTCTCTCTGTGGGTGTCTAAGTGAAGATTTCACAGTTTGGCGTGTGTGAGAGCGGCACACTGCGGAGACCTGCGAGTTTCTGTGGCAGCCTTTCAATGATGACCATGTGTGTCCTTCCACACCACACTGATGCCTTTATTCTCCCACAAAGCCTCTCTAGTGTTTTCTCTGGCATCATCTCCACATTCAAACGCAGTTATTTTCTAAATTGGCAATAAGTCGCCCGCAGCATGTTAACTTCAGAGCCAGCTTTCAAAACATAATACATTTAATTCATTCTGAATTTAATGACATCATTTGGTCCCATTTGGGGGTTTTTATTACTGGCAAATACCTCGTGCTAAGAGCCCCGCTGTTTGTTGGGGGAGGCCACAGGCAATGGGTGGCTGGACCTAAAGCTCACACACACACACACACACACACACAGGGCTAGGCTGCTTGGCTCTGATGATACCTCAAAGGCGGCACGGCGAGGCCTCTGACAGCTAACGAGGCCATAAAAAGCCTCTTTAAGGCTGCAGTGTTTAGTCTTGACTGGGGAAATATTCACTCCGAGCCTGTGCTGCACTAAAACGGGACCAAATGAGACACAGAGCCCACGCTAGTTTTGTCTTGAGATGAAAACATTCTGGCTGAGGAAGGGTTTGGATCGTTTGTCGTAATCTCAACCTGATATTTAACAGTGAGTGATGTCGTGTGTGTGTCTGAGCTGACCTTGAACAACCGTAAACAATGTCTTCTTTACATATTTGCTTCATTTCTCCTACAGTTTGAAAAATACCCAACAAAAGTCGACCCCTTCTACAGACACAGTGTGAGTTTTCCTGTCTGTTGCTTGACCATCACCCTCCGCCCTCAGCTTGGTGTTGTAGCAGTGTGTGTGTGTGTGCGCGTGTTTGTGTTGATTTCACGAGACTTTTCATCTGCATCTTAAGAGACACTAAGCATCAAAACTTTATCATTTCACTCCCCAGCAAATGTTGTGATTCATGAAACTTTGCTGTTTGCCTTAAGCCTCGGAGCACAGGATTTATTGTGCATGCATGAAACGATGAAATGAATAGATTGAGACACTGGCTGCCTAACAGAGCAGACTGTGCTATCGCCAGAGGAATACTAGACGTTAGTCTTGCTTTCTACTCTTCATTATTTACTGAAGGGGACTTCCATCGGCCCCGGCTCTCCTCCCATGTTTGAAGCTTCCTCACACCTGCTGTGTGTTTCTGCATAAAAAAGCTTTTTCCCTCACACTGTCCTTCCGAGCTGAGATGAACGTATGTGCACCCGGGGTCACACAGATGCTACGCAGCGCTGCTCGTTTGTGTCGAAGCACTTCATTTGTGATTCTCCGCATTTCGTCACTCTTATCATGGCAGCAGCGAACACCCTGAAGCCGTGTCATCTCTGTGAACGGAGTGATGTCTTAAAACACGATGCACAGAGGTTGTTGTATTTAGATCCTGCCGCCACGGCCTCTAGAGCTTCTTAGAACTCCCCCTGGCTTGAAATAATTTGACTGCAGCAACCGTGATTAAAGACGTGCACATTAAGAATGAAAAACATTCCTTATTCCCATTAAGGTTAATGTGAGTGACAAGAGCAATTACACAGAGGAGTTTATTACATCTCTGTTGCTCCCCTGGATGAAATTATGGAGGCCTTGAGCGCTTGTTTGGTTTACATGCATTTTGCCTGTATTACAACATTCTAGTTTTAATATCAAAGGATGGTTCCCTTAGTTAAATCCACCGGGAAGGAACTGGAAATATTTTCTAAACTGTATTTTGTGAAACATGAAGGCAATCATTTGTAATTCCCCCATTAGAAAAGTCTGACTGGATGTTGCTCATCCCTCATTAGAACCTGTTTGTGGTTGCCTGTCCTCCTCCTCATGAGGCTGTAGCATGGCTCTCACTGTCAGGCTGAACCATCCTCAACGCCTCCTCTCCCTCTTCTCTCCTTCAGCTCTTTCATTCGTACCCACCGGCCATGTCTGGCCTTCCCCCCGTCATCCCTCCGACCGGGCCCTTCGGCTCGCTGCAGGGCGCCTTTCAGCCCAAGGTAAAGCGCACGCTGACACCACCACACGCCCACGCTCTCCCGACTGCGGATAGACAAAGTGAAAATAGGAGCTATTTACTGAGAATGTTGTTTCCATCTGTGTCTGGTGACCTCTAGACCTCTAATCCACTGGATGTGTCCACAAGACCAGGAGCCGTCCCACACACATTCTTACAGAAGGACCCCAGGGTAAGAGCACACACAACACTGGCAGCACGGAGTCACCTCGACTGTTCATGTTGCATAAGAGTTGGAGTCATCAGGTTTTCAACAAAAATCATGTTACTATGAAGAACTGCACTTAGTTTGTTCAACCCTTCAAACTGTGCTGCTGCTATACTTGTTGTTTTTTATAATTTAAACACTACAATGAAGAATTTAAATAAAGAAAAACATTTTCTCCATAACATCCTACAGAGACTAAATTAACTCAACCTCTGTTCCTTCCCCTCTCTCCTGTAGCTGACGGATCCGTTTCGGCCCATTCTCAGGGTGAGTGCTCACTACTACAGCCGCTGTGCCTCCCTCCCAACACACACATGAAATACATTTCATGACAAAACATTTTTATTTTGCGCGTGTTCACAGAAACCAGGGAAGTGGTGCGCCATGCATGTCCATACCGCCTGGCAGATATACCACCACCAGCAGAAGGTGAAGGTGAGGACTCATCCGACTCCTCGGGCTTTGCTTTGTACTTAAACTTAGACATGTGGTGTTATTATTATTATTATTCTATACACTGACTGCTGACACGCTCAGGCTGTCTGAGAATTGGATGGATTTTATACAATGGATACGTCTACAGTACATAAAGTACAAATCTGATTAATTGCTTCATTGTTAAGACAGGAGCTGACCTAAACTCTGAGAGCGATTCATGAAAGTAATTCTACTGTTCCACACTCTTTGAATAATTTAAATAACTCATTCAAAGTCTGGTTCCTGGAGTAATAACCATAATCATCATGAGGTCATAATGATGGGTCCATTAAGGAACCTGGCAGGCAGACGACTCAGTGTGTCCTTGAGCACAGCTTCTTCAGAACTCACTCACTGTAATGTGCTTCACGTAAAAAGGAAACGTTCTTTGCACCGTTAAAATCGCATTACACACAGCGACGGGTCTCCAGCGGTGTAAAAGACTTTTACATGTGTTTCTCTCTGTTGCTTTGGCGTCTTTCAGCAGCAGATGCAGGTCGATCCTCACAAGCTTGACTTTGGCCTCAAACCAGAGTTCCTGGGTCGACCCCCGGGCCCCGGCCTGTTCAGCAGCATCCATCACCCGCATGACTTGGCCCGCCCAGCTACGCTGTTCTCTGCTGCAGGTGAGTGTCCGACCTCAGCCCCCAGTCCGTTCATGCTGTCAGGAAACATCAAAAATGACCATGACAATGTCTGTTTTATTTGTTGATTTATTTGGAAAAGCCCCAAGACACTTTCATGACAAATCATTCAACAGTCATTCAGTTATGGATCTTCTCATGACGCCTTCTCTCCGCCTCCTCAGGTCCCACACACCCGTCTGCCACACCCTTCGGCCATCCGCCCCACCACCCTGGAAACTTCCTCGCCCCAGCATCTCACTTAGGTAAAACAACTTTTTGGTGCAGCTCACGTTCTGTAAAAGAAAAATGCTGATTGCAAAGAAGTAACATGTTGCGTCTCCCACTAGAACCGTTCCCCAGACCGCCATCATTTGGAGGACTGGGCTCCCTCAGCTCCTCTGCCTTTGGAGGACTTGGAAATCCAGCACTAAGTGAGTTACAGCCTCATGAATTTGACTTTGTGAAAGGCAAACTCCGGCTTTACTGTTGTTTCCAAAATGATTTCAGTTGACGTTATTCAAAACATCAGCAGAATAGAATCTTAATACTAGGACAAGTTGTGGTGATACGCATTTAACTTGTGTCCCGCTGTGTTTTTCCACGTGTTGAATCCCTAGCAGCGGCCAACTCGGTGTTCGGCCATAAAGATGGCCCAAATGCACAGCAGCACTTCAACAACAGCAGCAACAGCAACCACCAGGAGCCGTGGAACCGCCTCCACCGAACGCCGCCCTCCTTCCCAACGCCCCCACCCTGGCTGAAACCAGGAGACTCCGAGAGGAGCGCCTCGGTCAGCTCGCACGAGAGAGACAGAGACTCTGACAAGAGAGACTCCGTCCCTAAGGATGACAAGGACAGGTGAGGACAAAGCTGTGTCATTATACCACCATGTCTCAAAAACACTTAAAGATACAATTGGCTATACATTTAATGATTTGTCATTTATATTTGTTATATAAAGACTTTTTGAAGAAGAGCTTCTGAAGGGTACTTACTGAAAGAGGAACTTTGTTTATTTCTCTAGGGACTCCGTAGAGAAGCGTCACCTGAGCCATCCATCACCAGTCCCCGTCAACCCAATTAGCCTCCTCGGCCACAGCCGGCCTCCTGAGCACCACAGGAACCATCTGCCTCCTGCTTCTGGAGAACCGCAGAAGGAAAAAGACAATAAGCCAAAAGACAGGGAGAGGGACCACTCGGAGTCCTGGAAAGACAATGGCACAGATGACCACAAGCTCAAAGACAACCAGCACAGTGACAAGGACACGCCTGTCATTCTTGACAGCCGAGTGTCAGAGGACAAGGTGTCCAACAGGGGGACGACGTCACCCTACATCCGGCAGACCAGCCTAGAGCGTCCCAACAGCGGCCTGAGCAGAGACATCCTGGAGAAGAAGGTGGAGCTGCCGTACGAGCACCCGAAGAAAAACAGTGAGGTGCGGGTGAAGGAGGAGAGGAAGGACGAGCAGGACGGGGTGACAGAGAGGCCGAGCGAGCACCCAGTTCAAGCACCCTCCACACCAAACCTCCACCCTCCCTCCTCCATGCCTATGCACATGGGCATGGCTGGTGTCCATCCCATCAACAGCATCAGCACTCCGGACAGAACTCGAGTGGTGGCGCCCTTCATGGGTATTAGCCCTATCCCAGGAGCAGACAGGTTCCCCTACCCTGCCTTCCACTGGGACCCAATGCGGGACCCATACCGGGGCCTGGACATTCACAGACGGGACCCTTTGGCCAGAGAACTGCTGCTAAGAAACGACCCTCTGCACCGCCTCGCGGCGCCACGGCTCTACGAGGCCGAGCGGTCCTACAGGGACCGTGAGCCCCATGACTTTAATCGTGACCACATCCACCCTCTGGCCCTGGAGCAGAGGAGGGAGCATGAGCGCGCGCAGCTGGAAGAGCGCGAACGCCTCAACATGCTCAGAGAGGACTATGAGCATGGTCGCCTACACCACGCGATGCACCATCCGGCCCTTGAGGGACACCTCCCCCACCCAGCCCCGGGCCTCATGGCCCCCGGACTCCCAGGCATGCACTTCTCCAGAGTCAGCCCCTCGGCTGCGGCGGCGGCGGCGGCGACCGCCCATCAGAACGGTATCCTTAACAAAACGCCACCCACGGCCTCGCTGAGTGCCCCGCCCCCGCTCATCCCCACACTGGGTGCCCGGCCTGGCTCACCCAGACGGACTACTCCCATGGCCACAGATATCAGAGACAGGCCACCTCACAAAGACATCGAGGCACGGTGAGCTGGGCTTCAGCAGACTCTGACCCCTTCAGCCCTGTGCCTCATGAACCCTGAACTCCCACCAAGCACTTAGCTTCGGGCAAAGCAAGACTGTAATATAGCTGTGAATAACTTATGTGGGCCGAGACACTCCCACACAATGAATTGTTTTTGTATAAAACTACAAAGAGACAATATTCATGGAACAAAAAAAAAAAATACGCCAAGATTTTGTTTCCCAGTTTGCTCCAGCTTTTTGTGTCACTTCTTGTACAGGAGAGTGCTGTGGAGTACTAATGAACAAATTTGGAATGTACAGGTACTGAAGCACTGACAGCAAAGTGTGTAGATAATGTGTACAGTTGCTGTGCTCACTCTGTATGGATTAAAAATCATGGTACAAATATGCAAAAGGGTGTTTTGAAAGCTTTACTTTGAACAAATGTACACAAAGAAGTATTAAGGCAGTGATTCAGAATGTGCTTTTTGCTATTTCATTTGTTTTTTTCTTTTGGTTGACGCCGCTGATTAGCATTGTACCAGAGACCCCATATCCAACTATGCAACAAATGTCCGGGCTCCCTTCCTGAACGCCGGCCTTCTCACCACTACAGACTGTGCACCAATGACTGACCTGTAAGAGCTGTATTCTCTCCACAACTCAGACTCAAACACTGGGTCCCTGCAGCCAGAGATGAGCTTTAACTGATCCACACAATTTGGAAAAGGTTATGTTTAGAAAAACCACTGTCTCAATTGTGACAATTGTGTTGACAATCCTAGGAACAGCTGAGGGAAGAATTGCATTTCTGCAAATGTAAAAAGTTAGCAGCACAAACGTTAAGATACTTTTGTTTTTTAATCCTACTCTTCTCTTCGTCAGTTTCCACCGGTCTTGTTCTGGGGAGAATGCAGCACAGTAAACACCACGACAGCACACGAGCCCTATCGACGGAGTGTAAAGTACATGTTTTGGAAATAGGTTCTGTTGGTCACAGTGTATTAAAGTGCTTTCCTAAGTTGTTGTACCTACAAAATCAAAAGACAAAAAAGCAAGTCTGACAAAGGACAGTTTGTTTCTAACGAGCAGAGATCTATTTTAGTAGTCCACTGAAGGTTTAGTTGTGCGCTTCAAACTCTGTGATATCATGTTGTGCAGTGTTTTTTAATCCACCGGAGCCATAGTGGTTAGTTGATGCGTATTTCAAAAAGATTGTTAAATGAGACATTTTTTTTGCTGTTTACCATGTACAGGGGAAAAAAATGAAGTCTTTCTAGATCATGTACAAAAATGAGAAAAAATGAAGCGACTGAATCTTCAGCATGCTCCTCATTTAAACTTGTGTTATGTAAATTGTGCCATGTTATTAAAAAATGTGTACTTATCCTGTCTGTGGGCTGTTATTCCCCCTCCTGAGTAAACAGGCGATATTTCTTTCTGACGCTAGACAATAACACACTTAATGACTTTCAGCATTACACTCCAATGGAGGATAAACTACCTTGAGTACAACTCACACCAGCCTCATAAATATTTTAAGTGCTATCGATTGTGTAGTTATAAAGCAGCTTTAAAGATTTTGCCACTTGATACACACTGAGCAGGAAGAGCCAGAAGATGAAAAACTGCTGCAGCAGCGTAACGTTGCTTTGTTACAGTAAAAACCCTAGAAACATCATATCTGACACACATGAGAGCTGCTTCTCCGTTTACACAACCACCCTTGCTGCTAAATCAAGGCTTGCTATTTTTGTGTGCATCAGAGGATGTATTGACATTTCTATTAAACTGAAAGGCCACAGCTTCAGCACCCCCCTGACATTTACACTGAAGCACCCAGCTCACACACCAATCAGATGTCGACTTAATATGTTAGTAGTGGAAAACTGACACTGATTCTCAGACTATAGTAGGTGGTAGTTTGGGCTTTAGAACAACAGAGGGCGCCAAACTAACTGAAACACATGGGGGGAGCACACATTTACAGCAGCTCAGTGAAGAAGAATCAGTTAAGTGAGAGAAAGCAATAAAGATAAAAGATGGAAATACTCTTGATATCCTATCCTATTTTCAAGTTAAAAAAGAAAATGTTAGATTGAAATTAAGATTTAGATTGAAATTAAAATTTAAGGGCTTGAAAAATTGAGCTTGAAGTTGAAGGATTGTGAATTTTTTTTTAATTTTTTTAACCTATTTAAACTGAGAAGTTGTATATCCTAAAGCCAATTCACCAATGACATACACACAAAATAAAAATTGGGATACAATTTCCAGAAGAATCATTTACTCAAACTTGAATGGATTCTTTAATTTTTAGTCTTCTGTGATAGTAAACAACTATTTACCTTTAGGTTTTAAGCTCAATTTGGGCATATACTGCCTGAATTTAATCTTTGATTTGAATATTTTTTATCCTTATTGGGGGTTTTTTTTGTTTGTTTTTTTTAATCTTACTTAAAATGATTCTTCTTTCACTGAGCTGCTGTAAATGTGTGTTTCCCCCATGGGGGAGGAATAAAAACGTTCTATTCTGTTCTATTATTTTGAAAACCAGAAAACAAATCCTCTATTAATTGAAAAATATTAGGTATATTAAAATGTTTTGAAATAAATCTGTTGTGCTTCATTAGTCAATAAAATATCAGTGTACATTTTAAATTGTCCTTGTTGTTTTCAGGTTCTAACCTCTGACCAGGTCAGCAGTTGAGATCAAAGCATAAGGATGCGTGTCATCTCACTGAGTCATGAGATCTACTTCTCTCTTCATCCGGAGCTGCTGACTGCCTCCATCAGCCATTTCTGACACAGCCCTTTCTAAGCACTGACCCTACAAAATCCTAAAGTCCCAGAGTAAACTGCTTTAAGATGTTGGGACAAATCCTCCCTCAGCTGGACACAACCTGGCGTTCAGCTTCCACTGCAGGTTTATGCATGTAAGCTTCTTCCCTCGCTCTGCCTCACATGTGGCTCATCCTGCCAGAGAAACATGGACGCCAATATTCAGTTACCCTAACCTGAATAAGAACATACTCTAAGTGACACCTGACTTAAAAAAGGGGAATATATCGAACAAAGTTTGTAAAGAGGGACAAAGTGGTGATGGACAGGGGATTGACATGAATGTGGTCTGACAGCGCAGTGTCTAATGGCTCTTCAGGTTAAACTGGATCCTGTGAATGCAATACAGAGACTTCACCTGTCAACAGATCAGTGAGTGGCGGATGTTTTCACGCTCTGCATTACATTGCGAAATCCGACTGATCCCATTATACTGTTAACTTTTAATCATAGCTATTGATTAACCTGTCAGTAACTTCCTCAATAAATCCACCCTCCTCTGCCTGGAACCTAATGCGGCTACATCTAGATAGAGATTAGAATAATGGAGCTCGGGGAATTCGGGTCACAGCTGCAGAGCAGTGTGTGTTCTCTCCTCTGACAGCTGAAGTCATTTTTTGGATTGCTTTTATTTCTATGGTTTCTGAATCTAGGTTTTTTTGGGGTGAAGTCTCTTGTATGACAGATTCATTCAGGCTTCATACTAAAACTGACTGA
The DNA here is from genome assembly GCA_016785235.1 of Pseudorhombus dupliciocellatus. Taxonomy (NCBI): domain Eukaryota; kingdom Metazoa; phylum Chordata; class Actinopteri; order Pleuronectiformes; family Paralichthyidae; genus Pseudorhombus; species Pseudorhombus dupliciocellatus. Next base: position 1,124,977 of record JAFBJW010000112.1, read on the forward strand.
TAGCCTAAATAATATTTAAATGGAAAGTGAAATTATAATACATTAGAAAATATTCCCTTTTGGCTCCTTCAGCTCAGAGACAGGTGGACACCAACTGTTTAAATTCAGTGATTAGCATGCGAGCAGCCTGACGAGATGTTTAAGATAAATTCAACCGTTCATTCAGTTACAAAAATTACACAACTGTCATTTTAATCTCATGGAGGTTTTGCTGCTCCTGGCACAGGGTTAATACCAATGAGGTTCTGTCCAGATAATAGTGAAAATAGCCAATACAGAAATACAGTAATAAGTGCAGTTAACAACCCAAAAAAATGTAAATATAATTTCTTGCTTACCTTCTCAACATGACCCGACTAATTCCGTCCCTCGAGTCCTGTAGTTTATCTCTTTGGACACAAGGTGGCATCAGTGCTCACTTGCCAAGGAACCAAGCATTCGACAGGAGGATGCTGAGCCTGTGGAGGGGAGTGAACAGGGAAACATCCAGTCATCTCATCAGCCTGACAGGGTTCAACCTGTTTGGCAGGTTGACCTCTGAGCAGCAGCATGTGCTTGGAATTTGCCTGTAATGAAACAAACAGCTTCGTCACCCGTGCTGTCAAACTGGACGAGCAGCACGGCACGCTAAGACGCTCCTTGTGTGTCTTGTCGTGTTTGAGCTCAGTTTAAAAGCAAACAAAGCTCTGGTGTTCGCCCGTCAGCTGTCTGACACACGGAGCCTGGAATTCATCCCAACACTGACAGTCGTCTGTCTCATAACTGGTGGCACGCCTCCCTCTCCGGCTCTCACCTCACATGATGTCGACAAACAGGAACATCTGACGCCGCAGTGCTATGGTAAACAAACCCTGTCTGCAGGAAATGACTTGTCTCTAGGTTATGTAGAGGACAGGTTAACATCCTGTAAGAGGAATCAAACTATACCTGCAGATAACCCATTATCACCTCCTAATCGTATGTTCTAGCAGTGCCCGGCTCTGGCTAACGCACCATTCTCACCATTTGCACCTTTGTCACCGGGAAAATACAGCTATTACACAGGAATGCTTATACTCCTTTCTCCCTGCTGACAACAGTTCTAATCACAACCTAACAAATGCGGTTAGGCGCTACTAAAAATACTTTCCTGTTTATAAATGGGAAGGCTTCCCATTCTCAGAGGTAACGTTCCCCTGGCGTTTCCATTCTCCTGCGTAAAAGCCAACAAACACAGGTCTACCAGTGCTGCTGTTGGTTGCGCTGCTGTCGATGCTCAGGCCAAACAGAGTTCATTCACTCATCAGAACTAAATCGTTTCAGAGAGGGTAACACATCCATGAAGGCTTATGTTACACTTCTGCAAAGGACCAGATCAAAAGAGTAAAAGTCAGCTTCAAATCTGAAACGGTGGCTCCAGCCCCCCCAGTGAACCTGAGGACATTAGCATAAGACGTACGGATCATATAAAATTTCACACCGTCTGCTCAGGGTGGTCAGAATAAGACGAGCTGGCGAGGCTGAGGCTGGAGCTTTCCCAAGGATTTGAACTCAACGTAAACACCGTGACACCAGGTTCTGTACGCCCTCAGAAAACCAGGCAATTGTTTTCACGACTTTAATAGATTGCTTTCATCCTCCCACGCCACGGTTCATGCCATAGGTGTATTGTTTGAAGTAATAAAGAGGATGCCTGAAGCCCGACGAACGACAGCAGGCTGAGGTATCTCAAGATGCCATGACACCTGCCGCAGCAACCAGCTGGAAATACGTTAAAGAAGCTGTGCGTCAACACGCTGTCAGGCGATGGGAGGAAAACACCAGCGCAGCCTTTCAGGAGGGAGGAGCGAGAACAGGAATGTTCACACACAGCAGCGACCTTCAAAGATAAACAGCGAGGAGCTGAACGTTTAATCAAAGTATTATCAAAATCACAATAAGGCCAAGTTCATGAAGGCAACACTTGTGATCCCATAATTCCTTTAATATTGTTGCGCTGACCTGGTCACAGGAGAAACCTAAGAAAAGACATTTCATGTGTCTCTAATTCAGATATGGACGAATGAAGATTAAACTGTTCAGGGGGACACTGGGGCATACTGGTGACATCTCCTTTCATATAGACCACAGACAAATACTTCTCATGTTTTGTTTTAAAGAAAAGTATCAGTAGTTGTTTTATGGGTTAGTTATCACATATATGCAAATACTAGCACTGCTTTGTGGATAATTATGTCTTTGCTTGGCTTTGTCTATGTTTGTCTTTTTAGTTCATCATGAGACTCGTGATTTTCAAACCGTTCAACCCTACAGGGCTGTTTAACCAGGCAAAAGAACAACTGCTCTCAATCACAATATTCTCGTTCATCTCTGTCCTTCAGATGTGTTGCATTACTGCTGCTTCTTATTATGCATTCTATCTTCTCAAACAAGATACTGAAGGTTCATCACGCTGACCCAAATATTAATAGACCATGAAAACAATGCACCCTAATCCTAAAAGTCTTTTTAATAATTTCCACCAGAGTGCTTTCCGACGACCTTTATACACCTGATGCAGCGGGGCCTCATTAGCTGTGAGACTTAGCTCCAGCAGTGCACACGGATGAACTTTAATTATTCCAGAAGCAGCTTTTCCTGCACCCGAACGTTTCAGTCTGCCAGCTCACATTGAACAGCAATATTATGCGAATGTGTAGCACGGTTCGCTCAGCAAGTATTTTGACCCCTTTCATTTTCCCTAATGTTGTTATCATGCAGCCTTGTGCCAACACTTGAAAGCACTTCATCCGTTTCCACTCAACGCTTCCGAATGAAAGAAAATACTGAATTCACATAAAATGCTCTGACATGACACAGAGCCCAGGATTGTTTTCTTTATGATGTGTCTCTACCTTCATTAAGGTTCACATGCAGTGAACTCAGTTGATGGGGACACTAAAGGGTGAACCTTATCTGTCGAAAACAAAACAAACACAGGACAGAATACACAAACACCAGGCGTACGGTGTGGATCTCAGTCCTTGGAAGTAAACACCTCTTAGACAACCAGAGCAGAAGCTGAATTCACCACAAAACACCCTCCATTGTTTGAAATCTCTGACGCGAAGGCCATTGAATCAGGACAAGTGGCCAGTGTTTTGTAACCCTGTACTGGACAGCTCAATCTTTCTATTATTGATTAGTCGGACTAGCTATAACGGCTAACATGTTAGCTGAGCATTCATATATATATATATATCTTTCCATGTGATGCATGAAAATAATATTAATATTCCAGATTCCAGTAGAGATGGAGAAATGATGCCATGCTTATTCTATTAGCATGGATTGGCATGTGGGGGTCAGGTAAACTGTGACCATGGTAACACAACCTCAGAGCTTCAGCTTACATTAACTGTGTCAGGCTGTGCAGTCGGACTCGATTACTACTCTCTGACTGAGGCAGAGGAGCTCTCTAGGATTCAGTTCAACAGCAAACCGTGCACGGGGCTCTGGGTCCACTATATACTGTACGTTCCTAATCATGTTGGATAAGACCCATGCAAACTCAGGGGCCACTTCTCACCCTGATGTCAAATCAGTTCACAAAGTCAGTGAGTTGATAAAGCAGAACTATCATTCTTGTTACAAATCTCAGGACTCAATGTTTAAATTACAACTCTGGACAAAGATAAGATGGAAAATAATAGACTGACTATTGTATTTGAAATGGTGATTGGCTGGACAAAGCGGCACATACTTGAAAATTGGATTTAAAAGCTCATAGGTCAGGTGGCAGGGCCTCGGGCATAGCTTGGTCAAATTGATATGATGCAGCCGTGTTGCTATTAATGATTTTATCTGCTGGGGAAAAAACTCTACTAATGTGCGCTTCAGCGGACTCATGTATCCAACCACTGATCAAGAGCAAAACCCAAGAGATGTCAATTAAACGAGAACAAGCTCAAACTGCTGCCAGTACTTAGATTAGATTACAGACAGCAGGTAGCCTAGCATAGCATCAGCAGCTAACAGCAAGACATAGCCTAGCACAGGCGTCTCAGACTCCTGGCCTGCGGGCCAAATTCGGCCCGCCGGACCGTAGTTTGCGGCCCCCGCCTGTAACGGTGGATGAAGGACCCAATTGCAGCACAAAATGATAGACTCGATCTCTCAGCTTCACAGTCTGTATTGTCAACATTCAAGCTCACGAAGACGAGGGTGGGCAGCTAGAATTGAACCCAGGTCTTCCAGGTGGGAGCCAAGCACACAACCCAGAGCAACAGTGGCCGGATAGCTCAGTGGTAGAGCACTACATCTGGGGACCCCAGGTTGGCCGGTTCGAATCCCGGTTGTGGCGTGGCGGTAGGTTAGTGGCAAGATTTTTACTGCCAGATCTATGGGTGACGTTAGGGTTGTGTGAGAATGAGGAGACGAATTGAACCCTGCCCAAGGGTGGCCTGGTAGCTCGGTAGGTAGAGCACTACGCCTGGGGACCCCAGGTTGGCCGGTTGGAATCCAGGTTGTGGCGTGTCGGTAGGTTAGTGGCAGGACTTTTACTGCTAGATCTAAGGTTGCCGTTAGGGTTGTGTGCTGGAAGTGGGGGGTTTGTCAGGTTGTGGGTTTTGTTACCTAATCAACTTTTGGAGTAAACAAAAATAAACATAACTCCATTCAGGATAAAGAGGTGTTGGCTTGTTTGCTTGTACTTCATGTCTAAATGCTAAGCTAGGCAATCCATAGTCACAGCCTGGCTCAGCTTTCAAGGAATCTTAAAAGCTTGAAAGCCATTGCTGAAAACATACGGTTTGTTATAGTTGACATGCACTGACCTACGGGTGTGGCGCTTTTATGAGGAGCAACGATTTATTAGTTTGTGTCTAATCAGTTCTGCTCTGCTTGCAGGGAAGTTGTGTATCTTGCAGAAAAAAGGTCACGCTCACTGAAATGGCATCAGCAGCATGAACTTCCCGACTTTAATTCCATGTTGTTTTGCAGGGAGCTCCTTCAACAGTAGTCTAGCTCTGTTTGTGCCACTGCATGTCTGCAAAGACACGAGAGACTTCAATGGCAACGTGTTCGTGTCATCAACACTTTTCCGTTTTTTGTTGTAATACCCACTCGCCAGAGGCAGAGGCGCTCGGCCCGGTGGGGCTCCTCCGCATCCTCTCACCCCGACGGAGAGCCCCCACCAAGCCAAGCCCCACCACCCCCAGCGGCGGCGGCGGGCGGTGCCTCCTCGACAGAGGGCTACCTGGTTGATCCTGCCAGTAGCATATGCTTGTCTCAAAGATTAAGCCATGCAAGTCTAAGTACACACGGCCGGTACAGTGAAACTGCGAATGGCTCATTAAATCAGTTATGGTTCCTTTGATCGCTCTCACGTTACTTGGATAACTGAATCTAAATGGGTTCAGGAATACGTGTCAGGATCTTTCAGGAAAATATAAATCAAGAAAACACTGAAGTTTTTTTTTTTTTTTGTCACTTTGTCCTTTAACCACAAGAACTTGCCACCTCCTAATAAGTGCGCACGCAGAAATCAACAGCA